>JAOTAY010000191.1:5421788-5447502 GCA_025629805.1 Erythroxylum baracoense
ATCCCATATCGGTTGGAGAGGGGAACGAAGCATGCCTTATAAGGGTGCGGATACCTCCTGAGAAGTCCTGCGGGAGTAATGCCATAAAGAGGCTTACACGCTGGAAAAACAAAACCGTGAGGGCGCGAGGCCCGAGAGGCCGAGACGCAAAGCGGACAATATCTGCAAGCGGGTAGTCTGGCCTGTTACAAGGTATGGATGTGGAAGACTCCTTCTTAGTGCAATTTATCATGAACTCACTTCCTACCGAATATGAACTGTTCCACATCAATTATAACACATTAAATGATAAGTGGAATATTTATAAATTATCCAGAAAACTTATTCAGGAGGAAGCGAGATTAAATAAACAAGAAGTTCATTCTGTTAACCTAGTAGGTCAAGAAGCTAGAAAGAAACTCAAACCAAAGATCAAGAATTTTAAGAAGAAAGGACCTACTAAAGTTCCACAAGTTGTTGATGGTAAAAGGAAGGGACAAAAGTTAGATAAATGTCACTTCTACAAGAAAGAAGGACATTATCAGAAAGATTGCCTAAAACGTAAGGCTTGATTCAAAATGAAAGGTATACATCATGTTTCTGTATGCTTCAAATCAAACTTATCTAATGTTCCTTCTAATACTTAGTGGTTTGATTTTGATGCCATTAATCATGTTTCCAATATTACACAGGGATTCCTTACAATCCAAACCATAGGCCCAACTAGTAGCTCTCTCTTTATGGGGAACCGAATGAAGGCCTCAATTGAAGGTGTAGGAACTTACATGCTCATATTAGATATTGTGTTTCACTTGGATCTAACAACACTCTCTGTGTACCTTCAATTTCTAAAAATTTAATTTATGTTTTTAGACTTGATGCTAGTAGATATACCTTTAAGGGTGGAAATACTTGTTTCAATTTGTATAAGAATAATTCCTTTATTTATTATATAATGCTTATGGATGGTTTATATAAATTGAAACTTGATGATTTTTTTTAATCCCTATTTATTGTTAATCATAATGTTGGAATGAAACGTAATTTGGTGAATGAATATTCTGCTTACTTGTGACATAAACATTTTGGACATATATCCAAAGAAAGGTTAGAAAGATTAGTAAAGAATGAGATTCTATTGAATCTAGATTTTAATGATCTTGTCTTATATGTGGAATGCATAAAGGGCAAGCAAACCAAACATAGTAAGAAAGGAGCCACAAGAAACAGTCAACTTCTTGAAATAATACACACTGGCATTTGCAAACCTTTTGACACTCCGTCATTTAACGAAGAAAAATACTTCATCACCTTTATAGATGATTTTTCGCAGTATGGATATATCTATTTGCTGCATGAAAAATCTCAAGTTGTAAATACCATTGAGGTGTTTGTAAAGGAGGTTGAGAGGCAATTAGATAGAAAAGCGAAAATTATAAGATATGATAGAAGTGGTGAGTATTATGGAAAGTATGATGAATTTGGATAGTGTCCTAGTCTGTTTACTAAGTTCCTCAAAATTCATGGCATATGTGCACAGTACATTATGCCAAGCACACAGCAACAAAATGGTGTGGCAAAAAGGCGAAATAGAACATTAATGGATATAGTTATAAGTATGCTGAGTAATTCCTCATTACCTAAAAGTTTGTGGATGTGTGCACTTAAAACTGTTGTGTATTTGCTAAACAATGTTCCTAGTAAGGCAATTTCTAAAACTCTTTTTGAGTTATAGACTGGAAAGAAACCTAGTTTAAGGCACTTACATGTTTGAGGTTATCCAGCAAAAGCACGTATTTATAATCTACATGAAAGGAAATTGGATTCTCAAACAGTTAGTGATTATTTTGTTGGTAACCTAGAGAAATCCAAATGATACAGGTTTTACTATCCGAACCATAGTTCTAAAATTGTTGAAATGGCTAATGCCAAAATTTTAGAGAATGGAGTTAGTGGGAGTGCTGAAAATCAAGTTGTGGATATGAATGAAACAAAGGTTGATGTTCTATTACCCTCAAATTTTCTTAAACCCACAACTTCAACAAATGTTGTTCTTGCTTAGGAAGATCAAAATAATCAAAAACAACATATGGATAATGAAGAAGCACTTCATGAAGAACCTAACTTACCACCAACTCATGCAAATGAACCGATTGGTATAGCTTTAAATAAACCTATAAGGGTAGGTTAAAAGGTTAGCTATTTATGATTGGATTATGATTGTGGCATTGATAATGATCTTGTTTCGTTTTCACAAGCCATAGGTAGTGATAATTCTAAAAGATGGATTGATGCTATGAAAGAAGAGTTGAAATCAATGGATCAACACAATGTCTAGGATCTTGTAGACTTGTAAGAAGATTCTAAACGAGTTGGTTGTAAATAGGTCTTTAAGACCAAAAGCGACTCAAATGGCAATGTTGAAAGATATAAAGTTAGATTTGTTGCCAAAGGTTACACTCAAAAAGATGATATTGATTATAAGGACACTTTTTTACCTGTCTGAAAGAAAAATTCATTGAGAATAATTTTAGCATTAGTGGCTCAATTTGATTTAGAGCTACATCATATGGATGTGAAAACAACCTTTCTGAGTGGGGATCTTAAGGAGGAAGTCTATATGGATCAATATGAAGGTTTTTCCATTGAAGGTAAAGAAAGTATGACATGTAAATTGAAGAAGTCAATATATGGACTTAAATAAGCTTCTAGGCAATGGTATATTAAGTTCAATAATACCATTAATTCTTTCGGTTTTGAGGAAATCACTATTGATCGGTGTATTTTTCTAGTTTTTTATGTTGATGAAATTTTACTTGTTTCTAACGACTTGGGATTGTTGCATAACATTAAAGAATTTCTTTCTAAGAATTTTGAAATAAAAGATATGTGAGAGACATCCTATATGATTAGAATTTCAGTATTCAGTAAGAGATCAGAAGGTTTATTAGGATTGTCTCAAAAAGCCTATATTGAGAAAATTCTTGAGAAATTTAACATGAGTAAGTGCTCAGCAGGTATAGTCTCTATTCAAAAGGGAGATATGTTTACTCTTATGCCATGTCCAAAGAATGATGTGGAATGTAAGGAAATGAAAACAATTCTATATGCTTTTGTTGTGGGTAGTTTGATGTACCTACAAACCTGTACTAGACCCCACATCCATTTTGCAGTATGGATACTAGGTAAATATCAAAGTAATCATAGTATTGATAATTGGAAGGCTGCAAAGAAAGGGTTAAGATATGTTCAAGGAACAAAGGATTACATACTCACTTATAAGAGGTCTAATCATTTAGAAGTGATTAGATATTTAGATTCAGGTTTTGTCGGGCATGCTGATAGTAGAAAGTCAACGTTTAACTATTTGTTCCTATTAACTGAAGAAACAATCTCATGGAAAAGCATCAAACACTCACAATCTCATAGAAAAGCATTAAACAGTCTGTCATTGCTTCATCTACTATGGAAGGGGATTTTGCAGCTTGTTATGAGGCTATAATTCATGCATTATGACTACAAAATTTTATTTCGTGGTTTGGAGTTGTCGACACAGTAAGCAAGCTACTGAAAATTTATTGTGATAATTCTTGAGCAATTTTCTTCTCTAAAAATGGCAAATACTCCAGAGGTGCAAAACACATGAAATTAAAGTATTTTGTTGTTAAAGAGGAAATTTAGTAACAAAGAGTGCATATAAAACATAATAGGACGGATCTCATGGTTGCAAATCCTCTAACTAGGGGTGGGCACAGTTCGGTTCGATCAGTTTTAGGCTGCTGAACTGAACCGAACCGAATAATAGGTTTTATAACATAAGAAAACCGAACCGAACCGAATGTCAGATGAAACCGAAAATTTGGTTTGCCTTGCGGTTCGGTTCGGTTCGGTTATTTCAATCGGTTTGGGCCTTAAAATTTGGGTCAATTTTAGTACATGTCCAACATTTTTATTTCATTTTAGGACGTATTGGGTGATTTTCATACTTGCAAAGTTGCAAACTTACCTTATATACCTAGAATTAGAAGTATAAAAAAATACAAACTTTTTTTATTTTTACTTGATCAGTTTGGTTCGGATTGGTTTGGAAAATTTTTTGCCTAAACCGCACCCGAACCGATATAGTCGGTTTTCAAATTTCTAAAACTAAACTTACCATCCATCAGTTAGGTTTGGTTAGGTTTGGGCCAGTTTCCTCAGTTTTACGGGTCAGTTCGGTTTGTTTTGTTTTTTTGTCCACCCCTAACTCTAACTAAGAGTTTACAACCGAAGATATTCAAAGAATATGTGATTAGGATGGGTTTTGGTTGCATCGATGATTGATAATATTGTTTGATGATGATGTTTAAGCACTTTTGAGCCCAATAACAATATGTTTCTGAATTTTATATTTCTTATTCATTATGATTATGTATACATGATTGTTTCAATAAGAAATTTGTTTGTATTTTCATAACATGTAAACTGTATGTTGTTTATATACAACTTAAGGACCTAAACATAAGAAGTTCTTAATATACTGGTATATAGAAGGAAATATACGACTATATTGTGTATGACTGCCATAACCCACATTATGTGATTTATTGTGTTAAGGTACTTATGATGTTAACGGTTTATAAGATTTAAACTTTTGCTAGCCTTATGTTATACTATTAAACGTAATGATGAAACATCCGGCCAAGTGGGAGAATGTAAGAAATATATGGGGTAATGTTATGACCTATATTTTCTATAGGCCTGTATTAAACTTAATTTAGGATTTTTCTTAATTTGATAGTATATTAAATCTTAACCGTTAATTTAGTATTTGATGGACGTCCAATATTTAATATTCACATAGAGTTGTATATAAACTAGTCCTCTCTCTACCTTAATTAAGTACAGAAAAAAACAAATATAGAAGCAACATTTTTATATATTGGGCTATCTATGAAGCTATCGTACAGAAAGAGTTCACAGAAAAAAAACTAGTTCGTGATCGTTTAAAGCTTTCTCTTTATATCATGACAAATTCCAATCAAGATAAGTGATTTATTCGCTTCATCTATGTGATTATTATATTCAAGATCTGAATGAACACGAATAATTTATATATGATTCATGATTTAGGCATGATTTATGTTTTTAATGTTTGATTATTAAGAACGAAAAACTTAAATTACTCCCACTCCACTGCTTTCTACACTTCGTATCTCATTATTAACCATATTTCTCGTTTATTATAGAAGCAGTTGTCATTTGGCCCTCATGTTGTTCACCATCAGTACTGTTTCATTCATTGTCCTTGTGCCAAGCTTGTTGCCTTTCTTAAACACACTTCAATAGTCTCTCCGTTAAGTTCCCTACTCTCTCTAAAGGGTCAGGAACAGGACTGTTTTCATAGTCTTCTACGTTCTTTCTCCTTACAGAACGAATACTCAATAACTATACATGGTGTTATTAAAGAGAATAGTTTGTCGTACGATAGACCAGAATGATTTGGTCTCTGTGATTATATTCATGTAATGACAAGTTGGGGCTAGCATGATTTACTGATGTTAGGACACTAGCTAAACCTGTTTACTTCATATTTGAGATTGTTTCGGCTTTGCACTTCTTCATCAAAAAGCTGGAAAAAAAATTTCTTTGCAGACAGAAGACTAAGGAAAAGGTTAATTGGCCAATTTGTTAATTATTTGAGCTGTATGTTGAAATTTACTTTTTAAGTAATAACAATGCTCCTTAAATTTTCTTTCTCGAAGAAAAACAAACAAAAAGAGAGAAGTATGCACCTTGTACGAAGGTTAAGGGATGGACCAATCCAAAATCGATTGAAAAGCATTTGGTGAATGGAGTGCCAGCTCAGCAGTCAAGTTTCTTGGGATCACAGTGGGCAGAAAAGCACACGAAAATTCAACTTCAAATAGAATAGAATATCAGTCGGTAATGAGAACAGATTCTTTGCTTCTCAAACAAGCACAAAGTTTTAGAAAAGAAGCTTCACACACAAACTTTAACACCCTGCTCAAATCAGTCATATGACTTTGAAACAATGATGGAATGTTGCAGGGCCCTTTCATCCTGCATATCCTTCTGTGTCAATCCCACAAGGAAATTGCTGAAAGTTCCCACCTGGACTGTTCTGTTTTCTAAAGAGATTTCTCATTTCAACCATATGTCTAGGAACCGAGTGGTGACGAGGCGTGCAATAGCCAGAATTAAACCCTTGATATTCCAAACCAGGCGTGACAACATCATCAACATAAGACCCAAAAGGAGTTGGCAACGGCAATGCCCTGTTGAGCAAGTCGGAGGCCAAGCTCCACTCAGAGGAGTAGAATGGCATGCCCCTAGAATGAAATTCTTTCCACTGATAGTGGGAATGATTGGCATATGACTGATTAATGGGACATATAACATTATTGAGGTGCCTAGTTTTCTTACTAGGCCAGCAAGTTTTAGAGCGTTCGGACCTTAAAGAGTTCAGTTGTCTATGATTATTGCATTTTGTACCTCGGAGCAACATGTCTTTTTGATGTCCCTCAGGATGCTTCCTACTTTCTTGTTTAGCCATCTTCCCAATTTGGGAGGATTTTGTCTGATAGGAAATTTTCTGATGCTTTGCACCTGTTAGCATTAGAAAGGAACAGCAAGACAATCTTTAAGGGTTTAGAACAACATAACATGAAAACTAAATTCTTACATTTGTTTGCATGCTCCGTCTGCTTTGACTTTCTCAATGCTCTCACAAGTCTTGCAGCTGTACCTCGCTGGTGCTTCTCGGCAAGAACTTTTACTCTTTCTGCTTCATTGCTCCACCGCTAAGAGCAGGACAAAAGATTAATAATACAAAATTTATATCATGGAGGTACTAGAAGCTCTATTTCATATAACAGCTATTACCTGTCTAAAGATTCTCAATCTATAAAGATTACGGCCCTTCACAAGCAAAGGGAAAAGTGGGGGCAATTTCTTAATACCCCTGCTCCACAGTACTTCAACCTTGCATGAGAGAAGCATCAATTGAATTGATCATAATTTGTAAAGAAAAAAATTGATCATACTTGAAAGCTGAATCACATGTATCCTACATAGAAAAGTATCTTATGCATACTTGTTAAAACATGTTTTTGATGATGTATACTGTAAATAATGATCCTAGTGATTCCAATCATATGCACCAGTGATTCCCACGTTGATTCAAGCTTCCACCTTGATTCTTAGCTTTAATGTGAAGACCAAACCTAAAACTTGGTGAAGCTAATTGTAGGTACTAAAACTTAATGAAAGACGTCTTGAAGGCTGATTGTTAAACAGGTGGACATTGTACTGGTGAGCAGTAAATGATATCATTAACCATTTATGACTTCGGAGTAGGCGCTCGAACAGGCAACAGATCAATTGGAAAGATATCTACCGTAAATGTATGTTGTTGCTTGGCAGAACCATAGCTTTCCTTAACAACCCTGCCGGCCACAGTTCTCGTCCCCAGAATCTTACCTGGTCTGTTTCTGTTGCCAATTCTCAAAGCCAGTATAATTACAGATCCAGTAGAAAACGCACGAATACATGTGAGCATAACATAACATGAGATGAAGTAAGTGTACCTGACTTTCTGTGTGAACAGAACAACGTCCCCCTTGCAGACATCACCTGCTTTAAGTAAAGTTCAAAAAGATTATGCATACATTAGCAAAACATCTGAATGAGAAGAGAAAGGAAAGAAACATCGTACCTTTGCAATTGACAACAAAGGATGATCTTGGATAAAGCGCTTCTCCACTTTCATGCCTTATCCTGAGAAGTAAATATACAACAACAAACAGAAGTCATAGAAAACCACATTGATTGGTTTCAATAAGCTTCCAGATCAGAGAATTGTGCAATTACCTAAAATGCTCATTGATTCTCTCAACGTATACTGCTTTGTTTCCAGAAAGCCTAAGGCTATGCTTTCTCAAATATGCTTTGCACTCTTTCAGATTTAAAGTTTCTAAACCATTTCCTTCTGCAAAATCCCATAAAGTTCACAAGTTACAACCAAAGGCTTATCAATTGGGTCGATTGGATTGAAGAACAAGATCAGAGAATCCAACCAACCTTTAAGAAGACAGATTACTTTACGGCAGAGAGACTCCTCCATCTCATCATCCCTTTCATCCGCATACTCCTCGTCTTCGCTAAAATGATACCAACATAAAAATCAACCAAATTAACTGAAAGAGAAGGAAGTAAATAAGAAAAGAAGAAAAGAAAGATATACCTATAAATGCCGTCTTCTTCTGCATCAACAATAATATCACCATCATCATCATCATCGTCATCATCTTGCTCACTGGAAGAGGAGGATGAGACGTAAATCGTCACCACTTTGCGCTTCTCGTCGCGCGAGGCCATTTTCCAAGAGCTAATCTTCCTCCTTTCCTAATTTTCTTGTCATCTATTTATCGCAAGGACAACACCCAATTGAAATCTGCTAAGACACGAGGTCTTGTAAACTATTTATTAGTTTGATTCGATAAAACTAACTTATAATAATTGAAAAAGCGCTATTATTTATATTTGATATTTCCCATTTTTCTCATTTTTTTGGTGGGCCCATTTCACCTTTGTTTGTAATAAAATTCTTCTTTTTCTTTTTCTATTTATATTTTATTAGTATCGATAAGCATAAAATCAAACTCGACTATGATATTTTTAAATTATTTGATAAACTATTATATGTGACATAATTTGTATCACTACTTTGACCAATATTAATTATAATTATTCAACGTAAAAATTAATAAAATGTTTGATAAATATTTTAAAAAATAATTTAAAAGAATGAATGGACACGATCCCAGTTGAAAGTACCTGGAACAAGTGGACCCAACAGAAGCTAATGCTCATTACTAGAACGGGAAATAAGGGAAAATGCTAATATGGCACTGAAACTGGAGAAACAAGCTTCATTACTACAATGGCAAGCCGCTCATTCTTGGTATTGAGAGGTCCAAATTGGATTTTGAAACACACTTTCTGTGGTTCAAACAATTCATCGTAATTTAAAAACTACAAACTTGAATCAAATGACTGGAAGCTAACATTTTATTCGTCTTGTAAATGAAGCTAGTAAGATTCCAACTGGAAAAAAAATAAAAAAACTTGCACAACTTTTCGACTGGAAAATATGAATCCAGACATGATACAATCAATCAAATGATCCTTGGACCAGTCCAATATGTCAGAATTTGCTAAGCAGTTCTGAGAGCTACTCTCACCTGCAACTAAACAACATTTAACTAAGCTTTACAGTGGAACATTGAAGATGCTTGAGCGTCAAGTTCAACAATCCATATGCCACAAGGATCATACCTTTAGTTATAGCCACGTACAAAGTGGCAATCGTTCAAATGAATTCTAGAACAGAATCTTTACGGCACTGTGATTACAGCGGTTACCATAACTTCTCACATCTTTCACTATGACTATCCCCAACTTTTCCCTTGTTAAACAGCATAAATGAACACAACCACACCTTTGATCCCCCAAGTCAGTTTCAAACTTCTATTGAGCTTTAGCAAAGTTCCGACTTGATGGACCATGCAACAATTTCACAAACCCTAGAAAGCTTAACTTGCCATCAGTGTGCCTAATCCAATCATGGAGAACAGAATGAACAGGAACAGCTGGGCTGAGGCCAAGTTCCTGCGGAGAACAAAACAAACATCAGTCAACCAATGTTTCATGGCATAGTGGATCCAAGATTTGCCTTCAAACAAGTTGTGAACACCCACAAAAGAAAAAATGAAAACAGTGGTAGCATTAGCATGCCTAACACTGACACCATAGGAAGACACAAGATTCAATCCATTGTTTCAAACAGATGAAAAATGGGCCTTAAAGATGACGGTAAAATGCAAATGCAGAATGAAATTCTATAAACAGAGATATAGAATTTCCAACATCAGAGAGAAAAGAAGAATTAAGCATAACATTAATTGAAAAGTGATTCATACCGATGCCAATTCCTCAATGATGATGGCCCTGTTTCCTTCTTTCTCGAAGAGTTCATACGCACAACGAGCATGTTGCTCCCACCGATCAAGAGCCTCTAGCTGATGGACACTCAATGCAGCTGCACAAAATTCCTCAAAATCCATCCTTCTATACTGTAGTGCGTTAAGCTGTTACAGGAAGAAAAATAACTAGTTAAACCTGAAAACCTCAAAATGTTAAGCAGACACCAAAGTGAAGCACCTACAGAAGCGAGGAAATCTGGGATACGTGACTCCTTCATAGCATCTGTTGCATGTTTCATCAAGGCCTGAACATACATGAGTCAGAAACTGAGCATAAATTAACTTAAAGGAGCAAAAGAAAATTAAATATTCATATAAAACCAACCGTTTTGATATTCTCTAGGTTTATAGTGCCATGTTTATTTGGTTCCAACAGTGCAAACTGCTCCTTCAAATAAAAGAGTTCATCCACTGTCAATGTTTTAGAAAGGGCCTGCCACAATTCCAACAAATAAGTATGAAACTAAGTTCATGAGTCATCAAGGATTGACTATAAACTAAAAGAAGACTAGTCAATAGTCCTAAAGTGAAACACATCACATCTCCCCACCACAACATGCAGCACACACTTGGAAAAACTTTTAACGTAGCTAGCACCAAGCTAAGCTGTCTTTTTGAATCCAGAACTAAGTATGTAAAAATCTCAAACCACTGTGAGACAATAATGTAATAAACAATCTATAGCAAGGGTTTTTCTTTTTTTCCTGTGCAGTGAATAGGATTCCACATATGGACATGGTCATACATGTTCCATTAAGGATGATAAGCTCACTTTAATTTCTTGAATAAACAGTGCCACACTCAGAACTCTCCTTAGAGGATATTGAAAAAAAAGGGCATTAATTTCACAGATATTTCACATTGAACATTAGAGACTGGTTTACGCCACAATTATGTAGCATCAAAGAGCATGTTGGGCATATCAGCAGTGCAAATCATCAAAAACTCACCCTTAAGGCAGCTTTCCGAAGAGAAGATGAACGTATATAAGCCTTCATGAGTTTAAATATTAGTATATCAAGAGATATTTTAACATCATTCGAACTTTTTATCCATGGATGACCTGTAACCAATAATATTCACCATCAATTCATATGTTTCTACAAAAAGAAAAAAGAAAGCATAAACGTGACTGCACTTCAACTCACTTAATGCTTGAGCGGCAGTCAGTCTTTTTCTTGGGTCTTTATTCAATAATCGCTTCACAAAGTCTTTTGCCTCGGGTGAAAGAGAAGGCCAAGGTGCCTCATCAAAACTTGGATCAGCTTTTAAAACTGCTCTAAAGATTCCAGATTCTGTTCGCGCCCAAAATGGGCGGCTACCACACAACAGAATATATGCAATCACACCAATGCTCCAGACATCAGCCTCTGTACCATATGATCTGTGTAGAACTTCAGGTGCTACATAATATGCGCTGCCAACAATGTCATTTAACCTTTCATCTGCACATCAGGGCATTATAAATCATAAATACACTTCCATGCTGGCAAGTGTATAAATCATAATGTACACTTGGGTTTCATGGTCATGACAAACCTGGCTTTACAAAGTCTGACAAACCAAAGTCTATCGCCTTTAATTGTGAGTTTTCATCCTTGGATGTGAATAAAAAATTCTGATACAGCAAATGCATACACTCAGATGAGTATACATGAAGAAGAAAAGAAGTTGCCATTTACATTTGGCCAAACTTCCACCAAGGAAAGAATAAGATGAGCATTGTGGTTGATATTTTCTTAGCTCTTAAATCCTGAACCTTCAAAAACTAGGAAATCGACTGCACTGGAAAGATTTTTCCTTTCTTGTTAAGCAGCCCTCAGGTAATGTTAAAGCATTAGGCATACAAAATAAAAGAAAAAGGAAAAGCCAAACCACAAAAGAAATAACAGAAGAGGAATCTCTGATACAAATCAGAACTGAAAGCAAAAGTTATGTAAAGGTCTATCTATGTCTATGTATAACATTTCACAAGCAAGAATCATCTTTCTTTTTCTCCATTTGATTGGTCATCACATTTAAGATTGCATTCCATTCAATCCATCAAATGGAGCACTAGATCTCACTAAGAGATTCAGATAGGGTCAAGCATTTCCACAAATAGCATGTTTGTCTCCTATTCCCAATCACAATTCATGAGATCCAGAAAGCTCATACCAGTTCTATGCACTATGACTCTCAAGTCTCAACAGAAACCATACTGACAGATCTCAAAAATCTACAGTAGAAAGTGGGAGAAAGAGTGAGAGATGGATACTACCTCAGGCTTAAGATCCCGATGCACCACCCCCTGCAGATGGCAAAATGCAACAACGTTTAATATCTGTATCAAAACCGCCTTTGCATCATCCTCTGTATATTTTCCACCCCTGCAAGAAAAAGGCATCATTAACTATTTAGTTCAATTGATCAACTTTTTTCATATATTGCTCCTTGCTTCAGTCCATAAGGACCAATTTGATCGAGAATTTCCATAATGAAACAAGGGTAAAGTTGTTTTAAAAATGATACAGCCACTAGTCAACAAGGATACCTTGAAAGTATCCTATCAAGGAGCTCTCCTCCTTCACATAACCTGAAAAGTAAAACATTCACTAGAACCTATCAGGACTATGTATAAAAATGAAAAAGAAACAAACAGATGAAAACAGATCGTCAATAACTGAACTTACTCCATTACTATATAAACGTTGTCATGATCTTCATAAGCATCATAGAACTGTACTAGATTGTTATGCCCGGTCAATGCTCTCAATATCTTCACCTCCCTTCTCACATCCTCAATAGCAATAGCAGTGGTCATCTACAAATTCAGAGAGGCAGAGCACCATGAGTAAATTGAAGGCAGCAAAAACAACTGAAATTTGGAACGGCCTGCATAATCATGCCACTTAAATTGGATCCATCACATTCACCAAATTTATGATCATCTTATTCTCTCCCCAAAATCGCAGTTCTTTTTTCCAGAAAACTCCGAAATAGAAAAAGTAAAACTCAAACACCAAAAATGGAACCAAATCATCATCCAAACAAGCTAGCAGTCAATTCCTTTCCCATCAATCACTCAATGGTCCCCAGCACAAATCACTTGATTGCAGACAAGTTCCCGAATTTCAACAAATTAGGAAGACGTAACTGCACCAAAATCTACAGATCTAACCTCAAATTAAGCTAAAAAAAGTACAGAAACAAAAGAAAGAACATTGAACTGGTAGCAAAAGATCAAAGGATCGTTGACCAAGAAAAGAAACGGAACAAAACTAAGTCAACTTCGCGAAGAAAACCAAAGCAACAATCGCAAAGCAATTATCACAAACCTTAGCTTTAGGGATCACTTTGACTGCAACTTGCTGTCCCTTTAGCTCACCCTTCTTGAACTTGGCAGCGCATGTATACCCAAAATGCCCTCGCCCAACTTCATCTCCGAGCTCGTACTTGCTCCCAAAATGCTTCGAGAACCCAAAGCTCTTATCCAACCCACTCACCTCCGACTCACTCCCCTCCGGTATGGACGCTTCGTTCGGCTTCACTGATCCGTGACGCCGTGCAAGCACGGCCCGGATGTGCTTCGCCGGTGAGGGCGGTGGGAACGGCCTCTTGAAGAACCTTTTCGGCGTGGAGTTGGCGCTAGCCACATTCCTCGCCGGAGATCTCGCGGGAGACGACTTCTTGGAGAAGAAGTAGTGGGCCGGACTTGGACTGTAGAACGGAAAGAAGGGAGATTTCTTGACATTCTCCAACTCTTTTCTCTCATCCTCACTGCTGGTCTTTTCTCCACTGTTTGGGTGAGGTTTAGTGGTATCCTTGTCCGGGACAGGAGCATGTCCGTGTCCAGGGGAAGAAAGCGCACTAGGGTTTGGGGAGGGTTTGGAGATGCAGATACCCATTGTGCGAAAACTTCCCCTCCAAAAAAACGATTAGAAGAGAGTGGAACACAACAAAGAAAGAGACGGAGCTGCGAAACACTTGAAAAGAAGCTCAACCCATTATCCAATATAAGGATAACATTTTTGGTTTAAATTTCGTATGAAAACAAAAAGAAAGTAAAAAATGGACGATTTAGCTTTGCTTTGCTTTGTGTCGTCTCGTCTGATGAGAGCAAGAAAGCGAAATAAAGAGAGAGAGGGGGGCGGGATAGGCAGGATGTAGTTAGTAGTATTAGTAGTAGTAGTAGGAGGCTAGCAGATGCGGCTAGAAAGTAAACGACGATGTGTTTTGTTAATGGGGTGGACTAAAGTTAAATAGAAAGAGTTAAAAGTATTATTTAGTTACTTACAAGATTAACTAAAGCGGTTGAAATTAATTAGCGGAAAAGGATGTGTTGTGCAGAGTTGCGTTAGCTTTTTCTGTTTATCTGGTGTGGGCCAGCGGTCTGGTCCCCCACACTACAGATTGATTGTTTTTGTAGTTACTGTTAATTGAATTTACTTAATAACTTCTAACTGTTAATATTAGTTGGAGAAATCGGAAATGCAGCCTTTACCTTTTTGATATTGCAACAAAATCATGTATTCTAAAGTAGATTTGATCCAAGAGATTAACGTATTACCTAATATTTGGGAAAACTCGTGGAGCCATGGAAAGTCGTCTGATTACACGACTTCTTGCATCGTTGCTTTTTTTTTCATATTAAAACACCGGCATTTCATTAACATGTTGTCCAAAATACGTAGCGTACTTGTTTTTGTCTTAAAATTTAGAATTTTTTATTAATTATTAAATTGAGTTTGGTACTTATCTTTAAATCCACATTGATTAAGTGATTTATCCGTATACGGTTTGTAAGTCAGGACTAGTTTACCAAACAACAGAACATTACCTCTTAATCTTGATCCTTTGACGTTAGACAAACCTTAGCCTGCTTTGGAAAAGGCTCCAGTTCACAACTTCACATGCAATCAATGAATTGGATATGGAGGGAGAGGGAGAGGGAGAGGGAGACTTGCATTATAAAAGTTCCACATTCAAATTTCAACTTAATAGCACAATTTTCCTTTTCTTCACAAAATTGCCCTTTGTTTAGCATTAGAATTTATTTTAAATTGAGTTCTTATATGCATATTTTCATATTATAAAAAAATGAATTATTGTTCCACAACATAAAATATGAAAACTATACCATCCGGATTTCTTTTAATTTTTTATTCTAATTTTTAATTAATAATAAATATAGTTCTAAGATATAATGTAATTCTAACAATATCGTTGTTGTTACGTAGATATACTATAATTGTAAAAATATATTTTCAAATTTTGCTTTATAAACACAACACAGTGTAGGAGTTTTTTGTAGTTAAATAACGGTCTGGGCCGACCAGCACTTAATATATAAATTTACTACGATGTATGATATATTAAAATGGAAGGAAGGCAGCAAGTACAATTGCGAAATAGCAATGCAAGTGCAACGGAAAGGAGAAGCAACTCATAACTCGTAAGAAAGCATGTGAGGCATCGTGCTTATCAATTTGACCATTTTGGTTTGATTTTGTCAATTGCAAGCATCAAGCTGGAGGAAACTTCATCTTTTTTTTTTCAACTAATAATGGGTGTGCCACATCTTTATAATTTTATAATAACTTGTTCATAGTATATTTTAAATAAATTAAAGCCTAGTACCTGAGTTAGTTCTAATTCAAATGTTTAATAGTAAATTTTCATGGAAAGCAAAAAATTAATAACACTTGAAAAGTTTTTAAAAATTTAGGAATATTTGACATAAAATGCTTAAAATGAATCTTCCATACTTACAGGATCACTCTTAAAAGATAGTAAAGCTCTAAGTTGCATTAGCATGCGTCTTTTTTTTTCAATACCAAAAGAATACAAGATACATACCGGACAAAGAGTACCAATGTCTTCATTGCGTCTTCATCCCAAGTGTAGTTAAGTTATAGGGATAGGTAGTTTCTATCTTAATTGTCAAGGTCATGCACATCATTCCCTTTCGTAGTAGTTTTTGTTTGGAATGAAACTCTTTTGAGTTTGATCACCATGGTCGGTGTTCATGTCCAATTGTTAATTAATTATGTAGGCACTAGGGTAGACCATGTCATAATAGACTGAGAGCTAGTAAAGAAACTGGTATTATCAATGAGTTTGATTACCTGCCACCACGAACGCAACTCTTGGTCTTGTTAGAGCTTTCTTTAATTACGAAATCAAATGGAACAAAAGCAAAGGACATGGAAAGAATTGCTGCTTAATTGGTCCCCTACGAGTGGACACCACTGGTTCACGGTTGCTTGGGGCATGATTCTAAAATCCATTTATTTCAAACCTAACACTACAGTCATTATCTTGCTGCCCACTTAAATGCAACAATCATATATTTCATAATTAATCTCCCCACTAAATTTTCCATTTCCACCTTCATAATTCAACCGGTAAGGGTATTATTGCATTGATTTTGAAATGAATTTTATTACTTAAATCAACTGCTCTTGAGTTCGAGTTTCAATTCACAGGTATAATTGTATCGAGCATACTCGTGTATGTAAGTAAACACATGCATGTTAAGAAATTTGCATTAAGTGATAATAGTAGGTGGACCAAGTCTTCAGAAGTCTCTCAATTAATAGTTAATTGAGATCGAAAATATGTTAAGTTACATACATAAATATTAGTTAGATTGAATTTGTCAATTGATTTTAAATTATTAAATCCTCAAGTATTTATTTAAGAAAAGCAATTAAATCATTGAAAAAAACTAAGTCGTGTACATAACACACATAGAGACTAGAGCGTACAATTGCACTACAAATGAGAGTGCAATGCGATTTACATTATTTTAAGAACATAACATTATTAAAAATAAAATTTTAAAAAAGTGGTAAGTCTCTATCTTAATTTTATTATTTGTTTACACTTCCTTACACGATTATAAATTTAATCTTTAAATTTCTTATAATATGGTAAATTTTAATTAATTATTTTTAGTATAATACCATAACTACAGTAATTAATATCTAACTATTGATTAATTTTCATGTTGACACAACTGTTAAAGAACTATGTTTGATACTAATAAAATATTTAAAATGACTTGCATAACTAACTGCCGCCCTACCAAGTCTTTTTAGAATTTATAGGCATTTTGATATGATTACATACGTAATTCTCTAATTAATCCTCTGAAAAATATCAGGCCATGACTGTCAAAATTACGCGTATTTATACACAAAAGTCACCATTGAAATAAAATATTTGTCAAACCACCACTCTCTTGGTCTCGCCCTTTTCCATGTCGCTAGTGCATCTCCTAATTTCCTATGTTGCCTGCCAAGTCAATCGCCTGGATAATGTTTTCCATATAAGATTGGAATAAAGAGTGGTCCGATAGTCCCATGTGGCTACAAGATTGTCTAACTTGATGAGATTACGGTGTTGACTTCTGTATTTAATTAGTGATGGTAATGATGTGTTGTTTAAGGACTGCTACCTTCGGCAGGCTCACATCAAAGTGGAGGTTGATTTCTTACCTCTCGAATAAAGCAGTTGTCTGGTCAATAACATGTTGAAGAATAAATTGAGATTATAAATTGAAATATTAGGACATAAGATTTGAACCTTAGACTAAAAAAAAGAAAAGAAAAAGTGAGGCTTCTTCCCGTAAAAACAACTTGACTATGAGTGAGTGTGCAATTCTAACACAAAATTTTAAAAATTCAAATCCAAAACATTTTAAAAGGTCAATTTATCAATTAAAATATTAAAGTCAAAAGTTTTATTAGACAGGTTTGACAACAAACGAAATTAGACGATCTTATTAGAAGGAGTACACATTTAATAAAAAGGTTTCATAAAGATTTTGAAGAGTTGAGAAATTATATAAAATAATTCTTAAACTCTCAATCAAATGTTAGAAATTAAGATAAATTATGAGTTTCAAACTGAAACTGATAAGGTATGTGTTAGGATATCTTATAATTTTGGGCATATTTGTAATTGAACATGGTTGGATATATTTGGAAGTTTACCTTGGTTGGAATTCTTTAAGATAAAATTAAATGACAGATAAATCCTAGTAAAGATAGGATTTATTATTTGGGATAAAATCATCATATCTAAATAAAGATAGTGTGCAAATTTCTGTTGATTTTTGTAGTTATCTTTAGAAACCTGTTTTGGTGATAATGGTTATCTAAGGTAGCAAAATTTGTGTAGATTTGATTGACTATTTGCAGCTGCATTTCTTTTGGGTTTTACGTGATTTTCTGGACTGAATGTGTGCTATTTTTATGAGGAAAAAATTGGAAGAAAATTAATTAATTTGTGTAGCTGTGTTTCTTGGTTTTTGTGTGAGTAATTACATGCTCTATAGAGCCATTCTTAGCGGCTGAATTTCTGCACATGCAGGTGAATAATTGGACTGTTACTCCATGTGTTTGTGAGGGGAAAACGTGCAGAAACTTAGTTGAGTGTGCAGTTGGTTTTTTTAGGATTCTATCAACATCTAACAACTGCGTTTTCCCTTAGGTTGTGTGATTTTCTAGGTTGTCTTTATGCAAAAACCTCCAACAGTTTTCGTGTGTTTTATAGCTCTATTGTTTTAACGTTTCGGTGATAAAACATTTGTTGTTTTGTTGAGTTTTCATAGCTGTTGTGCGTGGGATGCTTCAGAGACAATATCGAAAGTTCACAACAGATTATTTGGTTGATAACTTCCCGTTCTTTTGTTAATAAAGCTACATATTTAGGGAAGTTGCTTTTTATCTTAAGTGTTATCTCTGTTTGTGTCTTTATTGTTTCAATCACTTGGGTCGTTTTATTATCATCTTTATTATCAATCATTGTTAAGAGAATCCTCTTTTGAGGTTAGCACGAGGTGGTCGTGTTATTGGGTGTGAAATAGTTTCGCGGGATCTGAGGACGAGGAATAGTGTCAAGGGTTGGTGGGTCAGCTCTGTAATGCCTTGAGTAAAACTATTGTTGTTCCTTGGTGAAAGTAATTAAATTGGGTTAGGGCCTCACATACATAGGCAAGGTGTGCTAAACTGCCTTATCAAATCTCAGGTGTTGATTTGTTTATTTCACATTTAATTTTTCTGTTTTCATTTATGTTAGCAAATTTACAGTTGCTGACATAATTGCTTTATATCAAGCAACCACATATACAGTTCAAAGCCACTGTGGCTAAACTATAATTATTGTGAAACTACATCTTTTCGAATTTTCAATTGATATCAGAGCGTTGAGTCAGAACTTGGTACCTCAAGTTGGTGCAGATCCGGGTTTCACAATTATAGCTACAAGAGAAGGAGCATCAATCACCAGGCTACCATTGTTAGACGATTCCAATTATCCAACTTGGAAATCAAGGATGAGAGCTTTTATTCAAACGTAAGGAACCAAAGCATGGAACTCTATTTTGCATGGCTGGACACATCTAGTGACAATTGATGAAAAGGAAGAAGCGGTACTTAAAGATCCATTTGAATGGATGAGAGCTGAAGAAGAGAGAGCGCTTGAAAATTCTCAAGCAATGCACGCTATCTTCAGTGCAGTAGATGAAGGGCGCTTTGCTATGATATCAACCTGTGAATCGGCAAAAGAATCGTGAGACACTTTGCAAATAATACATGAGGGATATAAATCTATGATAGTTTCGAAACCTCAAATGTTGGCTGCTAGATTCGAAGAACATAAGATGGAAGAAAGCAATACTATTTGAGACTTCTATATAGAGATGGCAAAACCAACCCAGCCTGCTTTTGGCCCGGGTTGACCCGGACATGGGCGGACCAAGGTCGGGTGGTTCACGGGCCAACCTGTTACTTCCAAAACGACATCTTTTGTCAAAAACGACGTCATTTTGGAAGTTTTTTGCTTAAAAAAACATATCAAGTTGGGCTCGGGCTGCCCCGTTGACATTCCTACTTCTATGAGAGGTTGCGTGATATAGCTAACCAAGTACATCAACTTAGGAAGAAGTATTCAAATTTGAAACTTGTCAAGAAAATTTTGAGATGACTGTCTTCGAAATTCATACCAAAAATTACAGCCATCAAAGAAGCCCATGATATCAATGAATTTTCTTTGAATAAGGTAATTGAGATTTTTAAAAACTTTGAGATGAATTTGTTGAGAGAAAAACGTGAGAAGAATAAAGGATTGGCATTGTAAGCTGAGGTTGGTAAAGTTGTGAATGATTTAGAAGATTAATCTGATGAGAATGAAGATATGGAGTTATTAATAAGAAATTTCAACAAGTGACTAAAGAAGGTGAAGAAAGATAGACTTGAGTTTAGACAGAATGATGGGAGTTCTTCCAACAAGGCAACAATAACTTCAAACAACATGTAAAAGCAAAGAAGATACAATGTTATGAATGTTAAGGTTTCAGACATGTGCAAGCGAAATGTGCTAACACCTTGAAAAAGAGAAAACGGAAGTCTTATACAAGCACTTGGAGTGAAAATGAATCTAATAGTGAGTATGGCAGTGAAGAAGAATTTGTGAGCAATAGTGCTATGTTGGTTGCTTTGTACAATAGAAATATAGTTACTTGCTTAACAACAACCAAGGAAGAAAATGATGATGAAACCGTGGATAAATCAGTCTAAAATTCTGGGAAAAATGCAAATGAATTAGTCCAAAGTTCAATTTCAGATTATGACAGTGATGACAATGTTTTAGAGTATAAAGGGGAGGATATTTGTAAAGCCTATGATTTCTTGTATGAAAAATGGGTGCAAATGTGTAAGAAGAATGAAAATCTAAAGAAGGAAAACTCTACTATGAAGAACATAATTCAAAATTTAGAGAAGAGGCCATTATCTACGATAGATGAGCTTGATGAAACAAAGTTAAAACTGGTCAGTACGAAAAAAGAAAAAAGAATGTTAAATGGAGGTATCGAAAAGCTAGAACAATTGTTAGAAATTGGTAAGATTAAAGGAGACTTTCAAGGTGTCGGTTACAAAGGTAAATGTTTTAAGGTGAATGATGAGAAAATTGACGATGCTAGATTTGTCAAAGGAGAAACCTTAAGGAAGAATCGAAAGTTTATACCTACATGTCACTTTTGTGGGGTTATCGAGCATATAAGACCGAAATGTAACAAGTTGTTACAAATGATATTTCAAAAAGCTCAAAACTGAAAATCTAGACACTGTCCATTAAATTTTCAGTAGCAACTCATGTTACCAAAGTATACTTGGATTAGAAAGGGTAAAAGAAGCTACTTGATGGATGATCAAAATTGTATGGATAGATGGCCAAATTACTTTTGGAGATAGAAAGAAGGCCACGGTAATTAAAAGAAGGACACTTTGCATGGATGGATTGCCATACTTAAAAAAATGTTCTTCATATGAATGGTTTAAAAACCAATTTGGTGGTCAAAGAAAACCTTCAAAACCAGCCTTACGAACTAGCACAAAGATGCAAAGAAGCAAAAGCAATTTGCAATTAGTTGTTGTTGGTAAAGAAACTGTTCAAATAAAAGACTAGTGGTTGCCTATGAGGAAGGAATCAATTAGACATCTGATGATAGAGCTAAGGTGAAGAGGAATAAGACTAGGTTTGAATTTCTTTGAAAGGCACAGGGACTGTGTGCTTTACATTTTTGAAGTATATTGATGTTGTTGATTTAAAAAATAAAAAAAGGGCTTGAAGGAGTTAGCGTCTAGACTTTTTGAGTTTTTGATTTATGGGTTTTTTAAGGTTTAGGTGAATGGTGTGTGTCTAACTTTTCTGTACTTGTTGAATATTATATTTGATGTGAAAATGAGGTTCTGCTTGATGATTTGAGAGTTTTGCTTCTGAATTTTGATTTACGAAGTTATATCAAGAAAATGTTAATATTTGGTTGGAGACCTGTAGGAAGATTCGGGTTTTCTATGATTCGATTTTTTCAAGTTCTATATTAGTTTATCTCTATATGGTGGGCTGTATAAGTTTGACCAATATGCTTTCACGGGGGTTGGATATTTGTGCAGATATTATAGTTGGGAATGAGATGATAAGAGGTATACCTAGAGGATAAAAGAAACGTCTGACTACGGGGAGATGATGGATTGTTAGATAGTTTGTCTTTAATGATGTATGAACAAAATGCCATTGTCATGAATGAATTTATGGACAAAAGATGGAGTGCACCTAATCCAGATCCTAAGATTGATACCCACTATTGAATAGTGTTGTTGAAGTCGAGAGGCTTCTTTATTGATGATTATTGGATTTATGTTGGTGCCCTTTTTGGTTTTTCTCTTCTATTCAACAGATTATTCATTACAGCCTCTGTCCTCTACTTGTTTGGCTTTTCATACTGATCATCATCAACCACTTCCTTTCCTTAGGAAGCAACAACGATGGGATACTCTTGCTTCAACCGGGTTTATTATTGATTATCCTGTAAATTTAACTTAGTATAACCAATTTAATTTGAATGTTTTGTTGACTAAGAGGAATTAGTTACATGCTGAGTTAGTGTGAGAGTTTTATTGTGATTTGGATAAGGAAGTGTAGGATGATGCAACTTTATGTTTTCGTATAGTTCATATGAGGGGAAGATTGATTAAGTTTTATTATACTTTGTTGAATGCATTTCTTTTGCTGCTGCACTACATTCTTATGATTCTTACACTGCATCTATTGCTAAATTTTGTTGATGATTATGATTTGTTGAGATTGATCGGATTGAGGGTGTCTTTCAAGTGGATTTGGATGCACTTCGTTAACTCAAGCAAAGGGTTCTTCGATCAGCTTCCTGTGATACTTAGTCTTGCTTTTTAGCATCTTTTTATCCTAAGGGGGAGAAATATGGTTGGGAGAAAATTGGATAATTGTTGAATGAATGATTGTTTGTTGGATTATTGTCTCTTTGGAAGAACTTGACAATTGTTATTAAACTTGTTGGTTGTCTCATTAGAAGAATTTGGCCAATTATTATTGAACTTATTGTTAGTTAGAACTCGATGTTTAATTAAGGGGGAGTGTCTAATTATCTTATTAAGGGGGAGTTCCTATATGTGACAAATAATGCCAAAAAGTGGGAGATTGTTTAGATATGTGTTAAGATATCTTATAATTTTGGCCATTATTTGTAATTGAACATAGTTGGATATATTTGGAAGTTTACCTTGGTTGGGACTCTTGAAGATAAAGTTACATGAAAGATATAATCCAAGTGAAGATATGGTTTATTATTTGGGATAAAATCACCATATCTAATAATAAACCATATCTAAATAAAGATAGCGTGCAGATTTTTTGTGTGAATTTTGTAGCTATCTTTGGAAGCCTATTTTGGTGATAATGGTTATTTAAGGTATTAGAATTTGTGTAGATTTGATTGACTATTTGCAACTATGTTTCTGTTGGGTTTTACATGATTTTCTGGATTGAATGTGTGTTGTTTTTGTGAGGAAAAAATTGTCAGAAAATTAATCAATTTGTGTAGCTGCATTTCTTTATTTTTGTGTGAGCAATAACATGCTTTATAGAGCCATTCTTAGCAGCTATATTTATGCACATATGCGTGGATAATTGGACTGCTACTCCATGTCTTTGTGAGGGAAAAATGTGCAGAAATTTAGTTGAGTGTGCAATTGGTTTTTGAAGGATTTTATCCACATTTGGCAACTACATTTTCCCCTGGGTTGTGTGATTTTTTGGGCTATCTTTGTTGTTGTTTTTGTGCGAAAACATCCAACAGTTTTCTTGTGTTTTGCAACTATGTTGTTTTAACATTTCGGTGATGAAACATTTGTTGTTTTGTTGGGTTTTTGTGGCTACTGCGTGTGGGATGCTTCAGAGGTAAGATCGAAAGTTCATAGCAAGTTTCCTGGTAGACAGTTTCCCATTCTTTCAATGATGAAGTGACATATTTAAGGGAGTTGCTTTTTATCTCAAGTTTTGTCTTTGTTTGTGTCTTTATTGTTTCAATCACTTGAGTTGTTTTATTATCATCTTTATTATTAATCATTATTGAGAAAATCCTTTGTTGAAGTTATCACGAGGTGGTCGTGTTATTGGGTGTGAAATACTTTCACGAGGTGTGAGGATGAGGGATAGTATCAAGAGTTGGGTGAGCCAGTTTTGTAATGCTTTGAGTAAAATTATTATTGTTCCTTAGTAAAAGTGATTAAGCTAGGTAAGGGTCTCACATATGTAGGCAAGGTGTGCCGAACTACGTTACCAAATGTCGGGTGTTGATTTGTTTATTTCGCATTTAATTTTTTAGTTTTCATTTGTGCTAGAAAATTGACATAGTTACTTTATATTAAGCAACCACAGATATAGTTCAAAGCAACTGCGGCTGAACTAGAATTGTTGCGAAATTACATCTTTTCAACTTTTCAGAAAGTAATTATTGAGAATGAAAAAACATGATTTTGGTTTAACATCTAGAATGATTTAAGATTTCTTCATAGAATTCTTGAATTTAAAATTTTAATCTAATCCCCTTAAAATCCAAATTGAAAATGATCATCTTTTGTGAAGAATGGCAACAAAAGATTTAATATAATTTTGAAACTCTCCATTTTATAAATCAAACAAAAACCTAAAGTCAAAACAACTTGGAAAAGGCATAACTTCAAAAATTTTACTAACAAAACTTATGTGTATATGTTTAAGTCGCTAACTCACATGATTTTCTAGAATAATGGATATGGTTTAACAAAAAATTATCCTAAAATTTCTTTTATATGTTAGCTAAAAATGAAACAAAGGCCAAAAAAATTAAACAAAATTGTTGATTTATGCCCTATAACCAATCAGTTGGTTGTAGCTTAGTGACGTAATTATTTAAATGCATTCTTTATCTTATACATTTTTAGATGTATTAATAAAGATTATGAGATAAATGTATATTGCAAATGAAATTATAATTATGAGATTTATACTGCATTTATATATTATCCCTAAATTGATCATAGTTTGTTCTATTGAGATTGTATATTAATAAAGCATAGAAAGATTAGTACATCTTATGTTTCTTTCTTATAAAAGAAGTAGTTGAACTTATAAAATAAAATAAGATGATACTTAAATAAACATGTTAGTGCTTGTTAAAGAATAATTCACTGAACTGAGCTCATATGCAAATTTCATTTGGAACATTACTTGTATGTATATGAAAACTCTCATTGCGAGTCAACATCTTAAAATAATAAGGTAGAATGTTCCATTATTTTCAATTAGTATTTATACAAAAAATTTTGGCCAAGGTGAAGTGATACTTTGAAAAAAATTTTCAAATATTATTAATTGAACTAATTACTAATGGTGAGAAACCATGATTGAACTAAAATAAAGTAGATATTATTTCCATACTTTGTGTCCAATTAGAATATTTTATAATGAAAGTACTGAATTATACAAAGAAATTATGAACAAAATTATTAGTTAAAACCACTTGACATTCTTAAACATTTAGGTAGTCAAGATGTGTTACTATATGTAAATTTTGTTTTATAGATATAAATTATTTATTGGACAATTAAAGGTAAATTAAAAGAGTTTAATTTATCTAATCATAAATATCATTTAGTGTTATGATTTATATCTATTGTTAACATACTTGAGAACCTGATGGGTTACACACAAAGAACGA
Source organism: Erythroxylum baracoense (assembly GCA_025629805.1). Classification (NCBI taxonomy): domain Eukaryota; kingdom Viridiplantae; phylum Streptophyta; class Magnoliopsida; order Malpighiales; family Erythroxylaceae; genus Erythroxylum; species Erythroxylum baracoense. The sequence continues at coordinate 5,447,376 of JAOTAY010000191.1, forward strand.
GTTGAAGAGATGAAAAATATTTTAATCAAGTTAGACTTAATTATAAAATTTGAGAAAGTTTATGATTAAATATAAGATATTTAAGATATTGGACTTTATTTGGGCCTAATTAGTATTTGATTAGAAT
>JAOTAY010000191.1:5457164-5470254 GCA_025629805.1 Erythroxylum baracoense
ACCAGCCAATCTCTCAATAATTTGATCAATAAAAGGAAGGGGAAAGTGATCTTTACGAGTAGCAGCATTCAACTTCCTATAATCAATATATACTCGCCACCCGGTTTGCACTCGAGTGGGAATCAACTCACCTTCCTCGTTTGTCACAACAGTGATTCCAGACTCTTTGGAACCACTTGGACAGGACTTACCCACTTACTGTCAGAAATTAGATAGACAACCCCAGCATCGAGAAGCTTCAGTACCTCCTTCTTCATAACTTCCATCATTGGAGGATTCAGCCTACGCTGAGCTTGCCTTGTAGATTTTGCATCATCCTCCAACAAAATGCGGTACATGCATATGGAAGGGCTTATCCCTTGGATATCTGTGATGGTCCACCCGATGACCTTCTTAAGCTTCCTCAGTATTTAAACCAACCTCTCCTCTTAAGTTAAAGTTAACTCTGCCAAAATGATAACTGGGAGAGTCTGTTTATCTCCCAAGTAAGCATACTTCAGATGTGTAAGGAGTGGCTTCAATTCCAATTCTGGAGCTTGCACATCAGAAGGTAACAACTTCTAGTAAGCTTCAGGTAGTTGAATAGAAGCCAAATCATAACTTTTTAAAGAGCTCTCTAATGAGTCCAAGGAGGTTGTTATTTCCACAAGCTCGTCTCCCATCTCAACATCAGTGTTGGCTTCTACTTCCATATACTCGGTTAAAGCTATTTCCAAATAATCCCTATAACTTGATTTAAACATTTCTTGCACCAAAGGATCGATCACATCAACATAAAAAACACAATGATCATTAGGAGGATGTTTCATGGCATCAAAAATATTGAAATGAATTACTTCCTTATCAAATTCCATTATGAGGGTGCCCTTACGAACATCTATCTTAGTTTGAGCCGTATTAAGAAATGGTCTCCCTAACAAGATAGGTATCGAATTGTATGAGATGTCATCATTCATATCCACAACATAAAAATCTATAGGAAACACTAACTTATTGAAAACATCCTCAACCACACCATCAGGATAAGCATTAGTCGGGTCAGCCAATTGTATGATTACACTCGTTTCTTTCAAAGGACCCAAATTTAAAGAAGCATAAATGGAACGAGGCATCATATTAATATAAGCACCTAAACCAACATAGCTTTATCGATCATAGTCCAAGGAATGGTAAACATACCTAGATCTCGGCATTTTGGAGGCATCTTCTTTCTAAATACCACCGACACATTCTCACCTATCATCACTTTCTCATCATCCTCTAGCTTGCTCTTATGTGTTCACATTTCTTTGAGGAATTTAGCATACCTTGGTACTTGCTTGATTGCCTCGAGTAAAGGTATGCTGACTTCAACCTTTTGGAAAGTCTCCAATATCTCTTTATCTTTCTCCTCCTTGATTGGTCTTGTCAATCTACTAGGAAAAGGTGGAGGGTTAGTTTTAGTAATATTAGGACTTTCAAAATTTACCTTCTTACTCGATGACTGATTCTTTTCCTTTCCGAATTCCTTCTCGATCTCTTCCTCAATAACAATCCTTGATGAAGTTCTCTTAGAACCCTCAATCTCCTTTCCACCCCTCAGGGTTATAGCACTGACATTCTTTAGGTTTAACTCGGGTTAGAATGGCAATTTTCCTCCACTTTGTGATACTAGTCGATTGAGCCTCACTGTCATCTGACCCATTTGATTTTCCAAATTTTGTGTCCTTGCTTTTGATTCCTGTTGAATTTGCTGTACACCTTGCCGAAATAACTATTGCATATTCTGTTGGAATTGCTGTATATCCTGTTGCAATTGCAGATTGTTAACAAAAATATTCTTAACAAGATCTTCTAAAGATTTACCTAAACTGGAAGAAAAAGCACCCTATGCTCCTTGTTGCCTTCGTTGAAATCCTTGTGCTCTTACGTTTAATTATGGAAGAAATTTTACTGTCGGTTTCCTCCATAACTCAAGTTGGGATGATCCCTCCAACTCGGGTTATACATCTGCGAGCACGTGTTGTATTGGTTCAGGAAGTTTCCTCCTACAACATTCACGTACTCTATACTTCCTTCTTGTAATGTCGGACACTCATCAGTTGGATGGCTCGTGTTTGAACATATTATGTACACTTTCACTTGTGCCTGTCCAACTGCAATTTGTCTCACAAAAGATGTTAGTTCATTTAAACGATGTTCAATGGATGAAGTGCTTACCTTGTTTACTCGTCGAACATCATTGCGAGTGCCAAATTGTTGGGTGTTATCGGCCATCCACTCAAGTAATATCCTGACTTCAATGAGAGTCTTCTCGCAAAGTGCTCCATAGCTCGTTGCATCAACCAAACTCCTCTCCATCGGTAACAATCCTTCATATAAATATTGGATGAGAAGTTGCTCCGATATGTTGTGATACGGGCGACTGACATATAACTTCTTGAACCACACCTAATACTCGTAAAGATATTCTCCATTATGCTGCTTGAAGCCACATATGTCCTTCCAAATACTAGACATTTTTTTGGCCATAAAATATTTCTCTAAAAATAGTCTCTTCATCTCTAACCAAGTATTTATGCTCCTTGCTGGTAAATCAAAAAACCAATCTTTTGCTACATCTTTGAGTGAGAACGAGAAGGCTCTCAACGTTATCTGCTCGTCCATCACCTTGGGAGGCTTCATGCTCAAACAAACCACATCAAGCTCTTTGAGATGCTTGTGCGCATCCTCACCTGCAAGACCATGAAAATTGGGTAATAAATGAATTAATCCAGATTTTAACTTAAAGGTAACATGTTCAACAAAATTAGGAAATGTAATGCATAGGGGTCTTTGGGTTAAGTCTGGTGCAGCCAATTCTCTCAATGTTCTCGGATTTGCCATAGTTGCTTCAGATTGAGGTTCTGGCTCTCCCACTGAAGATATTCTTGCTTCTCTTCTCAACTTCCGTAGTGTTCTCTCGATCTTCGAATCAAGTTGCTCAATTTCTTTACGAGAAAATCTGATCACTGCCATACACCAACACTTACAAACCTTTAAAAGTTAACAAATAATAAAAAAGAAAAAAATATATTCATAAAACATAAACTAAAATAAAATACAAAAATTGAACTACCACACTCCCCGGCAACGACGGCAAAATTTGATAGCGTGTGTCGAGTGCACTGTAAAATTTACCTGACTCTGAACACTAAAATTTGTAGTTATGGTGAGTCGGGATCGAATCCACAGGGAATGTTCAGTTAATTTTCATAACAAAATTAATTGATGCAAGGAAAATATAAAAGGGCGATTTGGATTTTTAAGCTATTTAGAAATTAAAGAAAATTTACTATCAAAACAAATTAAAAAAACAATTGAAAATGAGAAAAGTGCTAAATATACCTAAGGTTCGATTCTAGGGTCAATATCGGCCTAAACACGATCAAGCATATTCCATCATCCTAACGTCTTTACAACTATCTTCGGAATATTGATCTGAGACTAATAGAATACTCTACTAATCTCGGTTTTCCCTTAGGTCGTGTTTAGTCAAGATACGATCATTAATTAAACCTAACTACCAAATAACCTAGGATACAATCTCTAGATTTCATTTGGCAGTCGCTTAATAAATTGGAAAATGATCAATATAGGCAGTAACTTCACACGTTCGGGTTATCTAACCTAGGTTATGTTGTTCCTAACGATTAACGATCATTAGATGCTACTCACAAACATCAAAAGTAATGATTACGAATTACATTCGATGTTTTAGTAATAGGTTCAAAATAAAACAATCAAAATAACATATTAAGATCATTCATCTGAAAACCTAATCTAATCACCACTAACAACACAACAATCTGAAAAGAAATTACAACCTTAAAGTGATAAAAATAGCTTAACCGTGATTTGACGTCGATATTCTCATTGAATCGGCGATGGGAAGCTAGCCTTTCATTTCCATCTTCAAGCTCTAATAATCAACCTTAATAGCCTCCATTTATGTAAAAAGATTGAACAAAGAATGACCACCGAAAATTCCTTTCACAAGCCTTTCTACTTTTCTCTATAGCCACCCTTCTTTTGTTCTTATTACCACTCCTTGTCACTGTATCTTGATGGGACAATTTAATGTTGGCGTTTTTAGTGCATTGTCACTGCTCACGTATCTCCTTCTTCTCTGTCGCAAGCTTTGTCTTCTCTTCTTCATGCATGTTGCTCTCGATTTTTCCCTTATTCTTCATGCACTTTCTTCCTTTCTTTTTTAGCTCTCGCGCTACTTGTGTTCTTCTCTTGCTTTAGCTCTAGCTCATGCTACTTGTGTTCTTCTCTTGCTTCAGCTCTAACTCACGCTAACTGTGTTCTTCTCTTTCATGCCTCCTAGCTAAGATAAAAATCAAATGAACTAGCCTCCTTATGTCTTCTTCACTCTCCAGCTTCGGTTCTCCTCCCCTCTTTTAACTATCCCTAGTTGTTTTTATCTCACTTTCAGCCCTTCAGCTGACTGCTCCCTCTAGCCACCATACTTCCACACTCTTCTCTCCTTTTATTTCGTTGCCAGCTCCCCTGGAAGTATCAGCTAGTTTTTTTTCCAAAATAAGAATCATGTTGGATAGGTGTACCGTGTGATGCTTCTTTCCTTTCAGCTAGGTTTCCAAAATAAATCATCAGTTGGATAGGTAGCTAATGTCTTTTGTCTCCATTCCAGCTGATGTCCAAATCTTTTTAATTTTGCCTCACATGTTTTCAACTCACATTTTTCTCTTCTTTCAACAGCACATCACACACCACTCACTCACGTGTTTTTGCTCCTTTCTTCATTCCATAAGATACATGTACAACTGTTATGTTGTCATGTTAAATCCATGCAAACATAAGCTACTTCATTGTTTCTCATTCTTAATTCTCTTTTCCTTGCTCTGATATTTCTCATTCTTGCTCCTTGAAGACAAAGAGTATGGAAATTGAAAAGATGACTTCAATCAACATGCTTTCAGGTCAGTTTAATTCTTTCATTTTCAAAATGTACTTAAAACAAAAGATGAACTAAAATAAGTATCCTAAGCATTTCTAAGGCATTAATTACTAAGTGTAGAAGATAAAATAGATCAATATTTAAACACATATCACACAACCATAGTGTATGCACGGTTTAAGTTTGACAGCGGTTCTACACTTAGGATATTGGATCAAACTCTTCCATATCCTTCTTCGTCTAGCCCCATCAAAAAATACCACTCTCATCTTCACGTTTCTTTTCCAAATCAACCGTAAGATTACATCTGCAATCAGTATAAGTACAAATCGATATTTTTTTCATAATTGTTTAACTCATGGCAAATCATTTTGAGCTTGCCATAATAGGTAACAATGGCTTGCCCATTTTGTTTACAGTTTGCAAGATCCGATCGCAGTTGCTATACCCGAGGTCCATTCTCAATATAAAATCACTCCCTGATGTCATCCTACAAATCCTTCACAATCTCCATATGGGAGATGGTTGAGCGAAGTTTGGGTTCAATGGTATTAAACACCCACGAGACAAGCATAGAATTAATTGTCCACCAATCTTCAAAATCTGACACTTCCTCAGCTGGTTGTTTAATCTTTCCATCAACAAATCCATATTTCTTTCTTAGTATGAAGTGCAATCAGCATAGCCCCTGCCTATTCATCATAATTTTCTCTTCTCAACTGGACTTGGGGTAATAATATTACCTGGGTTATCACTCTCAAAGTGAGGGTATAAGGATTCGATGGTTTCTTGTCTATTCCAGATTTTTCTTCTCCTTTTGATGGATTAACCACGACTCTGATACCATATAAAAACAAAAGAATATTGGAGAGAAAAATCTATATGTTTTTTATTCACATTGTCTAGTTTATATACTTTAGACTTCTAAGTAAGGTAAACTCCTAATACATCATACTCCTAAATAAAGTAAACTCCTAAGTAGAATACAACAAGAAATCTTCTATATACAACAAGAAAATTTCTCAACTAGGAAAAAGATCGATAAAAGAAATATACATCAGATACACATCCTAGACACATCCTAATATTAGGAATCAAGGATCTTAAAAATGCAAAATAAATGCTCCTATCCCAGCACTCACTGAGGGACTCAGAGCACTTCTTTCAACATGTCAACCGAACCTACATCTATAAGGGAGGTACCTAAAAATTGTTGAAGGAATGACGGAAGAAAGTGTTTGCAATCCCAACCAAAAGATTGTAGAGTATATGATTCAATGCAATCCCATCCAAAAGACCGTAGAGTATATGAATCAATCTAACAGCATTGTCCTAGCTGAGATGTCCAAAATGTTGGTTGATCAGGATTCCAATCCGGAGGCAGTAGAAGCTCCTGCTATGGTCACCTGTTAATATAGTACTTATAATTCGATTTAACTTCAAAGTAGAAAAATGACATCAATAATGAGTCAAAAAGTAACGGAGTTCGACCGGTGGAAGCAGGATCTATATCAACCTGTAGGAATATGATTCCCTTCTAGACAGTGATGGCTTTTATTTTGAAGTAAATGGGTTGAAAAACTATATGTGCGTTAACATTCCTGCAATCTTTTTATATATCTCCTCCAGAACCAGGCAAAGGAGAGAAATTTGTCGTCTTAGTCATTGAGTTGGAGGACTGCTCCAAGAAAAGCTCGTTGTTCTCAGCATATTATTTCACCAATTCGAGGTTTATCTCCATATTCTAACAAGAATCTCTAAACTCAAAAGTTTAATTTATTAACAACAAGGTTGATGTTTATATTTTTTTCTCTATGTTCTTTGTAATATTAGAATAAATATAAGGAATTATTAATCCTAATTCATTAATAAAAACAATCATGTTGAGCATCAATTCATAGTAGCAAAGTTCAGTAGAACGCTTGTCTACCATCACTATGAGTTCGAACATTTAGGATTTACTGTGCCGATTCTTTCAGTCAAAAATAATTTTTAGATGAAAAAGAACCACATAAGCATAAAAAACTAAAAAATTAATTTTAAAATAATTTATTTAATTATCCAAGTTAAATATATAACATTCAAAATACCTCGAAATCAACAAAACTAAAGATTCACTTGATTCATCAAAAATAAAATTAAAGGTAATATTCAAGTAAGAATAAATAAGCATTAATTATATTTCTTTTTATTACATGAGCATGAATATATAGCTTATAAAAAATGGAAAAAATAGTTATGAGTGATTAATAATTTTATAAAGATTTTTACTTCTTTTTTTAAAGATTTGATACTCACTTCTCATATGACATGCCACTATTTTTTTTATGACGTTCTTATTAAAGCCTAATATATAATCTAAAATTTTCTCACCGTTTTCAATATGGAGCCAATTTAAAAGTGTCAGGAGTCATGTATTCTTTATGGCTTTGCACTTATCCTGCACAACATCGTCCTAGTCAAAGGTTGTTCTCCAAACGTAAGTCAACTTGACCAGGGTCATAATAAATCACTACTAAATGGTAAGGATCGACCGCTCAAGTCTCGTTATCGAATTAATGCTTACAAATTGTTAAAATTAAATAATTTAACAAAAATAACTTAATAAATATGATCGTCTTCCTATGTGAAAACTTTTCTATATTCAACTTTATGAAATCATGCTCAAAAATCACCTACATTTCCACGCTTTGTTGCACATTCTCATAGAATACACAAAATCGAGTAATACATGCTAACTAAATTATAGACATAATAAAATAAATATAGCTCTTATATTCTATATGCCAAAAATATCCATAAATATGCTTATATCTTCATTAAATTTATAAAAATAATCATATTAAATGCATAAGTGACAAACTAACATACAATGTTGTGTACCTACTCATGGTTGGCACAAACTAATTCATTTTGGCTAATGAACCCATACATGTTCGAATCTAACCCTGGATAATATGTTTTGACAACAAAGTGATACACGCCGCATTCTGATCTGCAGATAATTCGCCAATATAATGAGCCGTTACATGCGCTACTATGACCTGGATAATTTGTTTGGGGTAACATAACGAAACAGACATATTCTGGTATTAGCTAGTAGGCTTTGACCAGCTATCACACTTTACAAATCATAATAATCACACATACACCTCCCAGGGGCCTCACATAACTTCCCAATATGCACAAAACAATTTACTTATCACATCGTTCGCGCGCAGGCATCATCAACCGTGAGATATATTCACACATAATACCTAGGTCGTCAATAGTACCTCCTCGATCCTTGAAAATGTAATACGGATGCACACCAGCAACTATATATCAATATTCACACAATTTCGGACTCAACAAACATGCTCAAGTCTCCTAAACCCCTTCTAGTTTAACAAAACCCTAAATCTACCATAACTCCTACAAGGGGTTTATGCATTTCTAACTCAATTTCAGTTACTAACAACATAAAAAACCATTTAAAACACTTATAGTTGTTAGTAACACAAAAAAGCATTTAAAACACTTATAGTTACTAACAACGTAAAAAAGCATTTAAAACCCTTAGACAACAAAATAATTAACCTAGAAAATTTTAAGTAGCATATACTACTAGCTTTTGTATGCAAGTACCTTAAAACTCTCTTTGAAACAAAAAATATTAGACACTTTCTGAAACTTGTCAGAAATTAACCTACATGAAATGCTATAATTTGTCCTATATGTTTTTGTCATCTCTGTTTCCAAAAATTGAAATTTGTGGGGTTCGAGAAGTCTATTATTTTGTTTGACTAGAACATTATTTTTGTAAAAAACTCACACTATCATCTCCTAGCCAGCATCAGTTCAAGGTACCGTTTTGAAAGTTGTTGAAAATATTCTCAACTTTCCATAGCCTATCGAATCAAAAGTTAAAATACTGAATAATGTTCTTTAGTGACAATACAAAGAACCAATGTGCTTTTTAAACAAAATTTTCTATTTTTTGTCTTAAATGTTATCACCATAATTAAATCAATCATAAAGCTTCTAACCATTCAATATCAGTCTCCATTAATAAATAAGGAATAAAAATATATCTATGATGTTAAATTTCATCAAATTTAGGGTCTTACTGAAAAAAAAAGTCCTCAAAACTTAACACATATAAAACTCTAGAAGCTATTACTTGATGTGAGTTTAAAATAAAGTCATATTAACTAAACTATATGATAGTGATGATTCATTCATTTCACAACATTATGTGCTTACTATAACACCTTATCATATGATCATTATGACTTCTCAAGTTCAAGTTAACTCCATAATTTTAGTTCGAGCTTAATAAAATCACTAGCTCTCAAATAGCTAATAGGAGTTTATTTTTATTTTTCGTACGTTTGTTATGACTTTCACATTTTCTTTTTTTTATACAGATTTGATAACCACCTCTTATATGAGATATTACAACAATGTTTGGCAGTATTTAAAAAAAAGACTTAAGATTTTAAACCGTTTTATAACTTAAGTACAAAAAGTCATATTGTAGTAGTTAACATATTCGGAAGGAAAATGCAAATGCATAAAAGCTAAAGGCTTTGTTAACTAACCTTGATTAATTGTCAATAAGAATAAACATTTATGAAATACCTTCTTGCATTATCTAAAATGTTTATAATCATATTATATTACAAAAGAGAAGAGGAGTGTTATGTATAGCTCATATATATGGGCACAATCTGGGAGTATTTAGGGAAAAACATAGGTCATTTCTTGCAAATCTTTGAGTGAACACAATTTGGGACACGTGGGCAGCCCAAAGCGTGTTTAGTTATGGAAATTAGAAGTGAAGGAACATGCTAAAGCATAGATGCATTTGAGTGATAAAAGTTTTCCATACAAGACAAGATCATGTCATTAATTTTGTTTAAGTATGCAAAGAAACAGGAGGATCCACAATATAGATGACAATGGGCCAAAAATTTTAGATGTGTTTGAGTGCCAAAAGTGTTTTCATATAAGAAAAGATTGTGTCATAGACTGTGTTTAAGTGTGCGCAGAGAAACAAGATGACTCATCAATGGGCCAAAAATTTTAACCCAAGCCTAAAGCCCGATTACTTATTTTTTTAAAAATAAATTTGAAATTGACTTTATTTTTTAAAATTTTAGGCTAAAAAAGCTCGAGCATCAAGCCAGCCCAAGCTTATTTACTAAGCCTAATCCACGATCTAAGAATAAGGCGTGGCCTTACTCACATTTATGTACGAGGAGAAATTGTGAGATCCATGACCTAGGATATGACTATGACCCAAATTGTGTCCACAACAATCAGCCTTGTTTGGAAAATGTTTTAGTGGAATATGAACTCTGTAAGGATTTTATAACTTGTTAGAATCATGATTAAGTTAAGTTAGTTCTCTAAAGGGCCAAGTTGCACTTAACTATATACTAGTTAAAGTTTGCAATTAATTATACTTGTTTAAACCTAACAAATATATATATATATATATATATATATATATATATATGTAAGAAATTTATATTTCTTATTAAGTATGAGAGTTATCAATCAATAGTAAAATCAATCATTTTGGGCTCTTAAGAACATAGGTGCACCCAATTGACTGAACCTTGTTAAAAATCTTCTCCCCTTTTTGTTTATTTTTATTTGTTTCTTTATTTCATTAAAATATATTCTTACTGCAACTCAATAAGTGATATTAGAGCATTTTTGAGGTGATAATGATTTTATATTTGAAATAGGGAAGTTAAAAGATAATTGAGAACTTCAAACTGTAACAAGTAAAAGATTTGTTGGCTCAGTGAAACTTATTAAAGGGATTGCAAGAGAATAAGTTGAAAAATATGGATGAGCTTAATAGGGAGGAGTTACATTCACAAATAACTGGAACTATTCGAATATGTCTAGTAGACAAGGTCATATACCACGTTATAAATATTGCACACATATAGAGATATGAAAGATCTTGGAAGTTGATAAATATTGAAATCTCTTACAAACAAGTTATATTTAAAGTAAAGTACATAGTAGCAATTGCAGCTGTTTAAGAGGCATTATAACTTACAAGGCTAATGAAGGAGAAATGCATTGATCAATAGTGAAATCAGTCACTTTTGGATCCCAATAGAATAGGTACACCTATTTAGCTAAACCTTGTGAAAAACTTCTTATGTTCTTATTTTGTTTCTCACAAAAAAGTTATATCTAAAGGAGAGACTGTATAAGCTGAAGATGTAAGAGGGAGCGGATTTGGAATAATATATCAATATGTTCAATCAAGTGATCTGGTAAGGCATGAGGTGATTATTACGGACAAGGATCAAGTCATTATTTTACTTTGTTTTTTACCTTTATCTTATGAATATCTAATGTTCATATTTGGTATAAAGACGATATGAGTGATATCACCGCTATACTATTAGCTCACATCTAATAGAGACTTGATGATGGTAAAAGCTTTCAAGTTTAAGGGTGTGAGGGGAAATTAGGACCATGGAACAAAGTAAGGGAAAGATGACTCATTTAAATAGGGTTCTAGGTTAAAACCTAAGGGTGGAAAGACAATTTGATGTTGCTAGTGTGAGTAAATTGGACATATTAGGAGGTACTATATTGTTGGGTTCCGATTTTCTTAGGATTTATTTTGTTAAATTATCAAGCATGAAAATAAATTAGAATTTATAAATTGGAAAATTTTTGTAGTTTAATATGGTATAGTATGATTTTACATGGTTGCATGAATTAAAAAGAAAGAATTAAAATTAAGTGGAGGAGTTGGTAGGAATTGGAATTAATAAGGAAAAGTAAAATTGGAAAGTTTAAAATTTTTTCTTAAACAAATAAGACAAAGAAGAGAAGAAGGATTCGTGAGAGTTAAGAAACAAAAAGAAAGTGAGAGTTGTGGAAGAGACTAAAAGGAGAGAAGGAGAAAGAAAGGGAAGAAAAAGGAGAAAGAAGAAGAAGGAAAAGTTTAAGTGAGTTTTTAAGTACTCTTTGCCTATTCTTTTTATTTTGATAGGTAAAGGAAGTGGAGAAAGTAGGTTTTATGTGATGCAAATGAAGAGAGAGAAAGAAGAAGAATAAGAGCTTTATATTCTTGGATTTTTATAACATTATTTAGATCTTAGTTCTTTGAGTTAGAGAAATCAAGAATAGATCAAGCTTAAGCTCATTCATAGATAGTTAGGTTTAAGGAAAGCTTCTTTCGTGTGTGTTGATTAAATGAAAATATATGTTTTTGAAGGGAATCAAGCTAGTCAAACTCAAGAGCAAGGAGAAGAGCAAGTTTGATCTTGGAAGTATCAAGTAAAATAGGTAGGTAATATGTTTATATTTTTGTAATGATGAGAAAAAATATTTGTGTGTATGAATGCTATTAATGTTTCTCTTGACTTATTGTGAATGTGGAAAAAACATTATCTGATTTTATATCATGTTTGTTTGTACAATTGTGTCGCTTTATGCTAAGGAAAAACAGAAACTTAAGAAGCATGAAAAATATGATTATGATATGTATGCATCTGAAACCTGTTATGTGGGTAAGAGAGATACCATTTTGTTCATCACGTGTATATCGACTTAAAGCCTTCTCCCTGCTGCCTACTTGTGGCATATGAGCTTCGAAAAATGGACTCATTTCGTTTATGGTGTAAACTTCAGTTTCACCATTTCATTCTATGGGATTCTCTCGAGCCATTTTGTTTGTGCATTTCATCCTGAATTGTTGGTTATGGAAGATGTTTGAACGATATTTTGTGATGATTAAATGAAAAATATGAGCTAAATTATGTGGTAATGTGTTTAAATATATGTGAAAGTCTTAAATTTTGAATGTGATCTGCTAAGTTTAGCATGTGGTTTATATATATATACATACTTGATTATGTATGGTTCATTATCGCTAGCTATAAACGTATTAGCCACTGAGCTTCCTAGCTCACCCCATTATTTTTCCACTCTTCAGGTGAAGAAAAAGCAGAACAATATTAACTTGCAAAACTTCGGCAGACTCCAAGGATCTTTAACATTTGTAACTTAACTAGTTAGTTCGGATCACTTTTGGTACTTTAGAAGCATATTAAGCATAAACATTCATGATTGTATTTTGTATTGTGCTACTATTGTGGTTTGGATATGAAATTTGAAGTTGTG
>JAOTAY010000191.1:5493301-5512061 GCA_025629805.1 Erythroxylum baracoense
CTTCCCCTCTAGATTTGTTGGTTGGATTATGGAGTGTGTTACTACTGCCTCATTCTCAATCTCAGTGAATGGTGCTTTGCATGGTCTGTTTAGAGGACGGTGGGCTTGAGACAAGGTGATCTCATGTCTCCTAGCTTGTTTATTCTTTGTTTGGAGCACTTCTCCAGGTTGTATAAATTGAGAACTACGGATACTCATTTTAATTACCATCCGAAGTGTGCCAAACTTGGTATATCCCACATTGCTTTTGCTGACGATTTGACGTTGTTCTCGAGAGGTGATGTTATCTCTATTAAAGTTTTGGTGGATGCTTTGCGTAATTTGGAAGGGGTCTCGGGGTTGACGGTGAGTCCCTCCAAGTCTAACTTATATTTAGCTGGTGTTTTTAGTCGAGATAGGGATGATATTGTGGGGTTGGTGGATTTTCTTATGGGGGAGTTTTCTGTTCAGTATTTGGGTGTTCCTTTAGCTCCTCTGAAGGTACCGGTGGCTCAATTTTCTCCATTGATTGAATCCATTGAGGCATATATCAATGCTTGGAACGTGAAGACGTTATCATATGCCGGTCGCCTTAAATTAATTCGATCAGTGGTCTAGAGTGTGGAGTCTTTCTGGCTTCAGGCATTCCCTATGCTGGTATCTATTCTTAGTAAAATAACCTCCATGTGCAAGTTGTTCTTATGGGGTGGTAAGTATTTTAAGGTGGCTTGGGATGATATCTGTGTACCAAGAGATGAGGGTGTTCTTAGGTTAAAGAACTGCAGGATTTGGAATTTGGCTTTATTGTCAAAGGTGCTTTGGAATATTCATTCCAAGGCTGATACATTGTGGATGTGGTGGATTCATGAAGTGTGTTTAGGGGGGACTTCAATTTGGGAGTGGGAACCTCTTACTTGAGATTCACCTTTGATGAAAAAGTTAGCTTTGATTACCTTAGTGGACAGGTTAGGTGGTCGTGGCGAGGTGGTGAGTGGGTTGCAAAAATTTTGTATCAATGATGAACTTTCTTCTAGGATGGTATATGGATTGCTACGGGTGAAACTTCCTAAACGGCCTGGATGCCTTTTATCTGCAAAAATTATATACCTCCTAAGTTCTCCTTTATTGCTTGGCTTAGTTTTCGTAATAGATTGCCAACTATGGATAATCTGATATTCCTTGACATTGACCGTACTTGCTGCTTGTGTGGTGTAGAATAGGAGACTTTTGATCACTTATTTTTCAGTGTTCTTTCTCTAGTGCTGTTTGGAATGTTATTCGTGATTGGTTGGGTTTGACACGGGTTATGACCACTTTGCCTAGTGCCATCAAATGGATCAGAAAGGACTACACTGGAGTACTTTTAAGAAGCAAAGCCACACGACTGGCGTTGGTTTGTACTATCGCACTCTGTGGACGACAAGGAATGTTGTTCACTTACACTCGACTTCTTCTACGTGCTCTGATGCAGTTTATAAGATTAAGAGTGTGATTTATAAGATCTTATATAAGCTTTATCCTGATGAGCTGATTACTTTTTGATATTGCTTATTGTTTTGATGATTTTGATGTTTTTGATTCCTGATTCAGATCAGGGTATGCCCATTGACCATGTACATAAACTTTTGGGTTAACTTGTTTTACCTTTCATCAAAAAAATAAAACCAATCAATTAAGTTGGGACATATGTTTATGTTAGCGAATAAGTTGAATATAAATTAACGATGAAATCGTAATTTGTCTGAACTAGGGTTGTGTTAATATTTGAATAAAAAAACTCTTCAATATTTTATTCTTATTATCTGAATTATCTTAAAATTCTAAAATCTAATTAAACGCTTTGGCTCCATAGCATGTACATGGAGGAAAAGTGAAATGTACATGGAGGAAATAGGAATGAGCTTCTGCAATTGTTGAAGCTCTTATATTTCAGTGCAAGTAGTATACAAAAACTACCTCTAAAATCTCCAATCCAACATATATTTGGAGGATGAAAAAGTTTTAGAAACGTCAGGAAGTAAGTACTGACGACAACTGTGAGGCCCCATAAAACCTTTCGACTCAAACAACCTAGACCCGGTGGTCCTCTTCTATTATACTCCGTCCTGAACACTAAAACAGTTCCATTCTCTCTATAAAGGTGTTATCTAGTTGAGAAAACAAGCAAATGTTGTTCTCCGAATTCCCTGACCCATCTCCAGACTGTTAAATATGGCGCCATTTTGAATAGATGAAGAACCCGAGCATGCTCAGAGGAGATGGAGGAGGAAGAACCTCTGTAATGATTGGAAAAGAACACGTTGTCACTGTCACCTTAAGTCGGAAGTTTCATGCTGAGATCATTCGTCAGTCTTGTTGCCACAGGAGAGAAAGAATAATGCATGAAGCTGGAGTAAAATGTCATTGAAGAATAAAGAGTCAAAAGAATTAAATACACGATGAACAAAAGAAAAGGGGTGTAGGACACATGAATGGAGTAATATTTACCTCTCAGAGGGTAGCTTTCCTTTTGTAATTTTCGAGCTTGTAAATAGCGGAAACTGATCAAGTTTCATATCAGCTGATTGAGGGCTGAGGGGCATATCCTGCTAGTTAACATGAAAACATAATAATCTGTTTTAAGTAAGGGGAAGATTTGGAAAATTAAATAAAGGGAAATGAAAATGACTTGAGAGGTTACGATCAATTTTGTTGCATGTGATGATGTGGTGGAATGGGGAACATCAATTTGCGGTGAGTTTTTCAACCACCAATGTTCTAGTAACTTGCTAGCAGTTGGCCTCTCTGCCGGATTTCTAAGAAAGCAACAACGCAGAAAATCCTTTCCCTCAGGTGACAATGTTTCAGGTATAGGTGGAGTATCTCTCATGACTTTAAACATTGCTGCGGCCTGCATGGTGAAACAATAATAAGATCCAACTATAGGGCAGAAGGCCATATAGCCCTTGCACACAAAAACTACTCCAGTACCGCATATTTAATAAAACAAAACTCATATACTTGGATTCACCAAATGCAGAGGATACGAATGCAGAAAATTCTAGTAATAAAATCAACATACTCATCATATCACAAAACTATGCAGTGACCCTGCTCGGGAATGATCCTCCTTGACTAATACCAAGGATATCATGCAGCCGTTACAGAGCTTAACAGGTAGCAAGTTCAAAGTTCAGCCTTTGGCATAGATAATAATGTCCCTTTACTTGCTTAGAACCCAAAAATAAGGGAGAAAGGAGATGCCGTGACCAGGCCAGTGGGATGAGGTGAAGAATCAATATGATTGTAAACAGGGACAATGAGATCATACAAATGGATGGCGCGGCGTTCGTCTGTTAGTGCTAATTTATATCATGTCATTTACTATTGTATCATGAAGACCCCATCCACACATGTTCTACCACAGAAAAGGAACTCACAACTTCAAAATATGGGGAGAATAGAACCAAGAATCCTGGACACCAAGCATAGCCACAAAATGTTAAAAGGAAAAACTGGAGAGCAGAAACAATATCATGTTCATGTTCAGGCAATAAAGTTAACATAGATGTACTCGTGTTGTTGTACTTCCTATGATCACTGAAACTAGTTTTTCAGAATGTGGGGTCATTAGAAAAAATAGTCATTATCTCCCTCCTGAGTCAAATTCACCACATACATGCCTGCAATTTGAAGAAAAAAACTGAGTTTTGATTAAGAAAGCAAATCAGTGATAGCATGGAACTTACCCCTTCATACTCACTCCATGGAGGTTTCCCAGTGAACATTTCAATAATTGTACAACCCAAACTCCAAATATCTACTGCAAGTGCAAGGTCAGAGTTGGTCTCTTTCTGCATAACAGCTTGCATGAGCTGCAAAAACAGAAATAGAAACAGAATATCATGACAGAACTATAAGATCTATAACATCACAATCAATGTTGCTGTAATAAGGTACCTCTGGAGCCATCCAATATGGACTTCCTTTTAAAGAAAGTTCAGCAGCATGTCCACTGAGCTGCATAGGAAACAAATTTCATGCATCATTAGCCCATTACAAGAATCAGCGAATTGATCATGAATAAACCAGATGAAGTAACTGTGCATGTGATTCTGTAAAACCATCATGCTAATTCCATCTAAACAAGTTGTGCTTATTACCATTGCAATAAAAATTGATGAAGTGCAGAACAATCACATTTTTGGCTAATTTAAGGTTCCAATATTTTCAAACCAATCACTAGAGTTCTAGTTGATCATGTGCAGTGAAAGAAATCATTATAAACGAATAATGTTTCTCATGACGATAAAGCACATAAGATATATTAAAACTTGTAGAATCAACCTCTATCTCCCCCAAATTCCTACCAAAAGAAATCAAAGATACAACTTGAGACAGATTGGCTATTACTTACAAAACATCAAGAACACAACAGCAGCAAAGAGATATACCAAAGATTCTGTGTAACAAATATTACTTCAGCTTTCGGTCCAAAGATACATGGTTATATGCATGATTCAGTGGCTGTTACACGTTTTTTTTTATAAAAAAAACAGTACTCACATGCTTCGCCATCCCAAAGTCAGCTAGCTTCACAACTCCAGATGCATCAACAAGCAAATTTGCACCTTTTATGTCCCTGCATCACCAAGGAACCAAATTAGTCTTAGGTCACAGACATTTAACAGTGTTTACAGGCTCTACCCCAAGAGACTGTCAAAGTATATGCCGAGATCATCATCAAGCTATTAAAGCACACATATTATTTTACCTATGTATTGTTTTTGTGCTATGCAGGAAAGCTAAACCGGAGAGAATATGACGAGAGAAAGAACGGACAACACTTTCAGTAATGGCTCCACAATGTTCGCGCACATATCTATTGATTGAACCAGGATGAACATACTCCAGATATATATAAAAGTGATCTCCCACCTACACATTTACAGAGTTCTTGAAGTCAAACATGGTTTAAGAGAAAAACACAAAAACCACTGGGTGACACTGGAATATTACTTACTATTTCACTACCATAATACTGGACGATGTTTGGATGGTTCAGATGGCTAAGAAGTTTAATTTCCTGAAACAAATGAAAGAAATTAGAATAGAAACTAGAGATAACAATCTAATAATGTAGGTGAATTTAAAAACTATTAGGAATGCAATTTTCAATTGCTATAGAGGTTGTGCAACAGCATCTTCACTTCAATGGGTTAAGAACGGACAAAAAAATTGTGGTGAAGAACCTGCTGTAATTGTTTAATGCACTCTGCAGATTTTGGGTCATCTGGACATATCTCAACTTCCTTCATCGCACATAGAGCCCCAGTTTCCCTGCCAGGAAAGTGATATAAGTATAGTTTTTTGGAGCAAAAGGAACTTAGCGTGAGACGTTAAAAGAGCATGTACCTGTTACTGGCAACATATACACTTCCAAAAGTCCCTCGTCCAATAAGCTTCCCCTTCTGCCATTGACCTTTCAAGGGAGTAGACTCTGGTTGTCTAGCTATAACTTGGGGAATGACAGTTGATGACGAGTGCAAAGCCACTCCTGATGAGTACACAGCTGCTCCTGTTGAGTGCGCAGTTGCTCCTGGAGGAAGAGGCAACGGGTGGACCTCAAGATTTACAGTGGTTTCACGTCGTGCAGTCGAAGCTTCAGCTGACAACTTGGTGTTCAAAGGTGAACCAGGTCTAGTGGGACTTCTGGGGTTCCAGCGGGGACTCCTATTTTGTGGACTATGAAGAGGGGAACTCTCACTACTATAAGCACCATATTCAAAATGTCCACCTGGAGGAGGAAGCGCTGGCATGTCTAATGCCGGCATCTCCGTTGCAGAGCAGCCCTGACTTGCTTTAGGCATCAGGTAGAAAGAACGCAACTCAGGGACATTAGACATTCGTTGCGGACTCCTTACAGGACTCGCAAATGGGCTATTTGGAGCACTTCTAGGAATATTAAGTCTCATATTTTCATAAGAACAATCCAGAGTACTGAGCTCTGAAAGAACAATCTTAGACGGCTTTGTCTCTAGATGGTCTACCGTCCTCCTTATGTCCCAGCCACCAAATCCACTGCCATACAATATGTTTTTTAGTAAAAGTACAGAACCAAGGAAGTTCAATTCACCCACAGAACAGTATCTTCATGTATTGGGGAAGAAAATGTGTCCCTATTACCCGCAAGTTAGGGTTGCAATCAATGCTTTGCACGATAGCATTTGAGTGATTCCCATCATAGAAATCAATGCTTTCCTTAGCAGAACTATGGATCACTTATATTTGGAAGTATCTTATAATTTTTTCCATCATATTTGAGGCATAATTCTACGAATCAACACAAAATTAGATAATTCCAATAAGATTGATACAAGAAAAAGTGCATACCTTGAGGTCGGAGAAATTGTAGGAGAGACAACCTCTCCTGCACCATCAGCTCTATCTCTTTCTCGATCTACGTCTATAGGAGACGGCAGCCGAGAATCACCATCCCCCAAGACCGAATTCTCCGGCACAGGCAACGGAAGCGGAAGAGGAAGCGGCAGAGGGACCGAAGTAGACGTTTTCAATGACCCCGGCACGGCGGAGCTACTCACACAGTGTGACATCAGCGCCATATCCGCCGAGTCGACGGACAATCTGGGACCCGCCACATCGTGGTCGGTCAAATGTCTCAGCTTCCTCTGACGCATGAGCTTAGCGCCGCCACCAAAAGTCACACCTCCAATATTGCCCTTCTTACGATTGGTAAGTTTCTTCGTCGGCGACGTAGCATCGTCAGGGACAACAGCGGCGGCGGAAGAAGAGGAGTAGGAAGAAGATGAAGTCAATGGTCTATTAGGGGACGAAGTAGAAGAAGGAGAATAAGAAGAAGAAGAAGGAGACGAAAAGGTGATGTTATGAAGCCAACGCATGGCGTGAATTGCATAGAAAGACCATATTTTTACGCATCTACAGAATTAGTGTTATCAATGTAGTCTCTGCTTCTTTATGGTTAAACCATAGAGAACATCCTAGTCCTACCAGAAATGGGAAACCCATGTGGAGCTGGAGGAGGGGCTGGTGGCGGAGTAGGAGGGGAAATCATAAGTGTCGGTGGAGGTGGAAGCGGAAGCGGAAGTGGACGGGACGGTTGCCGGAGGCTAGTGTCCACGCGGTTTACGGAGGGACATCTTGCGTCGGTAATTACGACGTCAAGGTTGTTGTTCCCAAAATGAAAACTAAAGGTCAACGGCTTTCTCTTTCTATAGCTCTAACCCCTTTCTCTCTCTAACTCGGAAGAACAACGACAAGATGACGGATAGAGAGATGAAAGGAAGTGTGCGTGTGTGTCTGAATTCGGTTGGGAACTGTAATTTGGAATTCCCGTTATAAATCTATTTTATTTAGTATTAGTAGTTCTTACTCTTTTAGTAATATATATCAGATTTTTGCAATTAATTTAGTAAAAACAATTTCCGTTTCCTTCCAAATGACTAAACAAAACTTAACAACTAACAAATATAGGTGCAGTAAGTAAAATTTACTATTTTAATTAAAATGTACTTGAGGGTATTGTAATTGTATAGAAGATTGGATGTTGTAACTAAGAATAGAAAAAATATCCCGATTGAAGTACAAAACAAAACAATAATACGAATTAATTGAAACAAATATACGTAATGCATTGCCACATCACTCGTTCTGGGGAAGAAGAACCTTTTTCACATACAATCGACTGCGATAGATTCATTTTAGATGATGTAAGCAGATAAAGGTCCAAAGTTCTCTACATTTTTGGGTATAATTATGACGTTTTCATCGTTTTAGAATTTCTAAGTAAAGGAAAATAACTATATATTTTATCTCTTTATTTTTTATAAGCGTCCTTTCCCAGGATCGAGTCTGCAGATATCTTTCTTGTGACTCATATAGTCTTATTCAAACAAAAATAAGAAGTTGAAAGTTTAGAAAAAAATGAATAGAAAAGGTTCAACTTATGCTTTGACGAAGTCAAAAAAAGAATAAAGTACAAGCACAACTAGAGAGTAAATGATAAGAAATAGAATAAATAGTATCCACATAAAATATAATATTTGAATACTAAACGCTTATTAACTCTTTAATAGAGGTGATGAAGTGCTTAACCCAAACCCACCCACCCCATTTGGGCACGAGCTTCGAGGAATTGACTTGGCCTTGATTGAGGACTATAGCTTGGACCATATCAATACTATAACATCCCCTGTCACCTTTTGGAAAAGCAAAAAACGTGAAATGTAACTGGTTACTGGTGCCTTCAAAACCTTTTCTTTCCGGGCAGTCAAACGATATGATTGTAATAGAATATTACCAGCAGATCCGACCCAAGTTTGACGGTGGGGCAATGCTGTTATTTTGAAAAAAGAACAAAAATTAAAGACTACATGACCCATAGTAAATTAAGCATAAACTGTTCTTATAAAATATGATAGGTTTTAGATAAAATTAATTTGGCATCTAAAATGGATTATTATAATAATTAATCAAATATTTAAATTGGCAATCTTTTTAGCTTTTTTGAATGAGAAGATAAGGCAAAAATTAAGAACAATGGACACATTGCAAAGTGACCCCTCCGCCTACGCGTTCACCGTTGATGTTGTGGGGCCAACGCCAAACTGTCAAGGGACGAAAAAGTCACTTGCCATTACCAAGAACTTGTCGTGCATGGCTGCAAGGATAAACCAAAGTCCAACCCCAAAGGTTACGTCTATGGTGAAGTACGCCCCACCTTAGGAATATCAGGAGCAACATTAGCGTCTAGTTCTTCTTAACAGTTCAAGTAATACACAACTGCATTTCTTAGCCATACTGATAAATTAGCTTAAGCTTTTCAAGGATAATGTCTGCATAATTAGAAAGTCTCTATAAACTATAATCATACTCGTTGGAAGATGCATGTGGAAGTCTATGTCAGAAGAACAGTGAGCTTAAAATCTTCAACGATTTTAAGATCCATTGACTTGATCAAGGTTCAACCAAGCAAACACTTGACGAACACAAAGTTTTTCCATAAATATAGTCCACTAATTCCAGACACTCTTAAAAAGTAATTTACAACTCAACCGATCACCTCAAATCGCAAGTTTGGTAGGATTTTCCCAGGAGAGCATTGATATCCACATCCGTTGTCAACTTCTTTGAAATAACTGATTAAGACTATGCAAGTAAAAGGGGCGAAGACAAAACAGTAACAGCAACAGGCAGGCTTGTTCTTGTTCTAGAAGCCAGCCAGCATTGTGTTTCAGCTCTTCACAAGCTGGCTAGACGTCAGACTTGACCACACGAGATACTTGAAGCCATAACTTCTCTGCGCGATTACAGGTAGGTTCCATTTGCTTGAATGTTTCCCTTCAAGCATTTGACTAGCTAACTATTGCCAATACAGCACACTACCACTTGGTATTTACAGGTTTAAAATCCTACATTCGAAATAAGGTATAACCTCAGAATTAAAAGCCGATAGGAGATAGAAACATATTTCATAACAGAACCACAATTTATTAGAAGTTTCTCCAAAACGATCCACTCCTGCAAGGAAAAACGAATAACACTGCTGATGGAGATCCACGCATAACTGCGCATATTTAATAATTATGGACTGATCATTTTAATAGCAAGATATTTCTTCCATTACACGGCTTATCAGAATCTGATAGGCCAAAACCATCGAGCAACATGCATCCAAGTCCAGTCACTTTAGATCTATCCATGTCCTAATCAATTTGTTGCATCTCAAAGCACCATATAAAAACCACAGTAATTGGTGAAGCAGCAGATTTATTCTTTAAATGCTTCTCCTCTTCAGTTAGATTGATCAAAACCACAAAGAATTTCCACATACAATCCAATGTCTATACCACCATAGGCTCTGAGGTCCCCAAATTTGTGGGAGCAATCTTACACAAAGGATGGTTATCAATTTTAGTTAGAAGTTTCAATGATGAATCGACCTCGACATCATGAAGAAATACTCTATCTCCAACATCCAGATTGCTCACGTCCACCTCAATCTTTGGGGGAATTTTTTCAGCAGGACAGAGAAATTTAAGAGATGTTCTAATCTTGCTCAAATGCCCTCCTGTTTCATAATGAAATTGATTATGAATTTAACATAAGGAAATAGCAACTACAGTTGGGTTGAGCTTCAATGACAATTTCAGCAATTTAATATACATCAAAAGCGAAAATATAAGTTAAAAAACCCCTCCCACTTAACCTGTAAACATATGCAACATGAAGAATCCAACAAGAAAATGTTCTAATTTTGTTCAATAATTTTCTAACTGTTCATTGAAGGCAATTCCACAAACAGTGTACAGGAAAGACAACCAGCCCATTTCACATAGAAGTTACACCATATGATACTTCCATACTGTGAATTTGGCATCATAATGGCTTATGTTGCAAAAATTCTCAATTATTGGATTGAAAATCACAAGTTCGTCCTAGTAGAGGGCATCACACACTGCAACAATACCCGTACAAACACCCAAACATGAAGATGTTTGAGTTTTATTTAGAAGGAAACTGTAAATGCTACATGGTGGTATGGTTAGAATAGCAACCAAATTAGGAAGCCATTATTAAGATGGTGGTGATTTCTTTTCATGTTGTGATCACATTGATGGTTCCTTAGCCATACTAAGGGTATAATTTTGATATTACCTGTTTCCCAAGAAATTTACAATTGGCTCTACTAGGTCTCAGTTCAGAACCTTTTATGAGATCTATCCTTGTCCTTATATCTAGATTTCTAATTAGTTATTTGCAAGCTTGTGACTCTCAAGGCAGTCAATTGGCTTGTGTAAAGTTCATTTCCCTTTTTCTTCATCCTCTCTCCTCGTCTAAGTCCGCCTCTTATTCCTCGTGTCAATATCCACAATATCAAAGCTCCAAAGTTCCAGTACTGTTCTATCGATCTAGGGTTCTATGCTTCTTCCATTATGACTACTAGATTACGAAGTAAACTTCAACGGGAGTAAAAAGCTCCATAATTATCTTTCGACTTAAAAAACATACAAGCAAACTTTGAGCACCAACAACTAGCAGACACATGTTAAACGATGATACGAAAAGCGTGTAAATCACCTTTCTTGAGGCCAGGACAATCCTCTTCTCCTCTGAAAACAACAGGCACGTCCACTTTCAGCTCTGTTCCATCTTCAGCCCAAACAAACACCAAGTTCAGTACCTTCCCGCTCTCCTCATCCCTATGTACCTATAACACAAATCCAAAAAACACAAAATCAACAAAATTCCCTCAACAAGCAACTAATTTGATTACAAAAACGAACATTACAAACGATTTACCTTAATGGGTAAGACTTTTCCGGATTCAAGAACCACAGACGATCCAGAACCGGCACGGATCTGAAGAGCAAAGGTTGTGGAGCAAAAGAACGGAACTTTAACAGATTTAAGAATGGAATGAATCTGCTTTCTTTCAGTGGTCAGAAGACGTTTTCTCGAGATGATACCGGAGCGAGAATCTGGTTCCTTTTCGAGGAGGCTCTGGTGAAACACAACCGCCGGAATTCTACCTTGTGCCCTCTCTCGAGATGAGACTCTACTCCCTGAGCACTCTCGTGGGATAGCTTGAATCGTGTGGTATTGATGACACGTTGATTGTAATGAGGACGGCGGTTGTGATAGATGGGACTGAACCGCCGTTCTCAGGCCTCGCCACCACCTGCCCATAATGATAATGGGTAACGAAAATCGTTGCCTAGTAGCAGCTGATCAAAGGTTTTTTATGTTATGTGATTTTGGGGGTTTAAGGATGGTATGCTAGAGATTAACTTTTGAGCATGAGCCCAAGAGGTTATGGGAACTTTGAGGCAATTATAATGGGCTTAGATTATAGGCCGTGGTCTTTGCGAACTATGAGCTATTTCTTTATCTGCTCATTTAGGGCAGATCAATCAATTTGGAGGCAACCAGAAATGAGCTTCTAAGGCAAAAAAGAAACTTTTGGTGTGGAACTTGTTTTCTTTTTAAGAAGGAGCAAGTAAATGTTATTTCTTATAACTGTTTACGGTACAAGTCAGTGACCAAGCATATTTTATTAATCACATGCATAATATTAGTATCATGCTTTAGTAAGATCATTCATTACTAAGATTGCAAATTGAATCAATTGATTGAGGGAATTGTTATGCGTTGAAACTTAGAGTATCAATATAGTGTACATTTGACTGGTTAAGCTCTCAAATTAAAGAGTATACAATATAAATTCTTATTTACACTACTATCAGAATAAGAATGATGGTACAAATAAGAAAGTAAATCAATAAGGTTAGTGAAAATTAACCATCTATATTTAGAAAGATTTGGTAGTAGAATTTTTTAGCACTTCTCCTCAAGTTTAGAATGTATATTGATAATTCTTAACTTGCTAAGTAGAGTTGAGAAATGTTGAGAACTTAATGACTTTATGAAAATGTTAGTTAGTTGATTTAATGTGGGTACATGATCATTTCTTATTAAACCTTTTATCATATAAGATGACAACAATCTCTATATATTTTGTATGTTTATAGTAGATTGACTTGAAGCAACATGGAGCATAGCTTGATTCTCACAATATAGGTTTTATGAGATGTGAATGTAAAATGCCCAAATCTTCTAAAATTGTTTTCAACCATATAGCTTCACAACAAGTGTTGGTTGTTAATCGATATTCAGCTTCTGCATTAGATTACGATACTACTGTTTATTTCTTATCCTTCCAAGAAAATAATAAACCACCAAGAAATATACAATATCAGGTAATTGACCATCGAGTGTTGTGACACCTAGCCTAATTAGCATCATAAAATGCATTTAGTTGAATTGAACTTGTTGAAAGAAAGAATATTCCTTATCCCGACATTTGTTTCACTTATTATAGGAGTCAATGGATTACTTCCAAGTATGGAACTTGTGACCTGTCCATGAATTGAATCAAAACACCACCCAACAAGTTTTCTAAATGAAGATGGATCATCAATGTAATTATCCTCATATTTGCGAAGTGATAAGTTTTGTTCCATAGGAAATGAGGTTGGTTTTGCTCCAAGATATCTATATCTTCAAGGATTTCAAGTACACATTTTCATTGTGATAGTGCAATTCCTTTATTAGGCTGTATCACCTTTATACCTAGAAAATACTTCAAATTGTCCCAAGTCTTAACTTGAATTGGTTTTTAAGAATAATTTAGTGTGTTTAATATCTATAGATCATTTCCTACTAAGATAACATCATCCACATAAATGAAGAGAATAGAGAGTTTATCATTTTGAGATTGGACAAACAGAGAATAATCTGACTTGGATTGTTTAAAGTTAGCTCTCTTGAGGGTAAAAGAGAGTTTGATAAACCATTGATGCGGAGTTCGCTTAAGGTCATATAATGACTTGTGGAGCTTACATACATGAGTCTCCCCCTTTCATTTGAAACCAAGTGGTATATATATCTTTATCAAGTTGTCCGGAAAAAAGGCATTATTAACATTAACTTGGTGAAAATGTCAGCATTGTGTTAAATCCACAGTAAGAATAAGTCAAACTGTTACAAGTTTAGCAATAGGGGCAAAAGTCTTGTGGTAGTCTATGTCTTCAACTTAGTTATATCCTTTTATAACTTGATGTGGAATGTCTTATAAGTTTCCTATTTCTATAAATCGTACTTGTTTTGGTTTTCTATTTCTATAAGTTTCCTATGCTTAGTTTCCTATTTTCTTTAGGATTAGGATTACTCTCTCAAGACTATAAGTAGGCCTTCTAGACATTTTATTATAAATCTTATCAATAATGATCTTATATTCAGTTGGCTTTAAGCTTTCTTTATGAGTGGATTCTTATGTTACTTCAAATTAAGCATGTTGATTAGTTGTTCTCATTTTTATCCGAATCAGATGGTATTAGAGTGGGTTGAATCACCACCTTTATGGGTAGCAACAAAAATAGAAACACAAATCTCATTATAGATAACTATAGGTCATATAAACAAAAGGAAGTATTACAAGAGATAGAGCTTCGAATTATCCAACGGGTAGAGGATTGTTTGGAAGCGTGCTTCAAAATGATCTTATAGCATCTCGATGCCCTTAACTCTCTTGCCAACAGGGATATAGATGATGATAGAGATCATATTATGAAAGAAAGATCCTTAAGGTGCCCTATTTAGAGACCCATTCTTATTCGAGGTTGGAAGTAGCCTACCTATAACAGTGAACCAAAGTTAGATGAGGATCTTATATAACAGACCACAAAACTAAAGAGATCTTAATGACAGTTTCAAGTAGATATTCCTGTCTTTAATGGATATTTTAATCTTAAAGGAGTTCTCGATTAGATCGTAGATATTAAGAGGTAATTTGATTATCATGAGATCCTAAAAGAGACAAAGGTAAAGCTAGTGATTTGCAGGTTGAAGGGGACCACCTCTATTTGGTGGTAGAAGAACAAAGAAAAGAGATGGTATGATGGGAAGGATTCAGTTCAATCTTGGACACAGATAAAATAAAATAAATACAAAGATTTTTTATTCTTTAATTATTAACAAATTCTATTATAACAGTTGCAGTGGCGTAAATAAAGTTTTTAGTCTATACAAGACTACATTATGAAATTTATGAGGTTATCTCGATATAAAGATCTAGGAGAGATAGAGGGGTAGATGATTTCAAGACTCTTATATGGTTTAAGGTATGCTATGTGGGACAAGATAGGGATATTAATAATTCAGTCTTTTGTAAAGGCTCTCAGAGTTTAGGATTGAAGGCAAAATTTTTGGCTCATAAGAAAGGCATAATTGAAACTCCTTGCAAAAGTTATATGGGAGAAGCTTTAGGAGTTTCCATGGAAACGATGAAGACTATGTTATAACCTCCTCCACGTGAGAATCATTTACAAGAAGAGAAAGTTATAGATAAGCAAAAAGTGGATGAAAACAAGGAAGCTCTTAAGGAGAAGAATCATTATACCAAGCCTTGAACTAAGTTTTACTATTAGTGTGAAAAATTAGGACATTTGTCAAAGTAGTGTCCCCAGTAAAAAAGTAAATATTGTGGAGCACAAGGAAGATGATGATGCTATTATCTATGGACCAGATAGGGATGATGACGAGTATAAGAACCAAGAGGAAGAAATTAAAGAGTGGGAGAATTATGTAATTAAGAAGTTGTTACTAATTCCAAAACAAAAAGATAAGACCCAACAACATCTGTTGTTTTGGGCACATTGTATTATTGTAGATATATTGTTTGATTTAATTGTTGATAGTAGAAGCTACAAGAAAATTATTAGCAAAGATGTAGTGAAACGACTAAGATTATAGACTAAGAAGCACCTAAATGCTTACATAATTAGGTGGATTAAATCAGTAGATAAGTTACGAATGATTGAGTACTATAAGGCATCCTTTTCTATTAGTCACTACTAGGATGAGATTTATTATATTCTTGTCACTTGTTATTCGGAAGGCCTTAGCAATTTAATGTTGTTGCTTAGCATGATGGACGGGAGAATATCTATAAGTTGGAAAAGGCTAACAATATTTGTGCTTAACCCATAATAAAGGAATTATTAGCCCAAAACTTCAAAAGTTGAGGGGCGGATTTTCTATATTGTCACTAAGCCAAAAAGTCAAATGATGATGGACGACTTTCCTTTCGATGACTTATTGTACCCTGATTTGCCAAAACACTGACCAGTTTTCCTAAGTAGGGGGTATTGATGTGGAACATATATTTCCATAAGTTTTCTATTTCTATAAAATTTCCTATTTTTATAAGTTTCCTACTTGTTTAGGTTTCCTACTTGTTCTTAGCTTCCTATTTTCTTTAGGATTGGGATTACTTTATCAAGCCTATAAATAGGCCTCTTAAACATTGTATTATTCATTTTATCAATAATACTTTTATATATATTTAATTGACTGTAAGCTTTCTCTATGAGTTGGGTTTTCTTCAAATTAAGCGTATCGCTTATTGTTCTTCCTTTCTCATTGCATCAGAACTATTTTAGCTTTGTAGCATTCCATATTGTTATTTAAATGGAAGTTTTATCTTATGTACTCATTTGCACCCAATTAGCTTCTTTTGAGGAGGTAATGGTTAAACGAACCATGTGCCATTAACTTTGAGTGCACCAAAGTTTTTTTGTATGGTTAGGTGCCACTTAGGATCACAAATTGTCTGTTCAAAGGTAGATGGTTCTTTTTCTGTTAAAAGTGAAACTGGAAAAGCAAGATGTTTAAGACATAATATACATATGAAAAAAAACATCATATAAGGGATAAGAAATACCTCTAGGTCTTATAAACCAATTTAGGTGTAACAAGAAATGATCTTAAAAGAAGAAAAGAAACTTTTGGTATGAAACTTATTTTCTTTTTATGAAGGAAGAACAAGCAAATGTTATTTCTTCTAATTGTTTATATTACACCTCATCGACCAAGGATAATTTATTAATAATGTGCATAATTTATAAAACTTTACTAAGATCATTCATTACTAATATTGCAAATTGAACAAAATGATTAAGGGAATTGTTATGTATTAAAACTTAATATGAGTATATTATATATAGTGTACATTTGACTGTCTAAGCTCTAAATTAAAACATATACAATATAAATTCTTATTTACACTACTATTAGAATAAGAATCACGGTAATAAATTAGAAAGTAAATCAACAAGGCTAGTGGAAATTAACCATCTATATTTAGAAAGAATTGGGTGTAGAATTCCTTAACACTTCCCCTCAAGTTTGGAATGTATATTGATAATTCCTAACTTGTTAAGTAGAGTGGAGAAATGTTGAGAAATTAATGGCTTCAAGAAAATGTATGTTAGTTGATTTAATGTGGGTACATGAGCCATTTTAATCATTTCTTATCAAAAATATTTTCGAATAAGATGGCAGTCATTCTCTATATACTTTCTGAATTCATAGTAAACTATGTTTGAAGCAATGAGGAACATAGTTTGATTATCACAATATAGATGTATGAGATGTGAATGTGCAATGCCCAAATCCTCTTAAATTGTTTTCAGTCATGTAACTTCACAAGAGGTGATAGGCATCGATAATTTAACTACTGCATAAAACCATAATATTCTTATTTATTTTTTGGCCTTCTAAAAAACTAATAAACTACCTAAAAATATATGATATCCAATAACTGACCATCAAGTGTTACAACACCTAACCCAAGTAGCATCATAAATGCATTTAGTTTAATTGAACTTATTGAAAGAAAGAATATTCCTTATCCTGATGTTTGTTCACATTTTATAGGACTTGATGGGCTATTTCCAAATGTGACACTCATGACTTGTCCATGAATTAACTCAAAACATGCATTTAGTTAAATAAATTAACCACCTTACAAGTCCTCTATATGAAAATGGATCATCAATGTAATGACCGTTATATTTGCTAAGTAACAGGTTTTGTTCCATAAGAAATGAGGCTAGTTTTGAATATCTTTAAGGATTTTAAGTGAATATTTTTATTGTGATAGTGTAATTCCTTTATTGGATCTTGTCACCTCTATACCTAGAAAATACTTCAATTGCATAAAGTTTTAACTTGAATTGGTTTTTCAAGAACAATTTGGTGTTTTTAATATCTTGTAGGTTATTTATTGCTATAATAACATCATCCACATTAGTAAGGAGAATAGTGAGTTTCTATTTTAAGATCAAATGAATATAGAATAATCTGAGTTAGATTATCTAAAGTTAGCTCTCTTGAGGGTGGAAGAGAGTTTTACAAACCATTGTTGCGGAGCTTGCTTGAGGTCATATAATGATTTATGGAGTTTGTATAGACTATTCTCCCCCTTTCGTCTAAAACCAAATGGCAAGTCATATGCATATATAAAGGCACTATTAACATTAAATTGGTGAAGATGCCAGCAGTGTGTTAAAACCATAATAAGAAGAAATCTAATTGTCATAATTTTTGCAACATGAGTAAAAGTCTTATGGTAGTCTAAGTCTTTAACTTGGATATATCCTTTTATAACTAGTCTAACTTTGTAGCATTCTATAGTGCCATTTGAATGAAGTTTTATCTTGTATACTCATTTGTACCCAAACAAAGATGATATAATTTAGATTGTACAGGTATTATCTTAGTTTGCCACACTCCATTTTCTCATTTATGTTAGTAAGGTATTAGATATGCGTAATTGTATTAGATCTGTGTCACACATGACACATATATTTGATACTTTTCGGTATCGAAAGCCTTGTAAGACGAAATGATGGACTTTCGTTATCTTTGGATCAAATGTTTTTTTTAAAACCTAGTCGACTAATACAGTACGTGACTTAAACGAGTTTTTAAATTGTTTTCAACTTGATTCAATACCGTAATTAAGTATTGTCTAAGGGGGAGAATGTTGGATATTTTTGACATTTCTCATAAAGTTGGACAACATTTAATTGCTTTTTTTGGGTTTTCAATAACTTATCAGTTAAGTTACATAATTTAATCTAGATAAAGATAATAAAGTGAGCCAATAAATAATCTAAGTTAATGGGTCAAAGTTCAAGAGGAAAATGAATCTCGATCAGTGTAGATTGGACGAGGAAGCCCGATATGAATGCTATATATAAAGGTTAAGATCTCCTACAGTTACTTATGTCATTCATGTTGGACCTCGATCCCCTCCATACTAGTAATGCATGTGATTAGATTATGTTGAGGGAAATTTTTGATTATTTTGATTGGGATTAGGTATTAATTATAATGTCTTTGGGGGTAGAAAATTTTT
>JAOTAY010000191.1:5516542-5534008 GCA_025629805.1 Erythroxylum baracoense
TTGATTATTCATTCGATTACCTTCACCATTCATGTCTAAAGAATAAAATTAGGAGAAGTTTTTAGATTGTGAAAATCAAAATACAACAAATATGACATACATATGTCCATTTATATATGGTGTTATAAAGTAACAAGAAGCAACATAAAGGAAACTTCATCTGAATCATTTCCCCACTAAAATGTCAAGCAAAGTAATAGTAAAACAAAAACAAAGAAGACATCAACGATTGAAAAACAACCCAAATTAAGAAACACAGCATATAAAATGAGTGAAATATAGTAAAATAAGTGGATCATTGTATTACATTATGTTGAAAGCACCTGCAAGAGTATACAAAAACATTGACCTATATGTATGTGCCTTTCAAATTCAAGCTCGAGGAAAAAATCCAAGTTTAAGAATTTAAACACACAAAGCAGTTGGTTGTTAAAACAGAATCGAACATTCAGGAATAGGCAAAAAAAGAGGAGATAGCGAACAAAAGCTCAACTTAATCTAATCCTTTAACAGGCATTGACCTATGCATATTATCGATAGTTCAATATGTTAATCAAAGAATTACTCGGAGACAACTCAGGAACATAAATATCAGAACTTTGCATTAGAAAACTTGTTTTATAATTAATTCATGTGTTTTATAATTAAGTCGAAACATACTTACAGAACTGGCATACGGTGCGACAGATATTGGCAAAGACAGTTTGATTCGATCAGGCTTAAGATATTTATAATAAAATCTATTAGTGTTGGTTAAGACCATTAACTTAAAAAGGTTTTCGGCCGGTTTTGTATTTGGAGATTTCATATATCCCTCTAGTTATAAAGGAAGCATTTAAATTATGTTCAAAATTTTGGCGACGAAATAAGATGATAAGTACTTAATTTCTATCCTTTGCCACATATCCTTAGCTTCTGTTCTTTTCCTTTGCCGTAATTTTGGCTTGTGTTTAAGATGATGTTTAATATCTTCCCTTTTAGACTTAGAGAGGAGAAAACAAGTGAATCTAACACTCCCTACCAAGTCACCGACCATCTGCCTTCTCGCTAGCTAATTACCCAACATTGTATACGAGTAGATTTTGGAGCAATCCAAAAATATCTCAAGGTCTTATTTTGTGACCAACAACAAAAGTCAGAGTTTTAGGGATGATTGTAATTTTTACAAGCATCAAATGAGGTTCATATAGCTGAAATAATGATATTAACATCGGAGATGAAATAACTTGGTATCTCTATTAAAGAATTAGAAATTGTCTTCTTTCGTACTATCTCTGTTAGAAGAATTACAGTCACTATTCTAGAAAACTTACAAATGAATTAATTTTGACTAAACAAACCCAGAAAGAGAAAACAACAGATCATCCAAAAAACAAAAAAGAAACCCAAAAATGAAGTAATGGCGTAGACAATTACCATGGAGAACAATGAAGGGTATGGACTGAACAACATGAAGAATCAAGAGGGCAAAATAAATGAGGCAAAACCAACAGAAAGAAGGTGAAAGGCCATGACTTGGATGAAAATACTGACCTTTCTAATGATTTTGCAGCACAAAATGGAAACTTTAGCAGCTACTAGTTGGCCCCAGGAATTTTTGAGATAAGAAGTGAGTGAATCAGGTGATTGAAGTATAGAAGAAAGACTCACATGAAACCCATGTAATTAATGAAGATTAGACACAAGCACTACTAGACAATAACATGAAACCCATGTAAAGAAACAAGCACTACTAGACGATGACATGAAAAACTAGACAAAAACATGAGTAGTCTAACCTATAGATGTTGGTGATTGGGCAAAGCCGCAAAAGAGAAGCAAGCAAGGAGAGTATGACCCAATTAAAATCAACAGACATTTCTCAACTCACACAAACTTCAAGATAAATCAAAAAACAAAAGCAAAGGGGGAAAGGATGGATGGAGAAAGATCGAAGCTTACCAGTAATAGCAATATGTCGTCTCTGGTTTGGGTTGGATGATATTTAATGATTTGTGGTGATTCTCTGCTCAGCAGAACTCCAAGACATGAGTACCAACAGGTTTCTTGGTTACTATTAAGAAAAAGAAAAAGTGGTAGAAGAAATAATTGGTATTAAGAAAAATTATTAAAGGTATATTAGGTAGTATGTATTTATTAGTTTAAGTTCTATCCTAAATCTCCCAAATCAGAGGTTTTTTATTTTCACTGTTTATGATAGAATGGAATATAACATGAAACTCTCCGCGTCCATCTAATTCTGTTTCATTCTATTATAAAACCCTCAACTAAACGATGAAAGTGTGTTACGTTTCGTTCCATTCTGTTTCATTACTAACCCTCCAAACAAATAGGCCCTTAATAGATTACTTTAACTAGACTTAACTTTATGATAGCTCATAATATACAATTAATTCATATATATATATATAGATATAGATATAGATATGTACCCAGGATTAAGTCCAACACGAAGTTGCTGTGCTTGTGACGCCATGTCAAATACATGCACGTGAGAGGTATCCCTCCAGCACAGGAAGGAAAGTCAACAGGGAAAAAGGCGTTTGGTAGGAGAGAAAATGTAGAAGTCCGAGAAAATATATTAAAAGATAGCGGGACGAGACAGAATGGATGATTTCCACGCATGTGCAGTGGTCACCTGGAGACTATCTAATTCCAGCAACCCTTTTTCTCTGCGATGTGATCAGGTGCCTTCAAAGACAAATACCATTCTAAATCCAGTATTCTTTTAACACCTGCCTTGAGCTCAAGAATTTGACCACCAACCATTTATGGGCAAGCTAAGAGTCATTTGGGTGGTCTCCTTCTTTACTGTACCACATCTGCAAAATGGTCCTATCCCAACTTTTTAATTCTCAGTCTATATATGTACACTGCATGGATTTAATGAGATTAAAGACGTTGCTTCGCCAATAAGTTCTCTTATTGAGAACAAAAATATAATCTGGGAGAAATATAAAAATAAATAAATACCACCAAGTTATCATGATTACTAATATAAGTATTATCATTTTCAAGATATGCAAGAAGAGGGATTAATTCTATAGCTGACTGCTAAAGAATATTACCTCTTTCTTTTCATACATGTTAATATGTTTTGAAGTTATCATTTCATTAAAGTTTGTTAGTTAGTTAAATTTTAGATTTCTATCCTTAATCTCATCTGGACTCTTTGCACCCCCTTGGTTTCATCCTATTTCACCATCTACATTTTCCCTTATACAATAAAGAAAACGCAGAGAAGCTTATATATATTGATCTGCCGTGCCTTGTAGAATAAGTTGTTAATTTCTCTAAATTATGGAAAACTTTTTGTTTAGAACTTGCACTTATGTATGTGAGGTAGTAGAACAAACCCTCTTATCTTCCACGTTGAGAATACAAGTTTTTTATAACCTAATATTTTTCTTCGATCGATGTCGTCTGAAGCATTCTCCAAAAATGATAACATCGTCGTTTTACATATGAAAAGTGAATAAAAGTAATCCATTAACATATTTGTTATTGTAATATGTTCTTATAAATTATTTTGAAGGATTAAAAAATAGCAAGATTTTTCTACCTAAAGCTATATATATATATGAGTTTAAATTATTTATTTGTTAAAGAATTTGAATAATTATGCTTACTTTTTCGTAATGATACGAATATTAATTATGCATAAAGAAGAATAATGCTTCCTACTTTAATTTATAAATAAATGAAAATTTGTTTTATCAAAAATGTTGGAAAAATTAAAGTAACAGACAACTAGTCATATATTATAAAAATTTAGAAATCTCTATGCATAATTACGAAAAAGTAAACTTAAATATTAATTATAATGATTATTAAAATTCTCCGTCCACAATTAATATCTAATTATTGTATAGTTATTAAAAAGTAATATTTATAATTTTAGGAACATTTTTGTTCAATTCACTTAATATTAATTTGTAATCATCACTTTTTAATTCAATATTTTCAGCCAATCATTAAATGATTCCAAAATTATATTTTTTTATTTTTTAAAAAGTTAAAATATTTAATTACCTGATTTAGTTAAATGTAGCACTAAAAATGAGAAATCAAATAATCTTAAAAATCTAGGCATCTAAAATTAATAAGAAGGTTAGGATAGTAACTTAACTATTGAAGTATTACTATTTATTAAATTATCAAGTCAAACAATGACCCTACAAAAATCAAACATGATTAGTGGTAATATATATGGGGAACAAGTTCGCTATGACAAGTCATGTAACATCACAAATTAGATTCAAAGAAACCTTTGGACCTTATGATTTATCTCCAAATTAACAAGTCCTTTTAACTTTTTCGACTTTACTATTTAAAACTTTCTTTGAAACTAACTTTAGATTACATATACACGTGAGTAACAAATTTTGAGATAATTAGAATGACCAGTTCCTAAATTCTTAACAACAAAAAGAAATAAAGATAAGATTGAAGAAAAAAAATGAAAAATATATTAAATTAGCGAAGACAAAAAGTAAGAAAGCTCACAACAACCCTAAAGATCTGCATTAACATTTGTACCGCACAGGTTCTGGGGGAGCAATTAATAGAACGAGAAAACTATCACTGAAGAACCCACCAACACGCTGAGCCCAACGCCTTTCTCTCCCTCTGCTGTCCTATTATCAACAGTCAGAGCACAGAGGTTAACAGCAACAGAGACCACGGTGATCGCCCCCAACATCACCACCACCACCACCATCACCGTCACATACCACCGTGCGCCTAAGTCTCTCTGGGTCTACTCTAATATCCTACCTTTACTCTTTCCTTTTGCCCCTCAGGGGTGTGTGGTTTTCGTGGGTCCCACAGCACGCTGTCTCTGTCTCCTTCTCTGCGTTCGCGGTTTCTCTCTATCTCTTGGTCCTGACGGGAACCATTGTTCAGTTCACTCTCTCGTCGCCGTCGTGACTCGCAAGTGATCGCCCAAAGCTAACCTCTCTCCCACTCTCGTCTCTTGACAGTTCTGTTCGTTTCTTGGAGTTAATTCCCATTCTGCCCCTATCCATTTGACCTCCTCTTCTCTCTATAAATGGAAAGATCTCCCCGATTTGGCTCTGGGATTTGCGTGATTTCGTTTTGAAAATAAAAAAGATTGCACTTTTATAATCCCTTTTTATTTTTCTCTCTTTTGGAGAGTAAATCATATTGAAAAAGTATTCCCTTTTCTTACATTCTACGACGACGACGAAGTAAAGATATAATAAGAGAGAGGTTAATAAGAGACACAAACAAGAGGTTGACGCCTACAATACAAGGCAGTATCTTGAAAGAGAGAATTGTTGGCGATTGAAGGAAAACGTTTTGAGATTAAACTAATTCTCCCAGGTAATTTACATATAGTATTAGTTCTCTCATCATGTTCTAACTTCTACATGTGTATTTCGCTTTCTGGGCTTGTTTTCTTCGGTGGTACTCGGAATCTTGGAAGGATTTTCTTAACCCAGATGATTAATTCTTCTCATTGTATCACGATGTGTCAAGATAGTGTTTTTCGTTTGGTTTTAGTTTCGTTGTTTTAACGAAAAGATAATCTTTGGTTTGTTTTGGTAGTTTTCTGTAATCGTGTTGGGAACAGTCTTACCTCCTTCACCAAGATCCAATGTTATTTCGGCTGTGATTATCGGTTAAAGAAATGGTCTTTTTAATAATAACAAGGCCACCTCTTTTTCCTACAATCGGTATACGAAGCTTCCCCAGATCCTTCGTGCATCTATCTCAGTGACGATCTCGCTTTTCAAAGATTTTATCTTTTTATATGATTATTCACGTTTTTATGTTGAAACTTTCTCTTTCTGTCTAGTTTCTTGGTTTGGAGTTCATTCGGTTCATGAAAGATTGATTACTTTTTGTCTTTTCTTTGTATCAAGTGCTTTGGTCTCCGGAGAGAGGAAAATGTCGTCGCCGAACTCGCCGTGTGCCGCCTGCAAGTTACTTAGGAGAAAGTGCACTCTTGAGTGCGTGTTTGCACCCTATTTCCCACCAGACCAGCCACAAAAATTTTCAACGGTTCACAAGGTGTTCGGTGCCAGCAACGTTGCAAAGCTTCTCAATGAACTTCAGGCCACTCAACGTGAAGACGCCGTGAATTCCCTTGCTTACGAAGCCGAGGCTCGTCTCCGTGATCCAGTCTATGGCTGTGTTGGTCTGATCTCATTGCTCCAACATAAACTGAAGCAGCTCCAACTTGATCTTGACAACGCAAGAAAGGAGCTGGCGAACTATATTGGACCTCAAGCAATGCATCCCATATTGCAAGCTCCGACCTTTATACAGCCGCAGCATATGGCTACGCCATCATCATCGATGATGCCTCGCGGTGGCGTGCTACCGATGATGGGAATCCCTAATAGGCCGGTGGCGGCGGCTCACGGTGGACAATTGATGATACGAGAGCCGCAACCCCAGCAACCTCAGACACAAAGTCAGGAGTTCTACGACGCTCAGCAATTGGCCGTTGCTATGGTTGCCAGAGAACAACAAGAGATGCTCAGAGCCTATGAGCAGCAGCAGCTTGAAAGCGTGAGGTATAATAGTGGGTTGGAGGGAGTTGGCTCGGTTACTGCCACTGGGTTTAACCAGAACCAGATTGGTGCTGGTGCTATGTCACCTTCATCGCAAATGAGCAGTTTTCACAACCCTTTTCACATCCAAACGCAACAAGGGGAGCACCATCATCACCAGGCACAGCTTTTGCTTCAGCCACATGAAGGACAGCCATTGTCACAGCAACAACAGCAACCTCATCAGGTTCACCAACAACAACAGAGGGAAAAAAGCGAGGAGGGTAGGAATGGAGGTCCGTCTTGTTAAGGATTTTCCCTTCTGTTTTAGCCCTTACGAGTTCTAGGTACGTTGGTTCAATTTCTTTGCATCTTTGAATTGCGAATTAGTAGTTTAAGGCTATGCGAGCTACGATTTTTGACCACTTGTCCACGTTTAAACTTTTTTCTTCGCTGTTATATATACAGTGCTTCGGTTTTTCACGAATTTGGAAATTTTGTTTTGCATCGAGCAGAAAGGATGGTGAGGAGAATTATTGTCTCGTCACTGCAAAGGATATTCTTTTCGTCAATATTATGTAGGACCTAGAGGCTAGATTTGTTAGCACACAGCACATCCAACAGGTTTTTTCTCTTCTTGTCCATGTCATTCGTTTTCACCGATCACCAAAAACCCATTCACTTAAATCTCAGCGATTGTAACTGGATAATTGGCAACTGCTTGGGCTAATTAGACACTCATTTGTTATATGCATTGTCCTAAACTTGAGGGGACAAATGTTCTTTGGGTAGCAGACTAAAATAATTAGGTATCTAGATGAAACTGTAGCTAGTTTGGTTATAATAATATAATCCTTTGTACTTGAGAGTTATACGCTAACATTTACTTTCCTATAATAAAGATGCTCTTCCGATTTCATGAAATGATCAATTTTAGTGTCAATAACATGACTTGAAATCTTCTCTTTTAACTCAAATGCACTTTTCAAATCGTTTTGTAGTCTCTAGCTCAGAGGCCATTTTGGCTTTACATTGATAATCACATAATTTATGGTTAACTTTTTAACAAAAAATTAAATTTTGATAAGGCCTTTTTTTTCTTTCCAATGAAGAATTTATAGATTGCGTAAACATTGTTAGACGTAAAATAGGTTTAATCCTCCTTATGAAAGTTGAAATGTTTCCATTAATTTGTCTTTCTATCCTCTGTAAGAATTTCCCATAGATTTCTGTTGACAAGCTCAAAAAAGGGAA
Source organism: Erythroxylum baracoense (assembly GCA_025629805.1). NCBI lineage: Eukaryota > Viridiplantae > Streptophyta > Magnoliopsida > Malpighiales > Erythroxylaceae > Erythroxylum > Erythroxylum baracoense. The sequence continues at coordinate 5,524,318 of JAOTAY010000191.1, forward strand.
GGGGACAAAAAGAACAAGGGAACGAACTATTACCTAATGTTAATAAGAAATCGTCTTCTGATTAATGTTTGCAACTAAAAGACAAAGCGTGGAAATTTTCTCACTATCATAATTATTTTGTAACGCTATGCTTTGGGAATAACGTTAGAGGTGGCCCATCATAGCCATCGAGTACGAGCGTTTCCTAACAACGTTTCTTTCTCTTTCTTTCCTGTTTTTCTTTTTCATCTATGCAGCACAGAAATGCCAGAGACAAATTAATAGAGTCATTGTGTGTTTGAGAGAGAAAGATTAGTATTTGCAGTTCTAAGATTTGGACAGACTCACATGACCATGAGGTCTGAAGTCAGCATTGTCTTTTGGGGTTTGAAGAAAAGGACCTCATAGGAGATGACTTTATGTTTGAAATGTGGGGATTCTTGTTGATTTTCGAGTAAAAACATAATGTAGTTATATGTTTCGTTTTTTTGTAGAAATAGTTCAGTACTTTACTACCAATGCAGAAGCTGAGAGTTAAAAAGTCTCCGTAAAAATGCAGAAGCTGAGAGTTAAAAAGTCTCCGTTATCTGATATACAATACAATGGATGCATAGAAGTTCGTTTACATGTTATTCATGCTACTTAATCTCTTTTCCCAAGAGAAAGTTATGCAGTTTAGTTGATTAATAGGTTAATTATGTTTTTTTAACATTAAATTCATATTTACAACAACAACAACATTCTCCGTATGAATCCTACTAATACGGATTAATTACGGATTATTGCTCAACTATTCCTATTATTAATTAAGAAATAATTAGAAATCCAAACATGTATTCACTATTTAAATGCTTATCAAAATGGAAGCCATTGTTCTCCTATTATTTTTATTTAGCTTAGTTCTTCCGTATGAATGACGTGATGGTCACGTAGCAAGAGGGTTTGCTTTCTACTGCCTTACGCATGGCTTACGTACGTAAGACTAACTTAATGAAAGATTAGTTTCAAAATAATTCTGTATGCAGTCAGATAGATTAGTGACACCTATTTTTTGTTCTCTGATGCATGTGAATACTACGTTAAGTTTTTAAATTGCTTATGAATTTATTTCTTATACAATATACATTTAAGTGTTATTTCTTTCCACATATAGTTTTATTCAACTTGTCATCAAACGCATACAATGATAAGTGCATATTATAGCTCTAGCAAATTAATTATTAACTGCTCTTACTGTAGTTCTAACTATAATTGTATTGTTTAGTACCTAATTTATTATGATAAGTACTATGCCCATCACCGTATGCAGTCGGCTTTAAAATATAATATTATATAAGTAAGGTAGAGTAAAGAACTAATATTTTTATAAATGTTTTAAAAATTGGATCGAAAGTTAAACCATAAGACAAGAGATTTAAGGTTTAAAAAGTTCAACCGTATTAGATCATTATAAATTCGGATAAAAATGAAATAAAATTAAAGAATTTGAAATATGATCAAAAGAGATTCTCCTTATCAATAGAAGAATTTAAAATTTAATTGAAAAAAGAGATTATTAAATAAAAATTAATCAATTTATTTTATTTTATAAGAAATTATTAATTTGATTAATCAGTTTTTAATAATAAGAGTTATTAAAATAAATCAAACTGAAAAATAAAAAATTAAATGAAAAGTTTAACAATTCAAATTTGTATAGTTAAATTGGTCAACTTAGCTTAATTTTTTAATTATAAAGGCAAGATTTGCACCACTTTCCATCTTTCAGAATTATTTTCAGTCATGGTATGTTACCAACTCCTTTAACTGGCTTTGCCTTCATGAGAAAGAAATAATAAGTTCTATTAATCTTTTATGCCTCGTTTTTTGGGTTCCTATTTCCTAAAGCTAAGCAAACAGTTAAATACTGATGCTTTTCAATTGGACGACTTGCTGAGTTGGATAGAGTTTTTTGATATTTTACATATTGATTGTGTGAGTATATATAATTTCATAAGAGAAACATATATATAAGGATTTCAATTTATCCATTATATGTTTTCTTCATTTCCGGTGTATCAACTACCTAGCGACATTACTTGTTAAGATTATGAAGAAAGATTGAAAACAGAGATCGTAGATGTGATAATAAGCCATCGAACGCCGACAACTTTGTGTAAGCTGACTTAATCATACAGCTAAAATCAAAGCAAAAATAAAGTAAAGGGATGATACGAAGGTGCAAAATAGAAAACACCCTTTTGTCTGCACGTAAGTTTTTCTACAATTACTGCACATGACAAGGTCTCTTGAGGACAAATACAAGATCCACGTCTACGTCTTAGTATCTTCTTTACTTGTTCATATTCCTAAGTCGTCACCTACCAAAGAATTAATAGCTAAATAAATTAACATTAATAATGTTCGGCGTCACTATCATTTTTGCTGCTTTTGTTAGATTTGTCATTTGTGGGAGCCAAAAATCCATAGCTTAATTATTAGAGCTTTGTTTTATCTTTACTTCTGATTAAGTTCTTCAAAGTGAAGAATTAAGAAAACCTTTTGCGAAGATGTCGTGTTAAAACAAGTTAAGAGAGGCTTAGTTCATCTCTGTCCCACATTACCACTGTAAATTACGTACGATATGGGTCCTAATTTAATTGGTTTTGTGTTTCTTTTTCTATACACTAACAATCTTCAAAGTTTAGGAGAAAGTCACCCCTACGCAATTCTAAATAATTTTAGCTAGCTACCTCACTATTATGTGTTTTTAGAATTGGAAATGAGTGGTTGGAAGGAAAAATTACCATGATTGTACTAGATTTATCTAAAATTTTCGAACTCAGACTCCTTCAATTGAGTTTAAATTTTCCAATTTGTGTTTCATTAAAATCTTTCAACCTTGAAATAAAATTGAATTTTATCTCTAAATCTTACAATTTAATTAGTTAAGCGAAAAAGTAAAAAGTTAATTTTGATTTAAATTTAATTTCTATAAAGATAAGATTGAATTAGGTTAAAGATTGAGAATATTTTATATTGTTTGATGTAAAAATCGTAATAAAAATTATAAACAAAATTGCAAACTAGAGTATATTACAAAGTTTTTTACCAGTTTCTTAAACCCATTTACACTATTAATCTATGGAGAGAAATATACAGGAACATAAAGAGATGGGGTAATTTTATGCCAAATGCATGCACGTGATGGATTTGTTGGCATATAGAAAAAGTAAAAAAAAATAAGAACGGAAACAAGAACAAAGATTACAATAGTAGGATTCGAGTTAATGGCAAAGCAAACCTCATTACACTCTACTTCAAAGCACTGCAAGAAATAGGTTCTAAGTACGGGAAGGATAACCTAACATGAAAATGAACTGGGAAATAACATTCACCAAAAGGGTAATAAGGTTGTGTTGTGCATGCAGAATCCAAAGCATGTGTGAAGTAAATATATTATATACAGAGAGAAAAAGAAGCTTATAGACAATAAATAAATGGAGGAGCAGGAAAGGAGGGACGGATGGGATGGCTCCACCACCAAACTGGACCATCTCTGTAGTCAGTAGTGGAACAGTAGCTAAGAAAGAGAGAGGGTATGTGTCTATGAATATGTATGTGATGAGAGGCAGAGCCAGAAGCAGATGTGGTCAGGTATTAGCATGAACAACAATTTCCTCATCTCTGAGCCTCCATTGTTTAGTCCTTTTACTTCCTTTTTGTCCCCGCTCTGTCTCAGGGCATTCAATTCAATTCAATTTAATCTCTCTCTCCCTCCTTTAATTTCTTTCACCGTCCCGTTAAAGATAAGTTTGTACATTTTGCCATTACTGTCCTCGCCCGCACCTGTATACTCCCTGCTCTAACGTCTGTATCACTACCACCGTTTTCATTTTCTCCACACCCTTCTTTCTTTTCTTCTCGTAAAACCCCAGAATCATACATTCTTTTGGTTCAAATGAGTGATTAGAGATGCTCTAAGTGTTGACTGTCTCGTCAAGTGACTTTTGCATGTTATTATATCTAGTGATTTATTTAGGATCTATCTGGCTTCAATCAGGGTTTTTGATTATCTACTTTCGTTTTTAAAATTTTTATTATAAATTTTATTTATTTTTTCAATTTTAAGGAATGTTAATATTTAATTTTTGCTCTCTTTTCCGTCACAATCAAATGTATCATTAATGAAATATCAAATATATATAACTATTTAATATTTACTCATAATATAATATAATTGTTTAGTTTATTCATTTATTTTAAAATTCTATTTAATATTTGATTATTATCAATAAAAAGTATAATTATTTGAGAACAATATGAGTATTGGCAAGCTTGCTTTATTTTTTCAAAAAATATTGAGAAACGTCATCGATTTTTAAATATTGTTAGAACTGCCAGAATCTAAGTTAGAGATATTAGGCACGTGTTTCTATATTTTTTAAATGTTACTGAAAAATGGATCAAATAAATCTTTCACATCACATTTATTATAAAGTATATGTGAGAACATCCAATTAAGTTTGAAATACTAATTAAATTAGTTAAATTAATTTTTACTCAAACAAATTGTTAATTAATGTGTGCAAAAAATGCAAAATAATTGTATTTATTGCATTAAAAATATTGAGAGCCTCTTTCAAATAATTTCGGGAGGATGTTGTATTAAATAAAAAACCTCATTTTAAAATAATTAAACTCAAGTGTGTAATCTTTGAAACGTAACCTGATTCTTTTAGCAAAGATAATTTTGCTTAGTATGCACGTCATGAGTCACAAGTTGACTTGGATCATTTTCAACTTCGACACGCAAAAACACAAGAAAGCCTCGTAATTTGCGAAAGCTCAAGAGCGGTCAAAGTGAAAATTGAAAAGAAAAGAAGTCGGCCAGTAATTACATAACTAAACCTTGATTGACTGACAAGTGATGAGATAGCAAAATCAAAATGATCCCATCTACCCATCAGTTCATATTCTTAATGTAAGGTTTATTCACTTTGACAAATTGTAAGGACAACACGCGTCAATCAAAATCACTTAATATAAGGTTTAGTCACCTTGACAGCAACCTTTTTACGTACGCGTCAATCAAACCCACTGTTTTGTATGCGTCTACGGCTCCTTTTCACGTTGCCTTTTCTTTTTCTGTCTATCAACTGTCTCGTGACTCGTGCTTGTTGAAGCTGAGGAGGAGGAGGGACAGTACTGGAGGTAGTGATGATGACGAGAGAATCGAGAAACCATGACTAGTCAATGAGGAATGAGTGAAATGCTCATTGTCTGGTTGAGATGACGACAACTGCCAAGCATTAATGAGTGTTTTGTTTATATGGGAAACAGAGAAGCTGCGTCGCTTGTTTCAATGGCTGGCACCGCCACGGACTGTGCCTGGGTTTAACTCGCATGGTATACGGACGGGCTCTGCTTCAATGCAAAAAGACGCTTGGCCATTTGCCATTTGATTGTTGTCTTGTTCTGTTGGGTTTTATTTAATGCCATCATTTTACATTTGGCCCCTAATACGTCCAAATTTGAGTTCCACTTTAGCTAAATTGGACATAATGATCATCAATTATTTATTTTATTATTTACTTAAATTATTTTATTCCTTACTATACACATTGGATAGTGAAGCCCCTTTGTGATGTGAATGAATAACAACGATTTTTTTCAAAAGAAAAAAATCTTTAGTTTTCACTTAAGATAAGATGAGACTCTGAGAGATAACAAAAGTATAATAAAGATAAGTCTTATCTAGCAACCAATAAAAAGAGAAGATAAAAGAATTAAGAAATAATTTTTAGAGCTACAATATTTATTTGGAATTCAAAATAATATACTAAAATGAGTAATTTACCCAAATTTCAAAGTCGAACCCTTTTACCCATTTTGAGTTATATCATAAGAAGGCTATTTTATAACTTGTTAATTATAACATGAAGTAAGGAGTTTCTATTTCTTTAACTCGAATTTGCTACACATATCAAAGCCCTTCCTAATTTAGAATTGGTCTTTCACATGCATAATCTCCCGAGTTATGGATATATGTTATTGCCGAGTGAAGTTGCTAAAGAGGAGAGCATTGGATTACTAAGAAATTATTGCCAAGATTCTCAACCAAATGGACGTTGCTTAAGGAGAAGATGCAATGAGGTAACTTGTTTATAAATTTGTCTAATCTCAATTCTTCAACACAGACTATGGCTCTAAACTGATCCTGCCTCAGGAAAAAAGGAGCTGGACATTGGTATACAACCAGTGCTTCCAATTCTGCATCCGACATAATTTATACCACAAATACATTTGAGTAACCCTTCGCCGGCGTTGATGCCGATGATAGGCGTTCCTACTGGTTGCAGCAGGCAGTTGGTGATACGTAAGCCCCAGCTTTAGCATCATCATCAAAAACATATATAACCGTAAGCAACAGCGGCGAATGTTTGGGAGCAGCAAGAGATGTATAGGAGCAATGCGGTAGCAACAACAACAGCAAGTCTCTGTCAACCACTACCACATCAAGAGTCTCTTAGCTTTAACACTGCGTTTGAGGGAACATAATCAATAACTACCACAGTGTTTCAACCTTATTAGTTTTGCTGTTGCAATAGCACCGTCAACTTTCGCTTTAGGCACGTTCAACAATAACTACCCTTATCCGATTCAACCACAAGCCCAACCTGATCACCAACATCAGCTTCAGGCACAGCTTTTACTTCCCTCACATCCACAGTCACAAGTCGCAACAACAGCTCCTATGACTATGAGCCCAAGCAGCAGCAACGGTCAGGAAGTGAGGAGAGTGTTGGTCCAGCTCGTTCAGTCTTATTGAAACCGTGTTTCCCCTAGGGTACGTATTTTCTTCACTATCAATGGGTAATTGTTGTTGGTTTTCTCGTGGATTACATGAGGGTTTGCGAACCGTACTCATTCGAGGTTATTGCATTCTGTCGATTAATGGGTGATATTGTGCTCTATATCAGAAGCTTAGCAGTTTTATTATTCATAAACAGACAAATGTATTTACTAGGATGGAATGATATTGTTATGAGCTAAGCGAAGGCAGTCTCAAATTGTATATAACTTATACAGCATATTGCTAAGACCCTGCATTTCAGTGGACTCTCACTGTACTGGGGGGTGTTGTTATATACAGAACGTTGAAAAATTCGAACTTACCATTTGAGAAAAACAAAAAGTTTCCCATACCCGACAAAAATCGCTCAACTGGTGAGACTTAGTCTGCTTTGCTAATCAATCCCTTTCGTTCTAAGATTGATTTTTTGAAGCTAACAAAGGACATTATTGTCTTTGAAAATGACATAATAGTATTAATTATTCAATTGTCTATCTTTTTAGACTCAAGAAGAGGTGCTTCCTCAGATTGTTTATATATGTCCCACTCGAGTTAAATCCTGAAAGAATATTTAAAGAATTGCGTCTGGTAGCTGCCTTTTGGTTCCAGACCTTTTTGTCTTGTTGAAGCGTGAGACAAAGACAAAGATCGTGACAAGTTGCATTGCTTACCATGCATCCACACCACACGGGTTGTACCAATCATTAGTTCTCGAGGTTCATCATATGATATGTAAAAAAAACCATCATTAAGATTCAATGAACGTTTTGATTCAGGGACACAAGTTAAGCTATTTAGTCTACTGGGGTCACCTGTACGTTGCATGCTTTTAGTGGCATCTATTATTTGTGGCCAGTGCAGGAATAATGTCAAGAAGAGAGTACGTAATCACAGTGTCAACTTGTGTATCTTGCAAAATGACAAACATTCGGTACACAAGTGATGACAAAAAGTGGTGGTCAGGGTTCCATATTTCCGTTTAAAGAGGTCTACTTTTTTTTTTTGGTGAATTAAAGAGGTCTACTTTTCTTGGGAGATCGATTCAACTGGGGTATAGCCTTTTCCATTAATACGTAACATTTATCTCATACTAAGAGTGGCCTTGAGTACCACTGTATTACTTTCTCTAATGGTGGAGATTTTGGCATCAATTAAATGATTGAATAAGGATTCTGTCATCCAAAATTTTAAATTGCATAATACAAGTTATATTATAGTCACAAGTGATTGCCGCAAGATGAAAAATAGTGAGTTGATTAATAAAGGAAACATGAGCTACCCAACGAGTACCATTGAACTTGATCACGAATGAAATGACAATCAAGAGCCACATGCTTCATTTGTGAGTGGAAGATAGAATTGACATACAAATTCATAGCACCCACATTGTCACAGTAAAAGATCAATTGATCTTAAAGAGAGAAAACAAAATTCAACACAATAAAAGCAATTGACGTATATTCTGATAAAGATAAAGATTGTTTATCCTAGTTTATTACATAGTCTGTTACATAGCTAGCTCTAGCTTTCTTATCTTTTCTTAATTTGGTATACAACTTAGATTAGGTCTTTCTTACCATTAGCTTTTCTATAACGACCACGTAGCTGTCTTGTATATATTTTTGGTCGTCCACATCAATAATACGTTTAAGAAATTTCTATTATAAACTCTTTTATGGTCTTAGAGCCAAAAGTGGTTTAAACAACCTATGACCGATGCTAATATCATTCCAGCCTTCACTACTACAACTCAAAACACATTCTCCACTCCAACAAATGTTGTTCAACAATTACATACAAAATTAAATGCCACCAACTACCTATCATGGAAAGCCCAATTAATGCCAATATTAAACAGCTACAAATTAGCTTATTATATATGTCGATAGTACAATAACATCTCCTCCAAAAGCTGTTAACAATGAACCAAACCATGTATATGATTTGTGGTTGCATAATGGATCAACTTGTACTTAGTTAGATAATTAGCTCACTACAGCAAATTAGACTATAGGCAATAAATAAAAACGTAAACAAGTTGTCAAAAAATATCACACATGATAATTTGTGATGTTTTTAAACATCACTAATTTCTCATAGCAAAAAATTATAAGGGACATTTCCTAAAATCATAGACAAACATTATTAGCTAGGGATTTTTTTGTTACCAAAAATACTATAAGTATGAAGCTAAATATGAGTATAAGTCAACATTGAAAGCAAAAAATTTATCCCAAATGGTAAGCAATGGAAAAAAAATGTAGCCAATACTTTTTGGCTACGTTTTATAGATTCTTAGTGATATATGTTTTGCTACATTTTTCTAGTTTCTGTGTTAAATCTTTTAACCATGTTTTTATAATTTCGTAAGTAAGGTCTTTTAACTATGAGTGCGAAAAACATTGCCAAATATTTTTTGTAACTTTTTGTATAATCTATAATATTGAGCAACTTACGATGTTTTGTATATAATGTATCAATATATTTTTTGTTGTGAATTACTTAGTTATTATTATCAAATTAAGTCGTAGAGAAACATTATTAATTCAAAATGTAAATTATATAAGTATAATCAAATTGTACCAACAAAGTAATATAACATTAATTATTGATCCTTTGTTTCTACACAAAATATTAGTAATAGTTTGAGCATTCCTTATAATTTGTAAACAAAAAACTTCAAAGAAGAAACTTGTAACATCCCTTCACTTATGGGAAGGGCATTTTGGTCATTTTGGTAAATTGGAATGGGTTAGACGTATTTTAAAGTGTTTTTGACATATTCATGCATTCATATATACACATGAATAATAAATAGTGAAATTTTTGCACATGAAATGAATGTACATGCATGCATGACATTTTCCCGGTTTTTAA
>JAOTAY010000191.1:5534108-5551243 GCA_025629805.1 Erythroxylum baracoense
CCCTTATCTTAGGATATGTGTCGGAATGACCTACGGGCGTCCCGGTGCGTACCCTAGGGTAATGGGGTGTTACAAAACTTCACAAATTGGAATATATTTTAAAATACTTTCAAAGATGCTCAAATCAACACAAAGTTTAAGCATAACTCGGACGAGTACCATGTGTTGTCTATGTCTATAAACCTGTAACAAATAAGAAGGTTGGTTAAACTCAACTAAAACTATTATGTAAAAATTGATACAATACGTACTTGGTTCAAATTAAAGTAAACACTACATAATTTTACCATTCACAATAGGATCACTCATCAGTAGCATCTTCATCCATCCTGTAATTCGAAAAAATTATTATATATATGTATATAGGAAGTGATAGAACAAGGCTAGGACCTATAATCAATCCCCTTTACTTTCCTCTTCATTTCCATCATAATTCGGGCCAAGTAAATTTCTGAATAATATATCATCCTTTGCTAATTTAGATTGATTTCTTTTCCCTTGATTACTTTAGCATTTAATGTAGCGTTAAGCTTGTTGTTTTTCTCTTCAAGTTGTTCAATAATTGTATTATATGCAAAGGTTGAAACATTTGGCTTAGGACCATAACCAAGGCCCTTAAAACACCCAAACAAGTACCAAGTATTATATCACAAATCTCATTTGCATTGAGCTCATTATCCTTAAATTTAGACTTATACAATATTTTTTGTATCTATTCTAAAATAAAAAGAAGAAAACCAATATTTAATGAATATATTACCATTACATTAATAAATGAACAAAAATATTTATACTTATATAGTTATTTTCTAGTTCTTGTGACACCTATCCTTTACCTTCCTTATAGTAAGTGAGATTATATAGTATAATCCTATTACATTCTTGTCTATCTAGTCCCTTCTCACTCTATTTTATGAAATAAAAAAATCAAGGCACAATAAATAACTTAATGCTTATTTATTAAAACACAACTTGCAAACATACATATTCATTTTGATCAACTATAGATGACTTAGACCACAGATTATGAGGTGTTTTTATTTTTTATTTGCTCACCCTTATCTTCTCACAATTTTTCAAAATTCAAGAAAAAAGCATAGCTTAGTCATTAATTCATATAATAAGATTAATGCAAGCAAAGTAAAGGCAAAAAAATCAAACCAAAACTTTTAAGTCAAAATAATAGTCACATAAATAATTCCAGTTTTGTTTAGTCATTCGTTCAGACACATGACTTCATACATTTGCATTAGAAGCAAAAGACTTATAATACTTATGCAACTTGAAACGATGATCCCTACTTCTTTGTTTCAATAATGAAGTAACACAAATTGAAACATTTAGGTTCTCAATATTTACACCATACAATTTCAAATATGAACAATAAGTAAAAATATAAATAATCTCAAATCAATTTAAACAATATTGTATAAAGTTAAAGATTTTGAAAAATTACAGCAACTTTTTTTAATGTATTTTCAAGCAACTCGTCTTTCTTCAAATCGTTAACATGTTTTAGACAATGTAGTTATGTTCTTGCAATAATTTCCGCCTCACTTGAAAATTTCACATATTGGACCTTATTTACAAGACGACCTTACTGTGCATCAGTATGTATGGATATCTTGTAATTCATTGCAACATTCTTTCATTGCAACTCACAACATCTAGTTTTACCTCTACCTCTTTTTCCACTACTAACGTTGGAAGTTAATAATAAATAGATATGAAAAGAAAATGTTTAAACTATAAAAATATATATTCCAGCATAAGTATACTTGAAGGCAGAAAAAAGTCAGAAACCTGTAACACCAGATTCATTGTTGTTTGAGATAGAATGAAGTTGTTGCGTATGACTTGAAGGCGTAATGTTGTTGTTGCTATGTTTTGGCATTATACTAGAAAATGCTTTATTTTCTATGGCAATAAAAGAATATAGAAAATGTTTAAACTGTAAAGATATATATTAAAGCATATGTATCCTTGAAGGCATAGAGAAATTTCAAACCTGTATTACTAGTTTCATTATTTTTAAGGTGGAATGTTATTGTTGGCTAGAAACTTTTGGCATCAATTGACTGATTTGGTTAAAGTTACACATTGTTGCGATTTGGAATTTTTTTAGCAACCACTTTCTTCCCTTTATTTCTACCAAGTATTATAATGTAATTTATCTATAAGAAAAATAAAAATCATATAAAAAAGTAAATATAACATAGGAATCATATCAAAAGAGCACTTTCAAATACATTCAATCATCATTAGTAGCATTAGAAAGAAAATGTTACCAATATTAAAATAAGACAATAGAAAGAGCACTTTTAAGATACATTAAATCATCATAATTAAGATACATTCAGTCATCAAAATCAAGATCTTCAAAATCAACATCATTAATCGCATTCAGAAGATAAATGTTACTAATATTATAATAAGACAATAGAAGGAGTACTTTTAAGATACATTTAATCATGATAATCAAGATCTTCAAAATCAACATCATTAATTGCATTAGGAAGATACATGTTACCAATATTATAATAAAACAAAAGAAAGAGCACTTTCAAGATACATTTAATCATTATAATCGAGATACATTCATCATCGTAATTAATATCTTTAAAATCATTATCATTAATCGTATTAGGATAAGACTCTTCATCACTATTATATTAAGCCAAAATATCATTATTATCACATAATTCATCCTTGGAATAGTCTTCATCCCTTTCTATGACAAGATTGTCATGTACTTTGGTTGCCTTTAATTTACTAGGATTAACATCTCTCTTATGAAATTATGTTATATCCTCATCCTCAATTTTGAGTGCTACATTATTCCATTTTCATTCAACTCTTAATATATTTTATCGTAATCCACCATTTCCCCTTTCACAAACATAAAAAAGATTTCGGTGCTCAAATTTCTGCACAACTTGCCAATTGTTGCCTAATATAATGTCATTAAGATAGAATGTTTGCTTTATTTGGCTTGAGAGCACAAATGGTTCCTTTTCATACCAAGTGTTTTTTAAATATAAAAATTAAATTAATAACCCTAAGGGGAAAAATTGGCTGGTAACAAAGTACCCTACAAGTTTGAACTCGTGATATTATGTTCAGGTGACTAAAAGGTACATTTTAACACCATATTTGGAGATTGCTAAAGATTACACACGTGTAAACTTATTAGTCTGCCCCATTTGGTAATATTTCATGACGTCGATTTTATTTTTCCTTGTGAAACACAAAATGTAATTCGAAAATGGTAGTCATCGAAAATGAATGAATGTCATGCTTCAGGTTAATTTCTTCATATTGCTTTTATAAGTTGTTCTTTCTTTAAAAGTAATGAAATATTCTGATCAGCTACTTTTGTCTTTGTTTTTGTAGACTAATTTTGTGTTTCAAACTAATTCTCCATAACTTGTTGAAGGAGGCATAGAGGAGAAGGGACTTCCCCATTCATAGACTTTTTGTCTCCACGTAAGTTCCTTCTTTTACCCTTAACTCCCTGAATGCATGTGTATGTTTTATTTTATCTACTTTTATTAAAATAATATTGTATCTTTTTGATTGTCCTTAATAAATTTGGCAAGATAAGATTATAAGCATTTAAGAATCTCCAAATTTCCACTCCTTGCTCAAACTCTCTTGCTACCTCTTATATAAAGGGCACCTATTGACTAGGTTAATGAATGATAACCAAAAAAAGGAGGTACCACCTTATTACACATCAACCATAGATGGAAAGAAGCTTTAGGCGGGCATCTATTGATTCCAAATCCACTTATACCATGATACTTTTTTTACATCCTCCTTTAGCTCTTTCTAGTAGGAGGAGTTAGTGAAACCCCTAGATTGATGTAAACTCAAGCATTAGGAATCCTTAAGTACAATATTGGGGGTTATAATTTAAACTGATGTGAAATAACTCTTAAGGCACCTCTCTCAATAACTCTTAAGGCACCTCTCTGCAACAGTATTCCCCTACCCATATGTATACTTTGGCTTTAATAGGAATTTGGTCCACTACTCTAGTCAAATATGTGCATGTATAGCCCCAAACTTGGCCTATTTATCATTGAAAGGAGGATAGCTTACCATCCCTAATAATACATTTAATATAATTAGAAATTGAGTTTCTTTTCCTTAAAATTTTCCTTTTAGATAATAGTCATGGATTCAACATACCTATAAGGATTCTTTGTGAGTTAGGATCCTCTAAATCCTTTTTCCCATATAAACTTTGATTGCATAACTTGATTATAATAACATCGGAACCTTTATTATCCTTCTCTACACATACTTTTTTCCAACCTACCTTAGCTTTAAATATTTTATTTCTAGTGCCAGTCTAGAGGAATTGCCTCATAAATTTCTCTATTTTTTTAACCAAGCCCTTGACAAAAAAAAAGTGAGCTCCAAAACACATGTATAGAGTTGATCACATACTTACTTCTTCTAGCAGAAGATAGGAAAACATTAGTCTAAGAGTTGATTCTCTTTTATATCCTTTCTATTAAAGGCATACACCAATTAAATAGCAACCTTCTTAAAGCTATAAGCATCCCTAGATAAATAAAAGGAGTTTTCTTCATCTACATTCCAGTTAAGACAATAAGTTTTACTGAGTAGAATAAAGCTCTCTTAAAAAGAATAATAAAGCTCTTTTGCCTATTAATGTCTAACCTAGACCACCCCTTAAAAGTTTGGAGAGTTTGCATAATTAGTTTGATAGATCCTTCTGAGCTCTGGCAAAAACCAAGATATCATCAGCATATAATAAGTAAGAAATCCTTAATTTTCCTGCATCTATTGTGAAATTGGAAACCTACACTTTAAGATATATTATGGCTAAATAATCTTAAGAAGACTTCCAAGTAGAGTCCAAGAATGTAAGGAGACAGAAGTTCCCCCTGTCTGATCCCTTTTCCTCCTTGGAACCATTGTGTAAGTTCCCCATTAACTAACACCAAGTATAAACTTGGAGTGAAAACTGAAAGTAATGAACACCTTTTCAGTAAGTCCCCAGCTTAGTGAATTATATGCTTTGTGTATGTCAATCTTTATAGCATAGTTGGATAATCTATGTTATTATATCCCTTGAATAGCTCCTAAGAAAATAATATGTCATCCCCATTGTGCTTTCCTTCCAAAAAGGCATATTGAGTCGGACTAATCATAAGTTTTAACACCTTTTTTCAATTTCTTAGTTAGGAGTTATATGAAATTGCAGTAAGAAATAACCCTATAGTCTTCAAATCTCTCAGGATTCTATTTCTTTATAATCAAACAAAAGTATTTATTGATTATTTTAAGGAGCTTTCCTGTATCAAAGATTTCTAACTCAAAATTGTAAACCATTTCTTAAATTTTGGGCCATGCCTTTTGAAAATTTTTTCCATTAAAGCCATCTGGTCCAGGGACTTTCTTATCTTTCATTTCAAACACTACTTGCTCTATGTCTCTTTCTTCAAAAAGGGAAGATAAGAACTTAGTTGTCTGATATGAGAATTGGATAGATATTAAGGAGATCAGTTCTTATTGAACGAAAATGTGTGTTTCATATCTGCTCAAAACACCTTTGAAATACTCTTGAGCTTTTTCCTTCATTGAGTCCTATGAATAATGATAAGTATCAAGATGATCCCTTATCCTATTGATCTTGTTGACATTCCATCTAACCAAGATTGAACTGAAGAAGAACTTTGAATTTGTATCCCCTTCTTTAAACCAAGAGATTCTAGACCTTATCTTAGTAGAGAGATGATCATCTAAGGCTTTAGTATATCTTTCTAATGCTAATTTCTCTTGCTTTTGCCACCAATCTTCCCATTGTTCCTCATATATAGCTTTCTAGATATTGAATAATATTCCTTTTGTAACACCCCATACCTGATAACGGAATTGGCATACGAAGTGTTACTATATTCTTAAATACCTAATACTTCAACTACAATATTTTCTATTTAAAACCTCATTATTTTAGCAATTATTATTCACTTTATACAAATTTAGATAGAGTATCCTCTACATTTAGTTAAAACCTCCTGCAAGAGACTTCAATACACTTCTTATACGAGTTACTTAACTATCTATCTACATGTTAAACTTTGTGAAAAAAATAATTTACCACCCTCCAATACATTTCAAAAAATCTAAACCAAATTTCATACATAACTTTCATTTATTCATATATATTTACAATAAAATCCTGTGAGAACCTTTACTTCTTTATGTGTACATGCCATATTCAAAAACAAAATAAAAATTTATAGTATATCCACCTCCAAAATTTTCAAGATCCTCTATATGAATCTTGTCTTGTAGTAGATTAACTACAGCTTTCTTCTAATTCTCTTCAAAACCTACACGTTGAAAGAAAATCCACACGCTAAGCTATAGTCTTAGTGATGTTCAAGTAATTCCATTTCTCATTCAATTCAATTCAATTCATTCAACCATAACATGCATAATATATAATATTTTTCACATATAAATATCTTCATTTATTTTTAAACATAAGTAGGCATTTAAAATCAAGTTACGAAATACAAGCATTTATCTATTATAATAGTTTTTATCGAATTATACAATGATCAATAAATTGTACATTCAATTACTAATTTCATTTGAAGTTATTTAATTATTAATAATGTATTTATTTACTTTCTGTAATTTCCCCAAAGTAAAATCCATCAGAATTGCATCATCGAGCTGGATAAGTAGGATTTTAAAAAAAATACAAGATCAAGTTCTTGGAACCATACAATCCATTTTTTATGTACATTCATATGGGAAATGAGCTCTCGGAGCCATGCAGTTCATAACACAAATCAAATGTCTTACACCGGAATCGAGCTCTCAAAGCCATATAGTTCGGTAACATATATCATGACGCAGTACTGCTAACTCCCTAATTGGCAAACCAACCTTATCACATTCCTCAAATTTCTATCTATTTTACTAGGGGCAAATCTAATAAAATTCCATTGAAATTTCATAATAAAAGCTCATAATAACCAATTCAAGTTATTCCATATTCGACCAAAGTAAATGTCTTTTTCTTTTCTTCCGTTATTAGTTTTAATTTAATTCATAAAACATTCAAGACATTCATCTCACCAATTAGTCAAAAATAACATGTATATCAAGTTTCTCAATTCAAACATAATGTATGCCAATTGGGGAAAATACAAATCATTAGTCCAAAATCTCAGTTAATCACATATAGTACTTCATTTAACAACCAGTTAAATATTTTTAACAACAATTTCATACCCCAATTTTACTCAAGAACCCTAAATTTCTTAATACACAATTTTTAGGAAAAAGTAGAATTGCAAGAACGCATACCAAATTGATGTCCATATCTTCAAATTAAACTTCCATAAACTTCAATTTCATCATCAATTCCTTATTCCTTCTCTTTCTCTTTCTCTGTCTCCTTCAATTCATCTTCTTTATCTTTATAATATTGCACAACAAATTCAATTTCATAAATTTTATTCATCAATGCATGCAACTACACCAAAATCATGTACTAAAAATAATTAAAACTCCGTTAACTCACCTTATAAAATTTTAGGTACTATTCATCAAGAACACCCACATACCTTTTCTTTATCTTTTCCCAATTTTTTTTGTTGATATGGTGAGTTTAGGGACCCTAGGTTGATGATTTAGTGTTTAATAGGTGATTTGAGGGTTAAAATTAAAGAAAGTTGTCTTAAAACTGAAAGAAATGAAAGAAAAATGGAGAAGAAAGGAGGGAGGTATTCTCGGTAATGTTTTGGAGAAGAAGAGAATGGGAAGTTAACAAAAATGTCATGTGGTCCCTCATTAAAACTTTTCCAATTTTTTAAAACCAAAATTAACTTTATCTATTAATATATTCTTTCTTTTTCTCAATAAAAAATACCCATAAGAAAAATATCAACTTCACATAAAGACCTTAATTAATATCATTTATTTTTATTAATATTTTTGGGTTTGACTTTTATCCTTTCTCGGGTCAAACATTGACCATTAGTCAACTCTTAGTCAAACCCTCAAAACGAACTCTTTTGGAGTTCTAATTTGATCCTTGGGCTATCCTTGAACAATATTATCTGATACCAAATAAAATAAAATGCAGTTTAGGTCCCAGGTGTCATTATTCACCTCAGGATACACTATTCACGACCTAAAAAGTATTATTCATGAATTCGAGATTTTGGGGCGTTACACCTTTGGATTGTTTAACTTGGTGTAAGCTATCACTGTATATCCTCCTTCAACAATTTCAATTCTTCTTTGATATATTCCAATTTCTTCACACAAATATAAGCTTTAAACCCATGAACCATCTTCTCCTTTCCTTTTCTGACTACTCATACCCTTATGATTCACCAAATAATCATTAAATTTGAACAAAAAAATCATTTTGGTTCGCTCAAAGATACCTTGTACCACCATAGACACATAATCTTAAACATTTGTCTAACTTCTTTCTAAAAAAGTAACTACTAGATTATTTGTTTGACTATGTGTACTAATTCCCCTTTATACTTAGGTCAATAACCCTTAGTGTTTAATACACTGCTTGAAATGTGTAGAGAATTTTTTTAAACTTTATTCTTATGAAATACTATATATGTTCATCTACGGTGGTACTTCCTCATGTGTAACTTTTTCCAAACTCATTATTGGCTTCCACAACAAAAGCAACAATGGCTAACTGTAGATATGCCATAGACCAACCTCCACTATCTCCTTAGCATTAAGATGACTGAAAAATTTAAAGAGAATCAAATTGTCTTTGAACATTAGCACCTCGTTTAAACCTCTAGATTTCCATCTTTTTATGGTCTATTCCTTCACAATGGGTAAGGCTATACGCTTCCTATAGAAGGACACTACCAATGTTGACTTCTAAGTTTTGGCTCCTTTAATCAAAATTTATTTATCAAGAGTAACTATATAAATGCCCTCTTCTACGTTAGGTGTAGAATAGTGTAGATATTTCCCATATTCATCTCCCACCACTTGTTTCCAACTAAGTGATGGATTGACTGGTTTAGAACTAGCTTCCTCATGAGGAGACATTAGGTTAGGAGGATGAGGATGAGGATAAGAAATATTAGGTTCATATGTGAGGTTAGCTAAAAGAGGTGGAAAGAACCTTTATCTTATATATTTCTAACAAAATTTGTCACTAATACCATTATACTATTTACTTATAATAGAGGGGGCAAGTTTTATAGAATGGATGTTGTTTAAAGAGAAAGTAAGGTAGAGGTGGCAAATTGTATTAGGCAAATTACCTATCTATCCATAATTGACTGATGATGTTTGTGTTTGTAGTTTTGCTGGTGAATTATAAGGTGAGAAAGGAGATACAGATGTTCAGAGATGAATATAGTGGTGGAGAAAGGGTGAGGGTGAGCACCAGGTTGAATTAGGTTAAAATAGTAATGCAGTTTACAAAAAACACAAAAGCATATTTTGCAAGCAAGAAAACTAGAGCAAGTTTAAGCTTGAAAATGGGAGAAGGATAGGAACGAGCACAAAATAAGAGGGGAGTGGACTATGATGCTGCGTATGGTTACTGTGATCCATATACTAAGACGGAACGAAACAAAAATTTGGAGACAGAATAGAACAAAAATTGGAGACAGTGAGGTGTTTGGTTGTAATGGACAAAACAGATAAAACTGTGTATCTCGAGGACAGAAATGTGTTTGGTTGCAGTTGACAGAACATAGAAAACAGTGTCAATGACCAAAGTACCCCTACAGTATAATATGATTGGAAATATGTAATTCATTAATTATTTTAAAATGAATGATTTGTATTAGTATTTTTTTAATTATATCTATAAATAAGGAATTAAAAAAATGAGGAACTTAAAAATTGAATGAAATGAGCTATTGAATAGGTAAAAATTCGTATAAGTTAACAATAAAATGAATTACTTAAATATTTTTTATAATTGTATCAATATTTTTTTAATTGTATTTGTATTTTTTTAATTACGATGAAATAAAATGAAGAACTAAATATTTAATGAAATGAGAAACCTAAAAGTTTAATGAAATGAGTTATTGAATAAAAAAATCTTACAAATTAGAAATTCTAGTACATAATAATTTAATGAAACATCTAAACATTCATGAAATTAATTACATAATAGGTTAAAGATGCATTCAAGCCTTATATTTTATTAAGAATGTCTTTTTTTGCTATTTATAGTAATAACATGGGGGTATTTTTGTCCAACAGTCCGCGTGTTTTATTTCAGTGACAGGCATAAGAAAGTTGTGTCACAGTTTTAGAAGGAACAAAAAATTTGTGTTTTTATGAACTGGAGATGGAACAAAAATGGGCAGTGTCAGCAACCAAACACTACCGGACACAGAATTTTTGTGTTTTGTTATCTGTCTCTACCAACGGAGACATCAACCATACGTAGCATAAGATCCCAAAGACGAACAGTGGTTTCTCCAGAATCACTTGCCAAATGACGTCCATCAAGACTGAATGCAACTGACAATACAGCTTCTGCATGACCTGCATAATCACCACAAAAAAAAACATTTAAGGAAAAGTTTAAATGATAAAAACTGTATGGTGATAAATTTGTCAGAGAACTTACATTAACATGAAACTGCTATAAAACTAAGGCAAAATGAAAGAAAAGAATCATTTTTGGACAAAGGAAAATGAACAAAAGGAATTTCCGCAACTAACGCCACTATGTTAGAGATGTCAAATAAGTATATAAGAGAACAGAGAAATTGCGAAGTTCTTTATTGAATAAACTTGGCTATATATATATACAGCCTTACATAATATAATGTCTAATTAACTTGCATGAGTTTAGGAAACAAATCAGAGTTGAATCAAAACAGAAATGTGATATCCCTATATGATAGGGAATTATTGTCAACTGCAACTAACAATTGCTCCCTTAAACTGAATGCTGAAAGAATTCAGTTTATATCAAACAAGGAACAAACACCTAATAGTTCTCTCAACTTTATAAACACATCCAACTTGAGTGGTTTAGTCATCACATCAGCGACTTGCTCTTGTGTAGCACAATGCACCAGTTCTATAGTACCAGCTTTTACTAGCTCTCGAAGAAAATGAAAATGCACATCTATGTGCTTGCTACGACCATGCATGATTGGATTTTTTGAAAATTTGATTACAGAACTACTATCACAATGAATAATAGTAGTATTGTCTTGATTTGAGTCTAGTTTCTTTAATACCCTTTTCAACCAAACTGTCTGACATGCACATGAAGCGGCAGCAATGAACTCTGCTTCTGTAGTAGATAGACTGACCACTGGTTGCTTCTTTGATGACCACGATATAGCTCTTGAGCTAAACAAAAACACATATCCTGAAGTGCTCTTCCTATCTTCCACGTCTCCAGCATAATCACTGTCTGTGTAAGCAATAAGATCATCATTTCCATCCTTCTTATAGAAAATCCCAAATTTTGTTGTTCCCTTCAAGTATCGCAACACTCTTTTAGCTACCTGCAAGTGAAGCTCAGTGGGATTGTCCATATATCTGTTAATAAGACTCATTATAAACATCATGTCTGGTCGAGTTGCTGTGAGGTACATAAGGCTGCCCACAATTTGCTTGAAGTGAGTTTTGTCAACTTTGTCTCCTTCGGTATCCTTCATAAGCTTAAATCTAGGAACAATCGGATTGTGAACAAAATTACATCTGTCCATCCCAAATTTTTGCAGTACTTCCAAGGCATAATTCCTTTGGCCAATGAAAATTTCATCTGCTCTTTGTAAGACTTCCAGACCAAGGAAATATCTCATCTTTCCTAAGTCTGTCATATCACACTCTTGCTTCATGGAATTTTTGAATCCTGCAATCATAGACTCATCATTTCCAGTAAAAATGAGATCATCGACGTACAAACTTACGATCAATACTTTGCCATCTGTTTTTTTCTTGATGAACAAAGTATGTTTATAGTCACACTTCTCAAAATCTTCCTTCAAAAAATAGCCTTTGATGCAGCTGTACCAAGCTCGTGATGCTTGCTTAAGTCAGTAAAGTGTCTTCTTTAACTTGTAGACTTTTTATTCTGCTCCTTTTCGCACATATCCACTAGGCTGGTCTACAAAGACATTTTCATGTAACTCTCCATGCAAGAAAGCCGACTTCACATCCAGCTGGTATATTGGCCATCCTCTTTGAGTTGCTAGTGCTATTACTAACCGAATTGTCTCCATGCTCTCCACAGGAGCAAATACTTTTGTATAATCTACTCCATATTGTTGTGCATACCCCTTCACTATAAGCCTAGCCTTGTATTTATTTATGGCACCATTTTCATCAAGTTTAGTCTTATAAACCCATTTAACTCCAATTTTCTTCCCTCCTGGAGGCAGTCCACCAATTCCCAAGTGCCAATCTTTTTTATTGCCTCCATTTCTGCATCCATGGCTTGTCTCCAATTTGCAGTTTTTATAGCATGCTCAAAGTGAGTAGGATCAGTACCAATGGCTGCAAACATGACCACATTACCCTCCTCTTTTAAAAGTCCTTTCCCTGCTTCATAATCTTGCATCCAAACTGGTGACATTCTAATCCTTCCTTAAGTATGAGTGTTATCGTTAGTTGGAGATGACAAATTTTTGTCAGATTCTACTTCTTCATCAACAAAATCAAATTCATGTCTTCCTTCGATCTCAGCTTCCTCTTCACCCCATTACAAGGCACACACAATGTTGCTTTTGTACCTCTTGTCCCAATCCTAACTTTGATCTTCTTCGAACACAACATCCCTACTCACAATGATCTTTTGCGAGACCGGATCATAAAGTCTATAAGCTTTTGATTCCTCGCTGACCCCCAATAGAACACATCGCAAGCTCTTATCATCAAGTTTTGTTTGAGTACTATCTGGTATATAAACATGAGAAATGCAACCAAAAACTCTATAGCACTCAACTGATGGCTTGATTCCATTCCATGCTTCCTTCGGTGTCATATTTCTTACAACCAAAGTAGGACTTTGATTCAAGACGTCTGTTGTCCAATTGACTACTTCAGGTCAGAAAGTCTTTGGAGTCAGAAAGTCTTTGGAATTTCTTCTCTGAAAGCATGCTTCAAAACATATTCATAATGGTTCTATTTTTCCGCTCTGCAACCCCGTTTTGTTGTGGCGAGTATGCAACTGTCAATTGTCTCTTTATACCATGTATAACACAAAAATTAGTGAATTCTTATGATGTAAACTCTCCACCGCGATCTATACGTAAGCTTCTAATAAGGGTAGTTGTTTCCTTTTCAACAAGAGTCTTAAATTGTTGAAAAACAGTAAATGCTTCTGACTTCTCTATTAGGAAATACACCCATAATTTTATGCTAAAATCATCAATGAAAGTGAGCAAATACCTCTTTTTGCTATTACAGATAGGTTTGATTGGCCTACAGATATCAGCATAAACTAACTCTAGAGGTTGAGAAGCTCGCCAATTGCTCTTCTTTGGAAACTGATCCCTTTGCTGCTTTTCTACCAAACAGTCTTTGCATAGCTTTAATGGAGCCTAAAGTTGTGGTAAGTCGTGCACCATCTTTTTCTGTTGAAGAATCTTCAAGCCTTTAAAGCTTAGATGCCCATATCGACAATGCCAGAGCTATATCATATATTTAGTTATTGTGTTGAAGCACGTGGTTGCTATAGGGCGTGATACAGCATGTAGAATGAACATCCGATTTGTAGTCATTGTTGTGTTCATAATCAAGCCTCTCTCGGGATGACACACTTTGCATTTGTTACCTTGAAACAGAATGGCAAGTCCTTTTTCTTGCAGCTGCCAATACTCAACAAATTGTTTTTTGTCTTCAGTACATAAAATACGCATGTGATGATTTGTGTCATTCCATTCACTTCCAGCCTTACATTTCCTTTTCCTGCTATAATCAAGCTTAAATTATTGCCCAGCTTCACCGAATCTCTAAAGCTTTCATCAAGATCAAAGAAGTATTCCTTGTTCCCACACATATGATTACTGCATCTTGAGTCAAGAAACCATGTATCTTTATGATCAGTAATGTTTATTTCTTTAAACACCATCAACAACATCTCCTCCGTGGTCTCTATGTAATTGACCTCCTGTTTTGCTGTACTTTCCCATTGGAAATGTCCAAGCCTATGGCAATTATAGCACTCCACTATAGCTTTGTCAAAAAACTGTATGTCTCTTCCACGACCTCTTTTTCCTCTACCTCGACCACGTTCTCTGGATTGATCTCCATGAGTATCTTTAATGCGTGTTCTTCCTCCACATGATAACTCATGCTTCGTTTATGTACAAGCAGGCTGCTTTGTAATTCATCTATGGTTAGTGTGTTTGTATCCTTAGATTCCTCAATAGAGCACACAACATAATCAAACTTGGGAGTCATGGATCTTAAAATCT
Organism: Erythroxylum baracoense; assembly: GCA_025629805.1. Classification (NCBI taxonomy): domain Eukaryota; kingdom Viridiplantae; phylum Streptophyta; class Magnoliopsida; order Malpighiales; family Erythroxylaceae; genus Erythroxylum; species Erythroxylum baracoense. Next base: position 5,548,559 of record JAOTAY010000191.1, read on the forward strand.
TTTCAACAATGACAACATCTCCCTTGTCTTCACCATTTTCTTTCATCTTGTTAGCAATGGTAAGAGTTCGAGCAAAGTATTCATTCACTGTTTCTCCTGCTTTCATGTGAAGCACTTCAAACTCCTTGCGAAGAGATTGCAGTTGTGCAAGCTTAACTCGTGTTGTGCCCTAATATTTCTGCTTCATTGAGTCCCATATATTCTTTGTTGTATCCTTATCAAGAATTGTTTGAAGAACTGTTCGATCTAGTGCCTAGAATAGATAATTCTTTTCTTTCAAATCCTTCAGCTTCTGATCATCAATGTTCTTCTTCTACCCATCTGTCAGAACCACATCTTCTGCTGCTGCAAGAATCCCGTTCTCCATTAGGCCCCAATACTCCTTTAATCTCAAAAAATTCACCATGAGCATCGCCCAACAATCATAGTGCTTATCAAACTTCGGTACTGCTGGTTGTACAAAAGAGCTCTCTGTTGATATGATTGCAAAACATTTAGAAGACTGCTGCTTCTTATCGCTACTAACTTCGTGAGGGGCTCTGATACCACATATCAAATAAGTATATAAGAGAACAGAGGAATTGCGTAGTTCTTTATTGAATAAACTTGGCTATATATATATATACAGCCTTACATAACAGAATGTCAAATTAACTTGCATGAGTTCAGGAAACAAATCAGAGCTGAATCAAAACAGAAACGTGATATCCCTATATGGTAGGGATTTATTGACGACAGCAACTAACAAGAGGGCCTGCCACTCATACCAAAACTAGGCAGAGAAAATATAAGCTAGAATCTCCCCACTTGGAATTTCAAGGACTATCTCACAGAAACAAACGATATGAATAACTTCCCGTGTTTAGTACAATATATGTGGAGAATATATGCAAACCAATATCTTACCAGCAATAGTTGCAGAGCACCAATTGATAGGATGGATTCGAAAGACAGCCTGCAATTGATAAACTATTGAAAGTACCTTTTCCATAGAGACTGAAAATGAAAAAACAAGTAGCAATTAAACTAGAGCATTATTAAGCAATCAAAAGTTGAATAGTAAAATTGTCCTATGAAGAAAAGTCCTTTGTACACAGGATAGACTAACCTTTGTTCTTTTGCAAATAGACTTCAAGCGGGACAACAAGCTACTAATCCGAGATGTAGAAAGCATACGGTAACTTTTCCTCTTGAACATATCATAGTGCAGAAACCGTCATGAGATGGGAATTTTCTAATAATCAAAGGCGTCATAAAAAGAAAAGAACATCTTTTCCAAACTTCAGGACTAAAAGCTTACTTTTTAAACTAAAAACCCAGTTCCTAACAAGCAAATCCCCCTAGAAGAATAAGGGTCTGTTTGGTTGGATGTTAATTAATGGAACGAAAGGGAACGGAACGGAACGGTTTATAATGGAATAGAATGTAATACAATGAAAAGTTGATTGGGAGTGATGGAAGTTTTCATAATGTAACGTAATGAAACATTGTTTGGAAGTGAAATGTAATGTATAATAAATGAATATTATACCTCTGATATTAAAATGATTGTTACAAAAGGCTTAATGTTATGATTTTAAAACAGAAATCATGTCTAATTAAAAAGTCACGTACAAATGTGACAAATAATATATATTTTTTTATTTTAAAATAATAAAAATTTTAATTATTTTATTATTAATTATATAAAAATATTATTATTTATTTAATAAATTTTATTCTATTTTATATGATTTATATTTAAAATTTATTTATTTATATTTTTATTTATATAGAAATATATACAAATAATTAAAGAATAAATTTTTATATATTTTCTATTTTCATTAATAAAATTTTATTATTAATTATATATAATTTTTATTAATAATATAAAAATATTATTATTAGGGTAAGGAGAAATAATATAAAATATTATTAATTATATACAAGAGGTTAGGTTAGAAGAAATAATTGGTATTAAGAAAAATTATTGAGGGTATATTAGGTAGTATGCATTGATTAGTTTACGTTACATCCTAAACTCTCCAAATCGAAGGTTTCATATTTTCACTGTTTAGAATAAAATGGAACATAACATGAAACCCTTCGCTTTCATCCTATTCCATTTCATTCCATTATAAAATTCTTAACAATGTTACATTACGTTTCATTCCATTCCAAACCCTCCAACCAAAAAGACCATAAGCTGCGTTTGGTTGCCGTCTCCAGGGGGTAGAGACGGAACGTGACAGAAATTTTGGAGACGGAACAGAACAAAAATTGGAGACAGTGAGGTGTTTGGTTGTGGTGGACAGAACAGAAAAAACTGTCTTCGTCTCGGAGACAGAAATGTGTTTGGTTGTAGTGAATAGAATATAAAAACAGTACAATGATAAAAATGCCCCTGCGTTATGATATGATTGGAAAAATGTAATTCATTAATAATTACATTATGAATGATTTGTATTAGTAAAAAAGTTAACAAATAATAATAATAATAACAATTAAAAATTAATAACGAATAATTTTTAATGATAATAATAATAATAATAATAATAAAATTTATAATAACAATAATAATAATATTAATACTAACAATAATAAATAAATAAAATAATAATAATGCGAATCATGATATGATTATAAATTTATATGAAACATATATTTTTCCAATGAATTATATTTTATACATTAGTTACACAT
>JAOTAY010000191.1:5563252-5596474 GCA_025629805.1 Erythroxylum baracoense
CTATTGTTACATCTAACTGTCTTAATTCTATCTGATATTGTAATAACGGTTGAGTTTTTGGAAAAATCGGTTTGTTTGTATAACCAATATCACCACGCTTAGCTGGGCGAGGGATAAAGGAAATAGGAAAAGGTTTAGCATATGCAGTTTTAAGACGAGTAACAGTTATCCAATGATGACAAGGTGTTTTGAATAATATCTGATTAGCAAGTGTATCAAAAATAACTTTATGAAATAATTGTAAGAAATTATTTCCTAATAAGATATCAGTACCACTATCATGAAAATAAAAGGATGGACATTTAACTAAAAATGATCCTATTATAATTATCGGCTTTTCTATTCCTTTTTGTATTTCAATAATATTATTGGATATATCTTTACCTTTTAATTTAGGTAAATCTTTATGATATTCTTGTGGATAACAATCTGGTTTACATAAACATGTTCCTGATCCACTATCAATGAATGCAGCAAAATATTCTGATTTATAGTTAGAGTATGTTAATCCTATGGGAATATAAATACTATATCGACTTGTCATTTAGGAATATAAATTAATTTACCATTATAGGTTATCTTTAATCCATATGTTGTAATCTGATAGGGTTTAACACTTTCCAGAAATGTTATTCCTAACATTATTTCTAAGGTATTATTAAATCCTTCATTTTCTATTAATAGCCGTATTGGTATTATATCTTGTCCAAATCTGATTAAGGTTTCTATAGCTTCATCTATCGAATGTAATTCTCCATTAAAATTTGTGTACTGATGTACTTCATCTAATTTGTATTTTTGCAATCCAGAACATAATTTATAGTTAATATAATTTCCATTAGCACCTGTATCTATTAATATATTTACAGGAACAAAATTTGTTCCATCATAATATTCTCCTTTTAACTTATAATTTTTTAGATTATCTTCTTTGGCTAGAATTATATTATTATTGTATCTATGAGAGCTTAATTGTCTAGTCAAAGGATGACTATTAACACTATTATTTGTAAAAGATAATCGAGATGGAATAGTATGTGATAACATTAAAGGTTTATCTTGTAAATCTAGTTCTAATGGTCGAGATTCTATCTCTTCTATCTTTGGTAAAGTAGGCATTTGTATCTGACAAACTTCATTAAATAAATATGGAAAATCTATAGTATCTTTTACCACAAAACAATCAGAATGATGTGTATTTGAAATAGCATAAGAGATTACATAAGTTATCGAATAAGGTCTATTTTGTTGTCTAAAGAAATCTTTTCTCTTAAAATCTTGTATAAGGCTTAAAGTTTTATCAAAATCTTTATCCTGGATATGGTAAGAGATTCGTGGATAAATATTAAACTTTAATTTACCATATTGCAGGTTTCCTCTAAGAACTCCTAAACAGGCTTCTTCTCTGTTGATTATACGATTATCCATTATTGCTAATTCTATAGGTGTATCTAGTCCTTCTTTAAAGGTAGATTTTATTATTATTTGAATAGCTCCTATATGTATCCATCCAAGAGTATTTCGTATCTCGGTTTTAATTTTTTGTAGTTTTTCTTGAATATCTTTTTTAGCTAACAAAGGTATCATGACTTTATTAGAAGTAACAGAAACTTCTAAAGCTCTTTCTTGAACATTTAGTCCATAGAATAAATTATGATGTCTTGGTTTTATTCCTAATCTTTGTAGAGTACTAACTCTAAATCCGGAATAGTTTGATAAAGAAAAATTTTCATTTTGAATTTGTTTTAATTTTCTTTTATCTATCAATATGTCTTGTCTATATTCTCCAATTTGTTCTATCTGATTATCTATTACTGGTTCAATTTCTTGACTGTTATTATCTATTTCCATTTGTTATGTTTCTTCTTCAGTGGTATATTCTGTATCAGTTAAAATGAAAATACTTTCATCTGAATCAATATTAAAATCATCTATTCGTATAAATTCTCCTGTATTTATCATTTCTTCAATATCACTATCTATTTCTATTTTCTTTTTATTTTTCTCATTTCTTTTAGGGCATTCATTAGCATAATGTCCTATTTGCTTGCAATAATAACATCGGCATTCTTTGGGTCCTGTTTTTCTTTTTCTATAAGTGGGTTTATATGACTTTTTATATCCTTTTCTTTTATAATATCTTGCTTTTCTCTTTTTAAAATAAGGTTTTCTATATCTATATTGTTTTTTCTTCTTATATTTTCGTTTTATCTTTCCATAATAATAAGGACTATCACATCCTATCATTATCGGCATTTTTGGCTTATTACAACATAATGATACTCTTTTTCTTAATCCTTTAGTGGCTTTTGCTAAAATCGCGTCAGCACACCAATTACTTAACTTATCTCTAACATGTTCTATTCTTTTACCAAGGGTATCTATACTTCCTGGGATATAGGTTTCTATTAACTTTGTACCCCATGGATCTGGTATCTTAGCAAAGAATAAAGGCAAATAATTACTAGTATCGGTAACTTGATTATAAATGTGATAATAATAATCTTGAAAGACACATATATATTTTTCTATCTCACATATATCACATAATTGTAATCGCATCAAAGCAGTAGTATATCGAGTTATAGTATTAGGATCTTTAACATATTTACCTTCACCATGAAATTCTAATCTAAATATTTCTACTATTCTAGTTATGAAATTATCTGGGTCTGAATATACTTCTCGTTTTGTATCTTCATTAACATTTTGCCAAAATCTTTGAGCACTATTTAACAGTGTTTTTTCCATAAATCCTTTCATGGTTTCGAAATCCATTTTGTTTACTACAATGGCTATCCTTAGAGCAGTTTCCCATTTATCAATTGCTTCTTCTGTATTAGCAATACAATCTAAGTCTAAATAAATTCCAAAAGGATTTATTGTATCAGCCTTCATTTTTTCAAAAGGTGTATATTTATCTGAAGATCCTGTATACATAAGTCCAGCATATCCTGTTGTAGGTTTATTAAAACTTTGACTTTGTTGTCTAATCTTTGGTTCTGTACTTGTGCTAGGAATATCTGTGATATTTGGATTTTCAGTTTTTATTCCTGATGGTTTAATATTAATAAAATTATCATTGTTTAAATCTAGATTTCCTATTTGGGTTATTAAATTATCTGTTTCAGACATAATATATTGTTCATTTTCAGAATTACTTTCTGACATCTTTTAATTTTTCTAGATGGATAATAAAAGGATTTTTTAAAATTTCTTTTTCTATATCTTCTTTTTTCTCATATGTTATTATTTGTTTATCTTTCTTTAGTGTAACAGTCTGATGATTTATTAGTGATTCTATATCAAGAGTCAGCTGTTCACAATATTGCATTATCTTTTGTCCATAATAAATTATTGTTTTTTGAATTTCAATTAATTCTTTATCGATTTTTAAAGAATCTTCTTGTTCCTTTAATATCTTAAAATCACTATTCATAATCTCTATCAAGTTGGCAAGTAATCAACATATAAACAGAAAGTTTTATTGAATTATCCATAGCTCTGATACCATTTTACAGCGGCGGACTTTCATATATATATATATATATATATATTAGTTCTTATTCACTAAGCTATATGCTTAACACGGTAGGTTTGCCCCGTGTAGGTTCAGAATGAGGATTATAAATAGGACAAGTCAACCGCAATGGCCAATAAAGTCTGAGTCTTGTTTTGATAAAAATGTATTTTGAATATAAACTTTGGCTTGTTTATAAAATGTATGATTCCGAATTGTTATAAGTTTTTGTAATAACTATGCTTCAAGCTGGTTTTGGTTTTTGGAACAAATTTGTATTAAGTTTATGCGATATAATGTATGTATGTTTGAACAAGTTTGGAATGATTTGCAATGTATGCTTGTTTTAGTTACTGAAAATACATGAAATGAATGTGTAGTACGTTTTGAAATGCTTCCGCATGGGTCTGTTATTTTTTTTTGTTTGTGAGTCCGATGTGGTACTCCCGTATCCTCCCAGGGGATATTGGGGCATGACATTTAACTTCTCTTTATCAACTTCATACACTATCTTCTTGAGTTTATGTCTTCATTTTTGTCCTAATGCTATTTTTTATCAAAACAATGAACACCTTAGAATTACTTATAATTTTTTGTCAACAAAACATCAATTAGAATTTTTTTATCATCAAAACATTAATTGGAACATTTCTTGGTTCAACAATCTCACCCTTTTTTATAATAACAAAATACTTGTGATATTAGACAACAACAATAATAAATTTAAGCACACAAATAAATATCAATACAGTAATTAGCGCTACCTTAATTCAAGCATATTACATAATTCAGTATGAAGATTGTAATTCAATATAAAGAGCACAATGTAATATTAAGAACAAGATATATATTCAAAATCAAAGAAATATCCATAAATAAAGATAACATAAATTTACTCAAGCAAGTCATATAAAATGTTAGAGACAAAGAACGACAAAACAATCACTGCCCCTTAAATCTAATATCACCAAACTTTCTCCCCCTTTTCGAAATATCAAAAAGAAATCTATTAACTAATAATACATAATATAAAGTGTCAAGCATCAAGTTAACTTGAAAAAAATCAAAACATATTTGATTACGATTGATAAAATTTCTCACTAAATAATGTTATTAAAATTTTAAAGAGTCTAAATAAAAGGTCAATTTTGATAGAAACATCCCTAATTATATCTAATTCGAAAAATCCCTAGTTTTGTTATTGTGTCTAAGTTAAAATATTCAACTAAAACACCAAGGACAAGTTTTAATAAAATTAGAGGTTAGAATTGTAACAAATAAAAGCATAATTGTAATATTCAACAACTAATTTCATAAAAGAATGTACTATTTTGAAGCCTCAAAATTTCAAAAATAGAAAATAAAAAGTGCCCAAAATACTAAAATTGAACAAAATTAAAGATGAATCTATATAATTAAAAGGGAAACAACCTTAATTTCTTTTACAATTTAACTATGAAGGCATCAAATTCAAAAAATAATTCTTGATTAAGAAAATTTTTAATAATCCTAAATATGAAATTGAAAAATAGCATAATTTCAATTTGATGCAATTTAATGAGATTTTTATTAGGTGGGGGATAATTTTTTTGAAGAAAAGAGCGAATTGTTTATGATTTTGAAGATGTGAACATATAAGATGAAAAGTATAAGAAAATATAAGAAGATATCCCTTAGATCAAGAATACTGGTTTACAACAAGAATATATTGGTCGACCAAAATTAGTTTTGAATAGGATATATAAACAGTTTTGAGCAGACAAGAAAAGGCTAAAGGTTTCCTTTAAACGTACTATATTGGTTGACTAGTGACTGGTGTAGGGCTGGTATATGAAGCCATTCAATTCACAAACTCATTGGAAAGAAAAATTTCTTAGACAAGGGGATATTGGTTGACCACTAGCAGATATTTGTTGACCAGTGTGTATAGGTAATTGACTAGAAAAGCGACCAAACTCTTTGCAAACTCACTAGAAAGATAAAAGAATGTTAGACATTATTAGGACATTGGTCGACCATTGAAGGACATTGGTCATCCAATGAAGGACATTAGTCAACCAATGAGACTATTTGGGTAACCATACAAGCAATTAAAAAACCAACAAACTCACTGAAAGGTAAATAATGGTGAATTTTAAATATATTGGTTGATCATACTAAGATATTGGTTGACTAGTTAAACCAAATAGCTTAAGGAACCATCTTTGAAAATTAAATTGAAAAATCAAATCTTCAATAAAATACTATTTAAATGCATATAAACTAACTAAATATCAATTAAAAATGGTATAATTATATAAAAGGCCTTAATAAAATGGATTCCTATCACACAAAACTAATTTTCCTTTTATTGGGCAAGATTTATCCTTATTCAAAAGTTTAAGGAACTAATAACCTAATTAATATAAATTCTGACTTAGTGATCCTAATTTGCATATAGTTTTTAATTCTAGGTATTAAGGTTTAAACTTTTAAAATACATTTTACATAATTCAAACCCAAATAATCATCACTAAGGATTTATACTAAGTATTTATACTCAAATTGACACATAAATGCAAGTAATCAAATATTTATAAATTATAAACTAATAATTACTTCATGTTGAACATTATTATGAGAGATTTGAATGAAAATTCTTCTTGAATTCTTAATCTATTAGTGGCATCTCATCTTTCTCACTTGGTTCAACAATTTGAGAAGTCTTGATGTTTAACTTTAAGGGTTAAGTTCTCCAAATCCTACAGAAACATCTTCAATATTTTTTAGAGGGAAGAAGTTTATATTCATCAAGATAAAAAGCATAAACACCTTAATAATACTATAATCTTTACTACATACCATTTGCTTTTATTTTTCTAGTGGTGTTATAAATTAAAGTAATTAATGTGTTTTGGGAACTCAAATGAGCTTTAGTTCCTTCTTCTTTTCAACCCACTCTTTCAAAGGTTTGCTTAGCATTCTTTGTTTGATAAAAAAATCTATAAATATGTTCAAACATACTACAAAAATGACATACCATGTTATATAAGTAGTGATGATGAGTAAATGCATTGTTTGAAATTTTATGTGTGTATATTTAATGAGGAATTTTTATTTGGACATTAAACGTGTTGAATGGTCTTTTAGGATGTTGAAAAGTCCTACCATGACTATATATATCATGTATGATGCCTATTATAAATAAAGGCATGATGCATGCTTTTGCACAGTTATGAGAGGGTTTACATGTTATCATTAAAATTATACCTCTTCTTCCCTTGAGTATATTGAACTTTATGCCTAGGTTGTGAGCTATATATGAAAGCATGAAATTTGTTCTTAGGTTGGGCCTTAGTGGTTATGTCAGGTTCGTGTGTACATTTGGATGTGGATGGTCCATGCTCATTTGTCATTCTAGGTATTGGTTCCTTAATATGTAAATATTTTCCCTTGACAATAGTAGTTTTAGTGTTAGAAACACTCTCATAATTATATCCAATTCTATGCATATCATTATAATTCTTTTGAGCTCCTAATATGTTTTTAAGTTTCTTACTTCCCTTTATAAATTTAGATGAAGAATACCTGAGAGCATCATTTTTCTTTTTCAGTGTCTCATTCTCACACTTTAATCCATCTAAGTCATGATTGTCATTAACAATCACATTTTTGGATACTTTAATTCTATTAACTTTTCATCTTTTCAATCTCACTCATACATGCATCCAACTCTTTTTGAACTTTCTTGAGTTTTGAAGTTTTTTTTCTTACTCATGATTTCTAGACTTTTAACTAACCCATCATTTGTCATATCATTATCACTATCATTACAAAAATTAAGATTGGATGTTATCTCATCATTTTCCATGGAAGTAAAGCACATATGAGCTATATTTTCTTTTGAATGCTTGCTTTTGGATTCACTTGTGTCATCCAAAGTCATTGCTTTAAATGCTTTTTTTCGTCCTTCTTTTCCTTTTTTTATAATTTCTTTCATATTTCTTGTTATCTTTGAGTTGAGGACAATATGAATTTATATGACTGAGTTTTCTACATTCAAAGTGAATAATGTTAGAGGATTTATATTTTGAATCATTTTTCCTTCCTTAAATTCCTTTCTTTTGGAAAATTTCTTCTTCAAGATCTTCTTAAATTCTTTAATGAGTAAGCTAATGCCTTCTTCTACGCTTTCACTAGTTAATATCTCTTTCTCTTTTCTTGATTCTTCATTTGAGGATTTCAATGCTAAATTATTTTTCTTTGGAAACGACATTTCTTCTCGTGTCTTTTAAAGCCTTATTTCGTATTTGAAGAGAGATTCAATAAGTTTATCATATAAGAATGTTATTAGATCCTTAGCTACTTATATAGCTGTCAATTTAGCTTACCACGTTTGTGGAAGTGACCTAAGCAACTTTCTTACGAATTCAACATTAGTATTGGTCTTTCCTTACCTTTGATTGCATTAATAACATCAATGAATCTAGTATACATGCTAGAAATGTTGTCTTTATGCTTCATTTGAAACAACTCATATTAATATTTTAGCATGCTATCTTTGCTTCCCTTAACTTGATTTGTACCCTTATGAGTAATTTCTAATGTATGTCAAATGTCATAAGTTATTTAATACATAAAGACTCTATTAAATTTATTTCTTCTTAAAGCAACAAAAAAAGGATGTGTATGACCCTACTATTCAAGGAAACTAATATCTTATCTTGAAGTTCTATTTTTCCTTTGATTTGGGTACCTTTTTCTCATCTAAAATTTTTGTTAGAATAAAGGGACCATTTAACAATATTTCCTAAATGCCTACACTTTCAGCCATTAAGAAGAATCTTATCCTTGTTTTATGATAAAGATAATCATTGTCATCAAAGAAAAATGGTTAATTAGTGCCTTGTCCCTCTTGGTTAAATTCTGATGATAATGCTCCTAAATATGCCATTATGATCCTTGTTATAAGATTTTGTTAGAAATACTAATCTAATAGACTCGCTCTAATACCACTGTTAGTCCTTTATGGATTCCAAGAGGGTGTGAATTAGGTGTTAACAAAATTTAACAATTTTTCTAACCAATATAATAGATTGGTCAACCAATACATTAAATAATGCTATAGAAAACTCTCAATACTTTAAATTTAATAACTTTAACCTATATTGGTCCACTAATAACCTATACAGGTCGACCAATAACTAAAAAAATGATTTTAATAACTTCAAATGTTTAAAACCAATTTGTTTAATCCAAATATCATTAATACACTTTATAAAATATATCTAAAGATTATTTGAAAGATCAAGAGGTTTTTATACTAAAATCAAAAACATCAATTCATTTTGATGAATGTACAGATTCATGTAATAAAATAAGATGAAATGGTTATGCATGGTGAGCCTTTTGGATCATCAAAATAAAATAATAATACAAAATGTAAAATGAGCTTTGATATTCTTTTTTTTTCTTGTTTTGATCTTCATTTCATCTATTGCAAACTTCAATTTCTCTTTTATCAACTTTATATACTATCCTCTAGAGTTTATGGCTTCATTTTATTCTAATGTTGCTTTACATCAAAATAATAAACACATTACTAATAATTATGTGTTGTTATCATCAAAACATCAATTGGATCCTTCCTTGGTTCAGTAAGTTTCTTTCTCAATTAAAAGGTAGAAGGATGTGGTGCAATGTGATATAGTTCCCATATAAGCTGGTCACATTCTTTTAGGATGTCCTTAATAATTTGATGAGAGAGCTATGCATGATAGATATAAGAATCACTATTCCTTTATTGTGACTAACAAACTGATCAACCTTGATTTGTTATCACTAAAGCAAGTTTGTGAAGATGTTGATTTGAGGACAAATCCTTTTAATTAGAGGCAAAATGACATGAATTAAGCATCTACTCAAGTTACACAAGCTTTTAATCCAAGAAGATATGAAGATGATCTTGGACAAGTTGCAAATAATCTAAATTACGTATCAAAATTTATTGGAAACTGGAGAACATTGCAGAATAAATAATACATCACTTTCACAGTATCGTATTAGATTCCAAAATATGATACAGTGTTGGTCGTGTTTGCCTCTAAAATAAGTTTAAGAAGTAAATTGTCGATGAATGTAGTGAGACCAATGCCAAACTCATCTTTAATACAAACCCTTAAAGTTTCAAAATATAACCAACGTCAGTTATAAAGCTAGATAAGTGTTCGTCGTGTAGTTTAGTTGTTTATAGTTTTTTATTTTAAAGTGTTATTTCCTTTTAAGACTCTAATTCTTAGAGTTTTACGTCTATAACAAGTTTCTTATTGTTATAATATACAGTTCATCATTATTATTAATCAATCAAAAAGTTTTAAGATAGTTTCTTCAATCTTTTTAGAATAAATCTTATTTAGGTTTTTCTAAAAACTTGTGATTTTGTCCATCTTGCTAGTAGTTGTCAATCTTAGATTCTTTTTTTGAAATTTTAAAAGAAATATATTACCAAAGCTAAAAAACTATATACAATCCTATTACAAGGATAAGAACAAAATTACGAAGTCAATATTAAAATACTATTAACATACATCCAATAACCACATTACACCTACCAAAGTAACCAATTCACTCTAAGTTCCTGGCTAATTGTGTCTAATCTTCCTTTGGCTATGAATAACTCTCTGATCAGATTGATAATTGTAGCTGTAAGCTTAGTGTTATGTAACTCCACTTCCTGATAAAGACGTCGATTCCTCTCCCACCATATGTACTCCTAATCCTTTCTTTTTTGAAAGTGAGATTATTCATATCATTTTTTATGTTTTTGTATGCCTATTTTTAATTCAAACTTATTTTAATAGAATTTCTTGATCTTATTTATATTAGTATTGAATTTTACTAATCCTATTCCTGAGTAAGAAGGTTATGCAAGGAGAAGACTAGAAAGAAAAAAAGGTTGACAAATTCTAAGAATTAGCTGTAATATTATAAAGAGATAAAAGATAAAAGAAAATTATAACTTATCATCTCATTGCAAAAAAGCTAAATTTATACAATTCGCTATAAAAATGACGAAAAACCCAAATCTACAAAAGGCCAAGTATAACAATAAGAAAATTTACAAAATAAAAAAAACAGAATCAAATAAATACTATGTTAAATGTTATTGATTTCCCCGTATGATTACAAACTATACAAGTGCAATTGCGGCAACCACCATGATTGTATCATCTAGGAATAAGCTTAACGATTATGTTTTAATTGTAATCTGTAAGCAATGTTTCAAAGTAATTGAGAAAGATGAATGCATCATTGGAGGCTGAAGAGTTGTTGATGACATTCAGATATGTCGGTTTGGGACATTTGACATTTCAAATGACAGCTTGATGCAAACTGTTTTGGGTCGCTAAAAGTCTAAAACCCAAATAGAATCAAAATAGCTATCTATAGCACCAGTCTCTGCCCCCCCCAAAAAAAATCTAACATAACATCTTCTTTGGGTATGGTTTGTATGTTTCTGGGTGAGCGTATTAATTACATTTATCTACAAGTTTGGATTTACCCGACTAATGGTAATGGGGTCCCCACATGTTTGCTACAGTCATATTATTCCTTCCTCCTCTTGTTTTTATCGTTGGCCACACTCATCAATTTCTGTAGCAAAATTTCAATGTCCATGTATATGAAAGGACTACAAGAATATAAGCTTGAGTTCTAATTAGAATGATAGGCCTCCAATTCCTCCTGCTATGTTTTAATAATTTCCGTCGACAAAACACGATATAGGCTCAAGGAGATCCTAACACCAATTATGGTGCCCACAAACAAAGAGGAGAAGAGGTCTGCTCGATATTGCAGGCAACAAAAGCATACGTGTCATTTGTCTAATACTACCTTTGACATCAAGGAATAATTATTTTATAATTAGCAGTTTCATCTAACTTGGAAAAGTAAATATATAAGTGCTTGGTATTGTTTCGAGTCAATTTAGTGTTGTAAAGCCAATGTCTCAGGGTGGGCTCGTCATATCTTCTCCTGAGGATTGACAAATATTTCCTGAAACGTACAACCGTGACATTAACACCAAGTTGTAGTTGCACACACGTTTTACGCCGGAGGAAATGATACAAATTTTCAAATGAACGAACGATTCATTAGACTCAAGGCTAACACTACTTTGTATTATTGGCTCATTTTGGTCTTGAGCATACGGTACAACTGGTGTTAAAATTGCACAAGGGTTTGAGATCAGGTGGACAGGACGGCATAGGCATTTTGGACACAACTTGCTGTTGTTAACGAATGTCAGGATTTTGAAACTTAACACCACCTAACCTAGATCATTTCAGAAATATAGACTACTGTTAAACTAGTAACGTATTACCAAGAACCAAGAACAAGAACACATTAAGTATATAGCATCTTTCCATGTGGTAACCTTTGAAATTGACAGTTGGAATGGGAAGAACATTGATTTTATCAGCAAGACTAATCAATAATTTACTTGGAACTGAAGGCAAATGAACAAATACCCTTCTGAATTATAAGAACTCAACAGATATTGCAAATAAAACTGCAAATATCTTGAAAGTACTGTTGGAAAATCATGTACGTCATGTCATCTTTTGTCAATCAACTACCTAGTATTCAGAAATGTGCATTGACTATAACAGGTAAAACACAGCACACAAACGGGAGGACAAAATGAAGCTGGATGAGACTTTTCCATGAAGACAACTCAAACTTCTCCACGAGACTGGCAAAAATCTGATAGCATCTTTCTTGTATTGCCCCAAGGTTAAAGAAACGCAAGTCAACATGAATTCCTGTAATTGTCATCTTTTTTTATTGTAATGCTACATGTCTACAATCCAAATTCCCCATGCACATCTGTATCTGCAAAATTAATGGGGACCAGGATCAGACTGCCACTATGTATCGGTTTCTGCTTGCTTGTGAAGCCTGCTGTTCCAACTGTGACTCTCTGATTTCCCATCATCTTCAGCACCCTTACTAGAGGTGTATTTGGCAGACTCAGTTCCGAGAAGAGGTCCTTGTGGAGAAACAGACTCAGAAGTGCTCGGGTTTGAACGGTCTGATGCCTTCCATAAGCCATTAGATGCAGCCGTCGGACCCGGATGCTTGCGGATATGAAGCCTGTATTTCTGCTCACACAAAATATTATAGTTAGTTCTCCATTATAGAGTGATACTCAGCAGCAGAGGCTGGTTGGAGGTGAATAACTCACTTGCAAATGGCTTTTAACCTCATCATTGGTGAGGCCATCCACTTTCATAAGCTCCCTAATCTGTCTAGGTGTGGCCACTGCAAAACAGAATAAACCTAATTTAGGTCCTTGAAAGTTGTTTGGGATCCAAGTCATTAAGCACGTTTTGGTTGTCAGAACACACACAAGAACAACGCTTTAAAGTAACAACATCCCCTATCCTCTTCGCAGGTTTCAGATTCCCAAGTATATCTTTTAAAACATAATTACTAACCTTGAGGTCCTCCGAGTAGTTCGAGAGCATCAATAAATCGATGGTGAAGCTCCGGTGACCAGCACCGCCTTTGTTTCTTGTTACCCTGATGTTGATGAATTGTAGTTTGAATTCTCATTTGCTTATTGGAATTGCCTGTTGATATCCAATTGCAGGAACCAAGTTTAGAAACTGGATCCATTGGAGAGAGTCCAGTAACTTGTGAAATAACCTCCTTCTCTTCCTTCTTACCAGTTCCATCAAATTCAGGAACAGCCTTAAATGGCAGAAACCCTGTACTTCTGTAGTTACAGAACTGAATTGGATTCTCGCAAGTTGACTGATCATCGTCTTCATCACTCTTATGCCGACATAATGTACAAAAGAACCCAAAAGTTCAATCTCGAAATCCCAGGAAAAATTGAAATATTCTTCATCTTTTTACCAATTTAATTACCTTTTTTGATTCAGACTTTTCGTCTTGTATCTGACAATCAAAGTTAATATCATTGCTGCTCCAGAGCTGCACCGAGCTCATCCACATCCTTTTGTCTTGTATATCATCCTCTAACTTAACCTTCTCATCTTCATCACAATTCATTTCCAAACCTTCAGGCTTCTCATTCACTACTCGATGATTCGATTCCTTGCACCGCATTGCCTCATCCTTCAATCTCTCCATAGCTACAAAAGAAAGATAAAAACAAAAACAAAAAAAAGATAAAATCCCCCCATCTTTAGAAACTCATTAATCAGACAAATAAGAAAGAGGAAAAGACTCGAACCATCATTCAAGAGAAGCATGCTAAGAGGGAGTTCACGTTTAAAAGCATCGATCTTTCTCAGCTCTTGCTCTAATCTCTTCAGGTAATTATCAAGCTTTGACAACTTCTGGGAACCATCTTTAATCCTCGAAACGTCACAAAGAAAATCGGTGATTGTTTTTGGAGTATAAGACAAGCTCAAATCCAAGCACAGCTCCATTTGTTCTTCAGTAAAAATCTTGTCTTTGACAACAAAAAGCTTTTCCCTTGGTCTCTAACATTGACCAGAGAAACAAGGCAACGTAAATGAACAGAGGAAGGAGAGATGTATATCTGTTTATATAGAGGAGAGGGAAAAATCCCAGATTCAGGACGCGAAGATTCGTTTAATTACATACGAGTCGTCGCATATTTGAGTCCACTCAGTTCCACTCGAGAAGAGAACCATTTCTACAGGACCCTCGCAATGACGCAGCATTTACCTGTGTTTTGTCGTAATTGGTAAGAAATTCAATACTAAAATTGTAAAAGGCTTTCCGCGTGTGCTTTAGAAGACCGCAGGCAAGTGTATGGTGTGGAAAAGATGATTTCTTCTCTTTGCTTTCGTGTATACTAGCAACTTTTTTCGCTAATGGGTTCTAAGCTGGAACAGCTCAAAATATATTGTTAGAATAAATTCCTACCGGTGGAAAACTGAGGATCACAATTGAAATTAACGTGAAAGGGAAAATTGAGTTTGGGTTCACCTTAAATGTTTCAAAACAAAGTAATTTACTTTAAATTCAAACTAAAAAAGGAACACAAAACTTAAATGATTTTAAAACATTGTATCAGAGTTTGTCTCAGTTTTGGTACTGGTACTCTATAGTTGGTATTTGTTAATATTCACTACTGTTTATAAAATAATTTTATATAATTATAAAAATATTTTATAATATTGACTCAATAGATATATTTATTATGCTTAATATATCAAAATATTTTATTTTAGACATAATAATTTTTTCAAAATATTTTTATATTTAAATAACCTTTTAATTTTTCTTAATTTATAAAATTAATTCAATATTTTTAATATTTCAATTTATCGAATATATTCAATAAAGTAAAACATATTTTTATATTTTTTTCATTGACATTGATCTAAATGTTACGAAAGTTAGAACATTGCTTAAGGGGAGGAGTAAAGCAGCACCTCATAAACGTAAAAAGAATAGATAAATGCCACATTCTTAAAAAAAAAAAAAGAAACAATGTAAACAAGTAGTATTAAGGTGGACGAGTATCTATAGTTGAAAATAAGGTCATTTATATTGTATTATACTGGTTGATATTAGATAGAAAATAATATTGAAATAGATAGAATTGTCGTGAATATTTGTATTAGCATGTACAATGAATCTTTTTTAAGAATAAGAATATATGAATTAATCCTTGAAAATATGCAAATGCACAAAAGTCTCAAAGAACTGAGCTAGGCCACAATTGCATATTGTAACTATCTAGACTGAGGTATTTAAAAAGCTTTCCCAAGTAACCAGAAAAGTTGATCTATGTTATTCTCTAATTGAAGATGATATTTGATCTAATTATATGGTCAAGCATGAATAAGCTAAAGTGTATTCTAATTTTGTCACTTAGGGATCTAAAGAACTCTTCATCGTTTAAGCTAAAGTCGGAAAATACTCTTTTGTTTCTCAAACCCCTGAAACAAGATAAGATAATGAAATGTAAAACGCCTATAGTCATCTTTAGTCTTGTTTGTGAGTTTCAAACTTCATTCTATTATATCATTCCTATTGTTAGCGGGATTCTCTAAATTGCATAGTGTCAGTAATTTCCTCCAAGCCCTGTTGGTATATTTATGTTAAAACAGCAAGTGTTCATGTGTTTTAAACTTCATCTTGCAAAGAATGCACTAGTTGGGGAAGTATAAAAATTTACCTAGCCTATCTAAACTGGGAAGCTTGTGTTGAATTGCCAGCTATAAGGTATATGTAACTTTAAGGAAGTGATCCTTGTTCCATATCACTATCCACTATATTCCAGGATACTTGCAAAATAGCTTGTTTATATAATGTTCAATATGAATTATGAATAGTTTTTAAAAGCTGATGATTTCCAAATAACTTTGTCGTCACTGTTCCTCTAAATTCTAAAGTTAATTAAAAACAGGATTACATCTGATATAGGGAGAGAATTTGAGTTGTATTTGATCAATGACAAGGCCTGAGGGTTGAGCCATATTGGCATTCTAATGAATCAAACTTTGTAGGGATCTAACACTCCAATCTGAATAAGAGGTCCATATGGAGTCTAAGTATCAAACCAAAATGTAGTATTCTCACTATTGCCAACCTAGCTAAAGCATTGAATCCTTATATTGTATCTAGCTTTACCAATTAACTTCATAATTGAGGAGGCATTAGTAGGAATTGTGGGAATTCTGAAGTTCCAAAAGTTATCATCCTTGAAGTAGTAGGCATGTACCCACTTCACTTACAAATCCTTCTTATCTTTAGATAATCTCTAAGACATTATCGTTAATAACACTAGATTTGTCAGTTTGGTTTAAAGGAGTCCCAAACCACCTTATTTCCTTGGTTGCATCAGACTATTTTATCTCGTCTCTTAAATCATTCAAATTGCATCCTTACCACAAAAACCTCCTAAGGATTATGTCAATTGTTTTAGTGATGCCTTAATGAAAGACCTGATGAGATGCCCATTAAATTTAATGGAGCTAAGGATAGAGTTAATTAATTGAGCTCAGCCTACCAATGATAAGGCCCTCAAGTTTTAATTGTTAATCCTGGTTAGAATTTTGTCAATGACAGGCTTAAAATCCACATGTCTTGGCTTGGTTGAAGAGATTGGCACACCAAGGTAATGTATTAACAAATAAAGTAGTTTGAATTGAATGATAGTTTTTAACGATGAGCTAATATTGCTATCATTAAGATATAAATCACACTATTGTGATTGTTAATTCATGCACCAGATAACTTATTGAAAAATTTTAAGAGCAGTGATGGGGGAGGATATTGAGATGCTTTCTATTTTGAGAATAAAATTAAATCAGCGGCAAAGTTTAATCTCATAATTCCTAACTTCTTGCATCTGGCATTAGAAGAATCATTTTTCTCTATAACTCTTCACGATAACTTATCAAACACTTCCATGACTAATGAGAAAAGGTAAGGGAATAAAGGGTCCCCTTGTCTGATGCCTCTAGCCCCTTTGATTAGGCTAGATGGTTCTCCATTCACCAAAATGTTGAATAACATATTAAATGCGTTTCTATATTTATGTTATAAAAACTTCAGGAAAATCATATGCTTAGTGTGTTGATGATGAATGTCCAATCAATTATATAATATTCTTTTTAAAAATTATCCCTAAGTGCACAATTCTTGAGGCCTTGCTTTCTAGAATAATGCTTAAACATCTTTTGAACAATGAAGATGTTATCTCCAATTTATTTGCCTATAATGTAAGCTCCTTGAGTATGACCGATGTGAGCTTGAGGAACATAATTCATGATATCGGCTATTACTTTGGAGATCACTTTGTAGATAGAATTGCAATATGCTATAAAGCAGTAATCTTTCCTAGTTTTTTAATCCTTGCCTTTAAGAATAAGACTTATAAAGGTGTGATTAAATTCCTTAAGCAATCTCCTTTCCCTGAAGAATTCTAAAGTTTCATCCATAATTAGATTATTAGTAATAGTTCAAGTTTTAATAAAGAAGTTTGCATTTAGTCCATTAGGCCTTAATGCTTTAAAAGGTAGTAGAGATTTTTAATGCATTTATAATTTCTTAGGCTGACATTGGTTTAAAAAGGAGATCAATTTCTTAAGATGTAATTTGATCATGAATAATTTATTTGATTAGTCATGGAGAAAAGCAAGCAGTAGATGGAGATCCCACATAATTGGAAAAGTGCTCCACAACTTCCTTAAAAAGTTAGTTTTGAGTTGTTAAGATTGAGATTGACTTTTAGATTGAGGAACTTATATTTCTAGGTAGTCTGGGGATCATTGCTTTGTGAAAAAGGTAGAGTTTCTGTCACCTTCTTTTATTCGAATAATCCTTGACCTTTACCTCATCAGACAGAAGTCAAATTTAATAGCTTAAGTAAAGTTATACAATACTTGTCTCTCTCTATCTTGAAGAGTTGAGAAGTAAGGGTCTTTGTAAAGCTTAGACTAAGCTTTTCTAATGTAGCTTTAGCAATAAGCAATAGATGATGAGCGTTACCAACATTTTTTTCTGTAAAATGCTTTGAACTCCTCTCTTACTTTGCTTATCTTTTTAGTGAAGATAAACTATTTGGTCCCTACAAAGTTGCCACTATTAGCTTCATAATTGCTTTACTGAAACATACAAGACCAACTAAAAAGTTTTTGAATTTTAAAGGAATTTTGCTATGAGTTTTGGTGTTAGCAAACTGCACTCAAATGGGAGAATGGTCTGAGAAATTTATATTAGGAAAAATGGCTTTAGTATGGGGTAAGGCCTAACACCACTCTAAGTTGATGACTCCTCGATCCAGTTTTTTCTGGAGGAAGGTATTTTCCTTTTTTTTATTACTCTATGTAAAAAGAGTTACCTCCAAAAGGCAAGTTATTGACTTGTATGTCATTCAGACAATTACTTAAATCTTCACATAATGTTCTAGTAGACTTATTGCCTTCAGCTCCTTCCAGATAAATGGTTGCACTGAAATACCCCAACAAAAGCCATAAACCTGTCATGCTTGTAGCAATCTCCCTAAGTTCTTTCCATAGGTTAGTTTTTTAGAAAGATTAGTTGAATGTATAAATAATGGATATGCTCATAGTTAGATCAACTCCTTGTAACAAACTTTGAGAAATGAACTATTTGATCCATCACTAGGGAGTCAAGGATTTGAAGCTTATCTTCAGTGAGTAGAACTAGGATTCTACCATTGGGATGAGCATTGTAATTGTCCATTAGCTTCTAATAACTTAGCAAATTGAGAATATTGCAATTTTCACATTCGATTATAGATTCCAAAATGCCTAATATATTTTCCAAAATGAAGTCTTTAAGCATAAGCCTTTTAAAGGAAGAATTCAATCCCCTAACATTTCAAGCTATGACTGTAATGTGTTTAGATCAGAGGAAGAAGATTTCTTCTTGCTACTAGATCTTCACCTACTTACATATTTAAACTCCTCTTCTTCTTTCAAGAATATGGTGGGACTAGTATGCTTTCTACTTAGAGAGTCTTTCATGTTATCAAAACCTTTTAGACTAGTTAATTCCAACTGAGGGACAATTGTTGACGTATTTGAATCAGAGACCTCAACCTTATTAGCTACATTAGGACTTGAAATTACTATGTTTAATTATGTAAGATCAATGACTAGAGTTGCTAAAAAGCTTCCTTCTCAATAGGATCTACTAGGGTTAGCTGAGATGTTTAGATTTGAGAAATCAACCATATAAGGTATCCATGTAACTATATTGTCACCTTCTAGCAATTCTTGTAAGAAGCCAAATTAAAAAACCCCTTCTTGTGGTAATGTGGTTCAAGTTTAGCATTGCTTAGTATTCAAGTAGGACACTATGCACACACACCTAGATTGGTATATTAGAGTGTTTAATGTCCTTAATATTGACGCATGGTCACCAATTCTGGAACAGGATTAGCTTGTTTTAAACATGAAAGGGCCCTAACTCTGGTACTTTTCTCGTTAAAGAGTTGCTGACAAATCTAAAGAAGAAAATATCCTTATTATTGATGAATATGTCTTTGAGTTCAAGTTGTTTCTAGTTATTATGAGCATAAGACTTCATTATTGGAAAGGAGACCTTCTTATCCAAGAAATAGCCTATAAGTGTCATGTTCCACCTTTCTGTACCAACTTTGAGCGTATCAATAGGAAGAGCTACGACTTGGATATCATATCAAAGGTCCTACTCAAGGTGCAATCGCTGAGCTTGGACTCAAGACTGGAGTCCTTTACCACATGGAGCCAAGTTTTCCTTATAACTATAGGTTGATTTTCAGTTGGAGTGTTGTCCTGGGAGTTTATCATACCAACAAAAGTCAAGGAAAGGATGGAATTGTTGTAGTTGTTAGAAAGAAATTGGGCAGGATGATGGTCAAGGAGAGGCGGGAATGTTGAGTTTCTTTTAACATTGTTAGAAATGGAAAAGCAGTATAAAGTAAAAAGTTAGAAGTAGATTGGAAACAAATTATAAGTTAAAGGAGGAGCTAGAAGGGGTAAGAAAATAAAGCAATGAAAATAGGTAAACAATTAAAGCAATAGGAAGAAGAATGCAGGGAGTGATTATGAAGAAAGACTAAGAGTTTAGAGATCAATTGCTCGTATGCATGGCATGTTGACTCCTTTGATTTCTGAACTCTTACTTTGTCATCAATTTACAAATATACAATGAAATTTTGGCTTGCAATAGTCTTACAAATATATATGTTGAAATATTAAACAAAAAGAATATAAATTAGAAAAAGTTGAAGTATTAAATTGAAAAAATATGTTTTATGTTTAAGTAATTTTAAACATAAAATATTTATAGTTAATACATTATATTTAGAAAAATAAAATATTTATATTAATTTTACTGAATTTAAATATTGAGTCATACTTTAAAATATTTTTTAATTTTGACGTTAAGAGGAGACTATATTTTATATAAAATTAAAGGACTATTTATAATTTTAAAAGATTATCTAAAATAATATCTAATATTGATAAGTACTGACTTTGGATTGTGTTAGTGCTAAAATTATTAGATATAATATTTGTCACTTTAGTTGACAAATTATATTTCTTTTACTTTTAATAGTAATTAAAATAAAAATAAAATTTTCTCATCTTGAATTTCTTCATATCATAAACTACATATCATTATGAAGTTTCTTTTCTTTCATTCGGACAATTTTTTTTTCTCTTTTTTGATTCTCTTATATTTATATTTAAATAGGTAAAAGATTATGTACTTATGTGATTGATGAAACATCTAAAAACTAACATTCAAAAAGATATATCTTTACCATTATTTTTTTACGAAGACACTCCTTAACCTCCTCACACTCGTTGTCCTTGACTCTTTGATCCTACCAACCAGCATATCCTAGGTGGGCAGTCTCATTGTTCTTAAAGATTGCAAATTCGATTGGATTCTTTACATCGAGTTAGGTCAGTTCCAACTTCTTTTCTCATCTCTTAGTGTGTCATGCCTCGATTTAATCGAAAAGGTTCCTCTAAAGGACAGTACTTCAGTGTTTTTCTACCATAACTATGACAAAGACCAAGATACCCAATATTAACATAACGTTAAAATAAGCGTAGAGCCTTTCTTTTTTGTTGTAATGCCCAAGGTTGCTGATCAGGGCACTAGAATGCCCTTGCCAAATTTTGTAAATGGGGTTGTTTTGAGATTGTGTTAGAGAAATTTGTTACAACTCGTTAGTTACTATTCTAAATTTGATCTCCATTTTCATCTCAAATCAACAACATTGAGAGGAAGAAGTATTCTAATGTGTAGGTTAAGATAGAACTGTAACTGTTAATATCCTCATGCCAATAGCTTTGATGCCAATCACTAGATCGCCTAAATATAGACATGGTGGTGAGCTGAAGACAATGAAGCAACGGGGCATGTAGTCCATGTGAAAGATTCTTTAGCCAAAGAAAGCACAAGCACCTTAATTTGACCGTTTACCAAAAAGAAAATAGTGATAATGGCACTAGTCTAGGCCCCCCCTTTCTACAATCTCCAAAATTGGAATATCCTCGTTATATAAAAATAATAGGAAGCAATACAATTAATGAAAAAGGAAAAGAGAGTCGTCAGCTCCAACCAAGCATCAACAAGTGGCAAGATCCCTTTCGATGAGCTTTGAGATTCTTCCATTGTAAGGCCAGTAGTTTCTTGGCGAACAAACTAAAAGAGAACAGAAATTTTGGCAATAGGTTATGGATTCCTGTTTCCGAAGATTCTCTTTGTCCAGAGACTGACACGTGCTGCGAAAAAAAGGTTCAAGGGGTTTCAGATTCAGACATGTGAAATAAAATAAGGAATTTTTTGGATTGATACATTTATTTGATAACAGAGAGGACAGTCAAGTAGATGCCCATTCAATATGGAAAATGACAACCCGTTCCAACCACCGGATGTGCCATGGTCTTTTGTTTTCGCTGGGTCTGGTCCTCATCTTGAACTATTTCAGATTGCTGTTATCCTATACGAATCTTCAATTCTTGTCGGGTTTTGGTGTTGCTGTTGTTTTATCTGGAATATATTCTGGAGTGAAAAAGTCAGTTTATTATTTGCTTTTAGGTTGAATTGGATGTAGCAGGAATTTCTTCTCATCCATTCAAATCTTGAAATTGACATTAACATTTGTCTAACTCCATGAAGTGAGAGTTGAAGTTTTTTTCTTCCTCTTATCCTTCTTTTGACTCTTTAAAAGCTTTTCTTTGAATGAGTTTCGCTAGAGAACTTATTTAATAGTTTACTAGGTGTTTCCTTTAATGGAGCTAATAGTTTTTATTCAACATGTATGGCTTCATTCGAAATCTTACGATGTTATCCCATGTTAATGTATACAGAACGTAAGCTTACTTTGAGGACTCTAATTTCTTCAAAATAACAGCACTGGAGGGTTCAAGCAAAATTTCAGAGAGAAGAAGGAGCAATTTCTACAAAGGACTAAAGGAAAGAAGCACAAAAACTCCGCTATTAGGATGGGTGACCTCTTGGAAAGTCCTCGTGTTATACCCCTCCCTCACATCTTTTTTCTCCTTTCAAGGCATTATTTTTCTGTACAGGAGCGCGACTGCGATCGTGCAATTTGTCGCAGAGAAAATCCTGTCAAGGGTGCAATATGCTTATAAACTGTTTGTTTAGCCCACCGAAAGTGTGTCATCGGGTTGTTTTATCCACCGAAATATCTCCAAGTTGAATTTCATTATTATTCTGCTCAATTACATAAACCAGATATCCTTGGCATCTTTTACCGAGAATTCTATTAGGTACCATTGCAATCACGATTTCATTTCTAACAATTAACAATTTCAACCATCACAAATTCACAATTCACAAAATAATAAAATATACATAAACAACTTCCATTTTTAACAATTTTCATATACCAATTCGAAGGAATCACTCTTACAATTTATATCAATGAAATCCCAAGAGTAAACCTTCCAAGCTAACCTCAACCTCATATTCAACATGCTTAAATAACACGTCCATTACAACTCTAGGAACTGATTTAATGAGCCATTCGCAGTTTCACAGTCTGAAATAGTTCATACTTACATATTGATGGCTTAATCTTTGAGACAAGCATATGACTACTGGCAGGATCAACCAGGTAGCATTCCTTCGCGCAAGCTCTCTTACTTTCTCTTAATATGCACCATCCATCTTGAAGATTGGAGCATTAAACTTGAAGTCTTCAATCACAAGAACAAAATACGAGAAAGGAAAAATAAGAACTCCTGCTCTATAAAGCCAAATTAAATAGTCCTCCCACACGCGACTTTCGTCTTCTGACAGCGTCTCGTGGAGACGTTGACTGGCACATGCACTCCTTTGACCGCGTGGGGGCGTGCAGTAATATTGCTGGAACCCCGCCCCGGGCGGGTCCACCGGTCCGACATCGTACGTGACATCTGGACCCGTGGCTCACGGGGGAGGAATTCCCCACCAGTGATACTTAAAACAAATAAATTCATTTAATTACCTTTGTACCAAAAATAGAGATAAAATCACAAAAATTAATTCAATAGGTATTGACCCCGGGAAAAATGCATGGTGGGATCGTAAGATAAGCATATACATTACTATAAGAAAATCAAGAACAAAAATTTCAGAAAAATATTTATTACATAATTTAATAGAAAATAAAGATTTAATTAAAATAGCTAACGAAGACTTTCATAAGATTTAAATTTTTTTGTAGGATAACAATATTATTTCCCTATTTTTAAAAATAATTCCATATCCAAAAATAATCAAAGGGTATTTAATATGATAGTAAAATCAAAAGAGCATTTTTTTGAAAATTCATAAGTAAGAGTGAGTGTCGCGAGCGTTCCTTGTAACCCTCGCGAATTTAGCTCATGGTAAGAGGCGTGCAGTTAGATGCAACAAAATCTTGAGGTCTCAAGTTTGAGTATTAAAGAGGACAATACTGATTAAGGTTAGATGCCGCGGTATAATCCGCAAACTACGCCGCAGTATAACCTGCAAACACCTACGGGTGGGGTGTGGGGTCCAACAAATAAGATAGGAAATTATTAATCTAGACAGACTAGCACATGTTATAATCCTTTATTTGATTAAGCAATGGTTCTCAGAAACTCTAAGCATGAGTTGTTTAGAGTTAATACGTGGATGTTTACTAAGGGTAGCAAGTACATCAGATGACCCACTATGAGATTATCATATGGATGATTTATCGAATGTTAATGATTAATCTCATCATAACAATGGTGCAAATATCCTTCGACTTGAGGTACTCAAGGATATCTCAGATACGAATCCTTTGCTTCAACATCATTACTTGTTACCTCATGAGGAGGTTGCTCTTAGGGTGGTGATTGGGTACAGCTATTTA
This sequence comes from Erythroxylum baracoense, assembly GCA_025629805.1. NCBI lineage: Eukaryota > Viridiplantae > Streptophyta > Magnoliopsida > Malpighiales > Erythroxylaceae > Erythroxylum > Erythroxylum baracoense. The sequence goes on from JAOTAY010000191.1 coordinate 5,587,624, forward strand.
TATTCAAAAGTAATTGGGCAGCCAATAAAGGATTCAGCACTCCCGATAGAAGGAGATGATACTTGTGGCCTCTTCTTGGGCATTACTTAGGAGTCTCTGACTCGAGCAGTTATTTGAAGAGAGTCTTCAATGACACATAAGAGTAATGAGATCCCAAGACAAGAACTAACATCACTTGGACTAGATGTGACATAGTTAATCTAGTAGGAGTTGACACATAGCCCATACTATCAACCAAGCAGGGTATAGTATGGTGAAAGGACAAATGGCACTGTAATTGTTTATGAAAAGGTTCATAAGTTGGATAAACTATCAAAAAGTTCGCATGTTAATCCACTTATATTTGGGCAAATTGGCATCATGAAACCTTTCATGATTTGATTGAATTAAGAGTTAATTCAAGTGCCTAAAATAACCGGAACCTAAGGGCGCATGCATAAAAGGTCAGATGAAAAACAAGTGTGTATAGTCTAATTTAAGCAGGCCACAATCGTGGCTTCTAGATGGCCAACAAGGCCACGATCGTGACAGAGACCATGAAATGATATATATATAAGTAAGGTCTTTACTTATGTACACGAGAGCTTCTTCCACTTCTTACACACACAAGTGATAGCATAAGGGCTCTAGAAGAGTTATCGAGTGAGAGATAGGTATCTTGAGTCTTTTTTTTGCATTTCATTCAATTGTTGTATGAATCAAAGTGCGTGCAACAAGATTCCTGACCTATCTTCCATCATCTTGAGCATCTACTAGAACTCATCTAGTTTGGAGCTCAAAACACCCTTATAAATTATTTCTTCATCTTCTTTACGTGTTTTTGGGTAATCAAGGAAAGGTTTGGTGTTTGCAACAACCCAAACAAGGAGAAGAAACAAGAAAGGAGGAGATACAAAAGGTTAAAATGTTTTATATTTCATGTTCTTTACATATTCTTGCATGTATGTATGATTCTGTGGTTTTTGGGTTATCATAGTGTCGAAATCTTGATTTTGACACTTCCACTGCAAACGTATGCTTGTGATGCATACAACCATGGCTAACCCAACAAACCACATTTCCCTTAGTTTGTTGGATTCGTATTGAAGGGACGTAAAAAATTATAAGGTAAGTCCTTCATAAACTGGGAATTGAAATTGAATGAACTGACCCCATTGAATTTTTTCTGCTAAACTTTCGACCTTATCTTGCAATTCTAATCTATATAAAGTTTCAAAATGAAAATACTTTGGAACCATAATTTGTTTATTATGAAGAGAATGAAAGTGGGTTCCTTCCTCAATTTAGAAGATCGGGACAGGTGCTCCGTAATTGGCCGTGCTGTTTCTTTTCCCTCATTATGAAACTTGTTTTCACACCACTGATTGGTCATGCCTTACTATTTGCTTGATGCACGGCATATTGGCTTGTGAGTCAGTAGAAATCGGAAGAAATTTGGAAGTTTTAAATTTAGGCAGAGAGAAATGAGAGTGTTTAGAGGTCTAAAGCTTAGAGAGATAAAGTAAAAATGAAAACGAATGAAAAGTGAAGTTAGAAATGAATATATAGGTGATTGGAAGGTAAAATGGTAAATTTTAACTTTAAAAATCATGTGTCCCCCTTTTTAACCTACCATAGGCCACAATTGTGGCCTGCAATTTTCCACTAATTTTTTAATATTTCTTCTTCTTTTGTTCTTCTCTATTTCTCTGAAACCACTTCTTAACTATTTATGGCCCTTTCACCTCTCCTTGCTTACTTCCTTGATCATCTAATTAATAACGAAGTCCTATGCCTTCCTAATTTTATTTGGAAACGAACTAACCTAACTACAAAATTCAACTATCTAGAAATAAAAAGAAATTATCATATTAATAGTCCATGGGTTGCCTCCTATGCAGCACTTCTTTTAAAGCCAGTAGCTTCACGCTCTTTTTTTCTCTCACAATGGTTCAAATGAATAGTGCAATGGTAGTGCAGTCACTGAACTTACAATTCTCACATCAGCTACCATGCTATAGATTCCACCTTCCTTGTGATTATCCTTCCTTTGCCTTCTTCTATGCGATCGTTTCTTTCTGAATGCATTCCTAAGATCCTCAATATCTTCCCATTGTCCTCAAGGTTTAATTTCCTTCATATTAGTCAGAGGTAAAGGAGAATTGTTGTCATTCTTTGACATGTTGAAGGTTATTTGCCACTTTTGTACCCTCAGAGTTAGTTCACCCTATCAACGTCAATTATTGAGCGAGCAGTGGCCAAGAACGGTCGTCCAAGGACCATAGGGGTTTCCACATCTTCTCCAATATCTAATATATAGAAGTCTATGGGAAAGGTAAATTTATCAATTTGTACTTGTTTGTCCTTAATAATCCCCTTCAGTTGATGAACTGTTCCGCCAGTCATTTTTACTAACATCTTTGTGGTTCTAACTCTCCTAAACCAAACTTCTGACTAAAGGTATAGGGAATCATATTGATACTTGCTCTCAAATCCACAAATTCCCTATCTATATTGACTCTATTGATACTGCAAGGAATGTAAAAATCCCCTGAGTCCTCTTTCTTCTGAGCTATGTTAGGGTTTTCTTCCGCTATGTGCTCTTTAACCTTCTTCTTGACTGATTCCTTTAGTGTGAGCCTCGTTTCTAGTTGTTTTACTATGTCCTCATCCTTGTTTGATTCAACCTCCTTAAAATTCCTTATTGCCTTACTTGAAATTGACTTCTGCTGAGCTAGAATAGGGTATGAAATTTCAGGTTGAGGTTACTTGATTGGCTCCATTACGAGTTCATTTAGAAGGAATTTCATAATTGCTTATCCTTTTCCTTTATCTCTGTCTTCCTTCACATGTTCAAGTTCCTTTTCTTGGGTCTGAGAGATGGCCATGATTCGTTCCTTTAGGTTAGACTCAGTATTACTTGGAATGGTTCCTACATTCCGAGTAGATATTGCCTCCAGTAGTTGACCTACATGGACTTCCGGATTATGTATAAAGAGGTATGGTTCTTGGTGACTTGCTAGAATTTGCTTTCAAGCCTCCTGTGTGCATCCTCCATGCCTCCAATTTTATCTAAAATCTTATCCAATTTTAATTATATTAAGCTTGGTTTATCTTGTTGGAAGCCTAATTGTCCTTGAGGCTTGAACTATCCTAGAGCATTAATTATCCAAGAGAAGTTAGAGTGATTCTTCCACCCAGGGTTATAGGTGTTGGAGTAGGGATTGTCCCCACCCCCCAATACTGAGCTCCCGTATCACTTACTATGGATTGCTTTCCATCATCAAGTAACAGTCTACTATATCATGGTCCATTTTTCCACAGAGTTCACACTTGAGTTGCGTGACTTTTACCGAAGCTGAGGATGAAGCCTTTATATTGTTGAGTTGTTGAGTCAAGTTATCAATTTTCGCTTGCATTTCTGTCGTTTGATCGATAGCCATAATTTCTTTTTGCTCTCAAAAGGTAGTAGTTTTTCTACTTCGTTTGATCATCTATAGGTAACTATTACTTGTCATCTCCTCTATTACCTCTTCTACTTCATTAACCATCTTTCTCATCAGTGATCCTCCTGAAGTTACATCAATTGTGCCTCTCGTATGTAGGGTTACTCCATTATATAATGTTTGCAACAAGAATTCCTTGGGTAAGTTGTAGGATGGGCACTTCCATTACAAATCCTTGTATCTTTACTATGCTTCGCAAATCGATTCCCCATCACTTTACTGAAATTTGGTAATTTCCTTGATGAACTTAGTGGTCTTAGTCAAGGGAAAAATTTTATCTGAGACAGCACAAACTAGCTGATCCCACATTGTGACATTGGCTGGGTTAAGGGAATGATACCAAGTCTTTGCTCTATCTGTAAGAGTAAAAGGGAAAAACCTAATTCTGATTACATCTTCTGACATCTAACGGTATCAAAAGATATTACAGATTTCAAGGTAGTTCACCATATGTGCATTGGGATCTTCGTTCGTTAGTCCATAAAACTGCACATTCTATTGAAGCATGGCTAGTTTGATTTCAAATGATACTGCTTATACGGGTGACCTAACTACTCCTTAGTTAGCCATACTGAACCCTTGTCTCACAAAGTCCATAAGGGTCCGTTGTTGACATCCTTGGTTTGCTCTGTGGTCCAAATGTTTGCTGAAATTCCTTGAACATTGTTGATTTCGTAATTTCTTTTTCTTCTTCACACTGAGTTTTCCTAATGGTTTGTTCTAGTCGAGTGATGTCTAAATCTAAGGTTTCAACTGCACGGCTCAAACCTCTCATGACTCTTGTGTTCATGTAAGAACACAATTTCAGAAGTAGAAAAGAAAGAATGAAAATTAAAAATTAAGAACTAACCAAACGTCTTAAACTATAGAAGTAAACTAATCGCCTCCTCGAAAATGGCATCAAAATCTTCATCACACTTTTCTGATATGTGTAAGTTTTAATATTTAACTCGATAATCTACAAGCATATGGGTCATTAGCGTAGTACCTAAGGTGTCGATCCTATAAGGAGGGTTAATCTAATCCTAATGCGCAATATTCAAAATATAATAAAACTAAAACAAGAATGTAATTCAATCAAGTAATTCAATTCAAGAATCAATCATGAAATATTAACAAGTTAACAATTGCAATGCACACATTCAAGAATCAACCTAACTATCAATTGAGAGAAAAGGGAATTTTTACCTATCTTTAATACTAACCTAATTGATTATGAATTATTGGATTATTAGTCCTAGACGATTCTAGGGTTGATTACTCTCTCTCGAGTTATAACCATTAATCCTAAATTGTAAACCCTAATCAGATTATGGAAAATTAATCTCTCAATTAATAATCTATCTAAACGTAATTAGATCTGAATTTTTCCAACAGACTACTGGGAACCTGTGTGAGATCTCTCTTCACATAATTACCGATTTGATTAATTTCTCATTCTATTTAAATCACCTAACTCTTGTTAGCCTAATTTAATTTTTTTATTCGATTCACCCTTTCAGTTTATTACTGAATTATGCAATCACAGAAATCAATCACAATGAATCTAAATAATATAAATCAATCAGATTTTTATTAAATCAAGATAAAAACAACCCGAAGGTGAGTATAGATATCCTTAACATTCACACAATCCTATCATCAATAGTTATTCCAATTCTATGCGTTAATATAATTGAAAATACATCAGAAACAAGATCATAATGGATGATGGAGGCAGCAATGTCAGGAAACCTCCTATTTTGGGAAGCACTTTACGTCGGCTTCTTCTCTCGGTCTTTCTTCCTTCTTCTCTTTCTCAATCTCTTAATGAACTCTCTTTAGGGTTTGTCAATGGTGGCTGATCCAAAAGCTCCTTCATCTCTTTGTCTTTTTCTTTATATAACTTTTATGTTGTGCACAACCTAGGGTTATTTTAGGGTCCGAAAAGTCCAAAAGCTCTCTCAAAACTTGACTTTTCTGAGTGTCTATACATTTGCTAGATACAGGCCACAATTGTGGCCCTGCAAGCCATAATCGTGGGCCACGTTTGAGCCTTCTGTCATGATTGTGGGTTGTGTCTTGGGCTTAATTCATGATTGTAGCATATGGGCCACGATCGCAGGCTGACTCTAACGCTTCTGTCACAATCGTAGCCATTATTTCAGCACGAGTGTCTCCAAAACTTCTCCATTCTTCAATGTTGACCCTAAAACACTAACAAACACATCAAGGTACCTCAAAGACATAATAATTAAGCTCAAAAACTTGACTAACCTATAAAAACACTTAAACACAATTAATTAACAAATTAACACAATTCTAACCTAAACACATACTTAACACCTAAGAACTCTACCTAAAGATGACCTTCAGCCCTAAAAATGTCCCATTGAAGAACCACTCTATTGCACCTCTATTCTCTGTTTTATCCCAATCCTCCTTCTATAATGCCTCTTTTCTTTTATTTAAACCCAACACTTCCCAAAACCCTTGTTGCTTCTTTACCCAAACATTTGCATTTTAGGCTGCTCCTTGGACATTATTGTGCTACCATTTTAGTCTATATTTTATTCTTCCTGGACATCTCTTACTGTGCATTTCAACCTCACATTTCCATCATCTGTTTGTCATTGTTTCTTGCTCGTTGGCTATGAATCTACATTGTCATTTTGGACTCCTTATTTCCAACTCTGCTAGAGCATTTTTTTCTCTCCCCACCTGCTGCATGTGTATTCACCTTAGTTATGCATTTTATGTTCTATGTCCTTTTCATGTAAAAACATGCATATGTTGTTGTCCATCATATTGTTGTCATTTTTGGTCTGCTTGGGGTCTTTATTCCTTTGTTATTTTTGGTCCAACATTTCTTATCCAGTTGTTGCATATGCTTCTCCATCTTCGGTCTAGCATAAATTACTTTCTTGTATAGGCGTGAGGAATAACTCACAACCATGTATATTGTTGAATAGTTGTGACACAGACACTCAAGTTTGTGCAACTTTTTCAGCATAGTCGTGAGACATTTTAATGCTTCATTCTTCTTTTCTTCTTCTTAGTCCAATAAGAAAAAAGGATTATGAATCTTTATAAAATGACCCAAATATAATGATTTTGACTCACTTTAACTTCTTTGCTTCCAAGTTGTGCCTAAAATCATATATGAGTCAAAGTGAGTATCTTAAGCAATTTCATGTCATTAATCACTAAGTATTATGGAATAGTTATACAATCAATTAAGCACATATACCTTCATAAGTAGGGTTTCCTAACCCCATCACTTCCACAACCTCCACTTGGAATCCTTTATAGATGGGTTTCAGCCAATGACCATTGTCCTTGAATTTTTTGTTCATTTATAAGCTTTCAATTTTAACTGAACCATGCATAAACAAATTAGTAACAAAAAAGGTCCAGTCCAATGGCAACATAATTTACCTGGGAAAAGCTTAAATTTTGAATGTTAGAGAAGAAATTGTTTTCCAGCAATAAAATTCTTCCTAAAAATCATCTTATCATGAAATTACTTTGTCTTTTCTTTGTAAATTTTTACATTCTTATAAGAGCCAAACCTAGGATTTTCCAATTATTGCAGTTGCAACTTTCTATGTTCACCTGCCATATCCATCTTCAATTTCCACTAGAAGATGACATGGCTTTTCATAAATCAATCAGTATGGAGACATGCCAGTTGATGTCTTATATGCGGTCTATATGCCCAAAGAGCATCATTAAGTTGTTTACTCCAATCTTTGCAATTTGGGCTCACCATTCTCTTAAGGATGGACATGATTTCTCTATTTGACACCTCTATTTGCCTATTTGTTTGTGGATGGTAGGTCGTGGACACCTTGTGAGTGACATGGTACTTCTTCAAAAGATTTCGCACCATTCGATTGCAAAAATAAGTACCCTTATCATTAATTAATGCTCGCGGTGTTCCAATCCTAACAAAAACGTTAGAGTTGATGAATTCTGCAACAAATTTAGAATGGTCAGTCCTATTGGCTTTAGCTTCCACCCCTTTAGAAACGTAATCCTTAGCCAAAAAATTCAAACAAAACCAAAAGAGGAAGGAAGTAGTCCCATAAAATCAATGCCCCATATATCAAAAATTTCGCATGCAAAGATTGGAGATAATGGCATTTGATCTATATTGGATAAATAACCTTGTTTCTAGCATTGTTCAGATGCTTTGCAGAACATATAGCAATCTCAAAATATATTCGAAAAATAAAACCACATTCAAGTATTTTCCTAGTAGTTCTATTAGGCCCAAAATGACCACTCCAAGCATATGAATCTCGAAATATATTTGGAAAATAAAACCCACATTCAAGTATTTTCCTAGTAGTTCTATTAGGCCCAAAATGACCACTCCAAGCATATGAATGGCAAAATTTCATAATATATTCAAATACATGTTCAAGCACACATCTCCTAATCACTTGGTTAGAACAATACTTCCATAATAGAGGACAATCCCAAATTTAATATTCTGAATCACTCTTTACTTTTTTCCATTTAGCTTTGCTCAAGTCACTAGGTATTTTATAGTTCACTAGATAATTCATAATATTAGCGTACCATGGTACCATATCTTGAAGAGTAAGTAGTTGCTCATCTGGAAACAACTCTTGCAATGGTATTGACTCCTCATCCTTCACAACTTGACTCATGCTTAATAGAGATGATTAAAGCCCTTTTTGTGTTAACCCTTGGCTTAAATAACCTACCTTTTATTATCCCTTACTACCCTATTAAGCCTTAACCATTTTGTTTCTTGAAAACACCCGAAATTTTAAAACCCAAAACTCTATTAACCTACCCATTAACAAGCTTAGTAGAGTATTAAGTAATGCATTAGTTGGGATTTTTGCTACAAATTTTTATTTTTTTCCAATATGAGTTGAGTGATACTCCTACTTTTGAATCACATTGTATTTAGTTGCTATTTTGTTCATTTTTTCTTCCATTCAATAAAATAAAAAGGAGAAAAAGAAAAGAAAAGAAAAAAGGGGGAAGAACATTTTAGTAGCATCAATAAGTGCAGAGTAGTAGTATATTTACACTTGTGTATCTCATAATTATGTTTTATTATCCCTTTGTCCACTTTTTATTTTACAAATCTTATGTAAAACCCTTTACCCTATTTACCCACCTTAACCCTTACCACATTACAACCCTAAGTAAGTCTTTTTGATCTATTTATGCATGCAATCATTGTAAAGGAGAATTGGTGTATTAGTAAGTCTATAGTGGTGTAGTTTCCTATAGGGAGCTTGAACGAAACACTAACCATCAAAAACTTAAGAGAAATGAGTGAAACCATAAGGAAGATTCATTTTGCATCTATACTTATCTTTGAGTGATGGTGCCATATGTTG
>JAOTAY010000191.1:5605346-5620680 GCA_025629805.1 Erythroxylum baracoense
TTTTTGTCATTTGATTAAATCTAGTCTTTTTAATTCATACCTTGCATTTTCCAGATTTCCTTGATTTGCTTACTTTATTTTATTTTATTTTCAAATCAATCAATTCTTGATCGTTCGAGTAATTTTTCATCTTTTAATTTAATTGTCTTACGTGTTGGATATTTCTTTGGGTACGATATCTGATTCTTACCGATTTATATTACTTATCGACAGGGTGCGCTTGCCTCTAATTGGTCTAGATAGAATTTAATTTATATTGTTCTGTTTAGACCACAACAGTCAGTGAGACATATCGACATCATATTGATGATGTTGAATAAGTTAAATATGTAATATTGACTAACTTACTTTTTAAGCTTCAGAAGCAGTGTGAAAACATGGATGCTCCTAATATAATTATGCATCTTAAAGAGTTGTATGGTGCACGAAATAAGGTGGAGAGTTATGAAACTTCTAGAGATTATATCAATGTAAGATGCAAGAAGGATCATTAGTTGAGTCATATACACTGAAGATGATTAGCTATATTAAAAAATTAGGCCAATTGGATTATATAATAGACTATGAGTTAAACACTGTTTTGGTGCTTCAGTTTCTTACTTCAAACTTGTTATAATTCATTATGAACTTCAATATGACTCAAAAGGATGTAACATTATATGAATTGTTGAATATGTTTAAGATTGAAAAGGGATGCCTTAAGAAGGAACCCAATTTTGTCTTACTAGCCTGAAAGATAATAAGCTTAAGGAAGCCACTTCTTTAGGTATGTTTATAATTAAGATCAATCTTTCTACTTTTGTTCCACATTCTTAGTTATTAAATAATGAGCGTGGTTCTCATATTTGTAATAATCTACAAATGTTAACAAGGAGTAAATCATTAAAGAAAGGCAAAGTTGACTTGTGAGTTGGAAATGGAACAATAGTTTCTACATTAAGTGTAGGAACTTATAGTTCAACTTTGCCTTTTGGCCTTATACTAAAATTAGATAATTGTTATCATGTTCCAATTATTACTGGAAACATCATATCCATTTTTTATTTAGATTTGAATGGATTTGTCTTTATTATAAATAAGAGTTATTCATTTTATAAAGATGATGTTTATTATGGATCTGAATTACTTATAAATGGTTTGTATGAAATCATAAAAGGACAATCCTTAATATAAATAGTAAGAAGAGAAGATTAAGTGACTAAAATCTATCTTATTTGTGACATTGTAGGTAGGTCATATCAATAAAACTAGATTTATAAAGTTATATAAAGAAGGATATTTGGATCCTTTGATTATGTATCATATGAAACTTGTGAATCTTCCTTATTAGGAAGGATAATAAAACTACCCTTTAGTGGAGAGGGAGAGCATACCAATAAGTTACTAGTGCTTATACATTCAGATGTATATCGTCCTATGTCTACTTGCATTAGAGGTGGATTCTCACATTTCATTAAATTCACAAATGATCATTCTAGATATGGTTATATGTACTTAATGAAACAATATTCTAAATCATTAGAAAAGTTTAAAAAAATTTAAACTAAGGTTAATAAACAAAATGTTAAGAGTATTAAGACACTTAAATCTGATTAAAGAGGTGAGTACTTAGCTTATGAGTTTCTTGGTTACTTAAAAGAGAATGGGAATATCTCACAATAGACTCCTCACAGAACTACACAACATAATAAAGGGTTTAAGGGGAGAAATTGTATTCTATTATATATGATACATTTTAGGATGAGTCATGTAATCCTTTATGTCTCCTTTCAGATATATACCCTTGAAATTACTACTTACCTTCTAAACAGAATTCCATCCAAATTAGTTGACAATACACTATATAAGATATATATTAATAGTATATTAAAGTTGTTGTACCTAAAGATTTGGGGATGTGATGTTTACGTGAAACGTGCAACATCTGATAAGCTTCAAGCTAGGTCAAATAAATGAAAATTTATGGGGTATTCAAAAAAGAGCATCAAATATCAATTTTACCATCATTTTAAGCAAAAGGTGATTGGTTCAAGACGTGATACATTCCTAGAAAGAGAATTTATTATTAAGGGAAGTTAAAGAAGTTAAAAAACTATAAATTCACATCTAGATGGAACAGGAACCTCAATTTCATATATATAAGGCACAACTAAGGGATCAAAGAAAGAATAATTTATAACATACTAATAGGATATGTCTTCCCTACATTAGATTAAATATATATATTGAAAAGGAAAAAAACAATGTATCACTCATAGATGATGATCCTATTACTTTTACGGAAACAATGGCTAACATTGATTCTTTAAAATGACAAATTCATAAGCTTTTAAATAAAATCCATGTACACTAACCAAATATAGACTTTGAGGATGCTCTTGAAAGTATTGTACCTAATAGATGCAAGAGGGTTTTTAAGATAAAAATTGATATGTATAATAATGTACACATATACAAAGCAAAGTTGGTGGCTAAAGGTTACAAATAAGTAGTTGATTTTGATTAAACCTTTTCTCCACTGGTTATGATTAAATCCATAATGATCTTACTAGTTACAGTTGTATATCATGATTATGAAATCTGGAAAATGGATGTTAAAACAACATTTCTCAACAAAAATTTAATTAAGGATGTGTATATGTCATAATATGAAGGTTTTGAATCCAAAAGATTTCTAATCAAATATACAAATTGCAAAAGCCTATTTATAGACTTAAACAAGCATCATGGAGTTAGAACATTCATTTTTATGAGATAATTAAAATTTTTGATTTTATTAAAATATGGATCAACTAGTGTCTATAAGAAGGTTAGTGAGAGTACAATTGCCTTCTTAATTCTATATATGGATGACATATTGCCAATTATAAATGTTACACTAACACTCCAGTATGTAAAGATTTAGTTATCCAAGAACTTCTCCATGAAGGATATGATAGAAGTAGCTTATATTCTAGGAATAAAGATCTATAGAGATAAAACAAAGAGTTTACTTTAACTGATCTTGTTCCACGTACTTAAATAAAGTACTAAATGGGTTTAACATAGAGATTTTCAAAAGGAGATTCTTACTCATAACACATTGGATTTCTCTCTCACAAATTTTATATCTAAAGACTCAATAAGAAAGAGATAAACTGGATTATGTTCCATTTACTTTGACAATTGGACCAATCATATATGTGATGCTATATACTAGACTGAATGTCTGCTATAATTTAAACATAACAAGTAGGTTTCAAGCCAATCCTAGTTATGGTAAATAGATAACTATAAAAAAAACATCTTAAAGTATTTAAGAAGGACTAAAGATATTTTCTTGGTCTATGGAGGAGCTAAACTAAGAGTTCAAGGGTATTCAGATGCTAGCTTCTAGTCTGGCCTAGATGATATCATATCACAGTGAAGGTACATCTTTACTCTAAATAGTAGTGTGATAAGTTGGAAAAGTTCAAAATAACCAACTGTTATAGATTATACAATCGAGGTAGAGTATATTTCAATGTTAGAGGTAACAAAGGAAGCAATTAAGATCAAGAAATTCATTACTGAACTTGTAGTGGTTCTTAACATTATAAAACCAATAATATTGTGCTGTAATAACGATGGTGCCGTTATATAGGCAAAGGAACCAAGGTCTAATCAATAGTTTAAACCAATACTTAGGAAGTTTCACCAAATTAAGGAGATATTGGAAGGAAAAGACATAACATTAGAGTGAGTTCCCATTTAAGAGAATATTGCAGATCCTCTTACTAAGTGGTTATCTCAAAAGAAACATGATTTATATATAGGTGGTTATAGTATTAGATATATAGGTGATTGGATTTAGTGTAAGTGAGAGATTGTTAATTTATGCAGTTTTTACCAATCGATTGGTTGCAATTTTATATATGACATTATTATTTTAATTAATAAAGGCATTTTTTATCTTTATGTATTTTGTTAATTATATTTGATGTTTTAATACTATAGGCAAAACCTTGGAATAATTATTATACAATTAAAATTATGAGATTCAATTTGCATTTATGTATTATTCCTAAATTATTCTAAGTTATAGTTTCACCAAGATGAGATATTGATAGATCGTAAAAACTAGAAATTATTATATTTTTTCTTATGAAGAAAGTGATTGATCTCATAAATTAAAGTATAAAGATACTTAAATAAAGATATAAGTGCTTATTAGAGATTAAGTTTGTTAAAGTGACCTAATTACAAGGATCCTAAATGGAATATTACTTATATATGTGTGGATTTCTTTCATTATGAAGTTGTATGATTGATCCTTAGACTTGAGATTATCAAAGTATCTTATATGGGAATTACTATATTTTGATACTACTTATGACTTATTTTATTTAGTGTGGCTCAGTCGGTAGTACTTGGATATAATATGAACTATATGAAGATAATTAAGTCAATAAAGGATTGATCACTCTAAATAATTAAAGAGAATATTCCACTGTTCTTGATTAGTAGTGATTTAAAGCATTTTCTAGCCAAAGTGAATTGAAATTTGAAATTTTGTTTTTAAATATCAATTATAAATTAATTACTAATTAGTAAGAATGAACATGATTGGATTTAAAAGTAAAAACTAAATCCATACTCTATGTCCAATTAAACAATTAGATGACAAAAAGATTAAATTATACATCACAATTATGCATAGATAGCTTTAGTTAAATAACTTTGAAATTCCTAATATTTGGATAGTCATAACATGTTGTTAGATGTCAATCTTGATTTATGATTATAAATTGTTTAATTAGAGATTTAAAGATAAATTAAAAGATTTTTAATTTGTCTAATACTAATTATAATTTATAATCATTTTTCATATATTAGGAACCGAATAGGTCACACATAAAGACACAATTAAAAGGAGCAAAATCAATTTAAGTTAAGTAGTACTTAATTGTGAAATTTAAGAAATTTCAAGAATCAAATATGGGATATTTGATTTTATTCAAATTATAATTAATTATAATTTAACTATAATTATAATTATGAAGTTTAATTTTAATAAGAAAGAAACTATAGTGTCGTTCTCTATAAATAAAAGGAAGGTATAAAGGGAGCTAGCATTCCTATTTTCATCTCTCAAAAGATGAGCTCTTTTTCTTTGCTTTGTGGATATTGTTAAAAGCTGTAAATTTTTTTTGTAGGAATTTGAATAAGGTATGATTCAATTACTCATTTATGATTCATATTTTTCAAGTTATTCAATTATTGAGATTTGATCAAAAATTTGTAAAAATTTATATTTTTGTTGCGCTTATGATCGACACAATTAGTTACCTAAAATGAACATCACAACTTTTTACACTGATGAAGATGAATGATACTGCTTGATTAAAATACACATAATGTATTCCAATTGGAGCTTCATATTAGTTCAAACACACTTACCAAGCTAATTTTCTTTTCCTAAAAAAAATTGTCCTATAAGTATTCGTAATCCAATCTTGTAATATTTATGCACTAGATGTTTACTTTTAGGTGAAGAGTTATATTAAAGTTTTAAAATTCGTATATCAATTAAGAATAGTTTATATAAAAAGAGTTATATTTATAAACTAATGTTTTAAGAATTATGTCTTAAGATTTTGGGTGAAAATATCTGATATTTATCTTGCATAATTACTATTACTCCTCTTCTAAATGGATATTATTTAAAATTTTAATATAATTAACGAGCAAAGAAATTTGATTTTGAAATTTGAATAAAAAATTTGAATGACTTCAAAAAGTGAAGGAAGTAAAAAGCAAATCTTATATTGAAAAGAGATTGTAGGTAAAAATATTAATAAAGAAATGATCTAATATCTTAAAATTTTAAGTTGAGATATAAATTCTATTATATATAGACATTCTTACTCCTAGTAAAATATGACAGCCCAGACCGTCCCACTCATAGATATTGTCCGTTTTAGGTATTGGCCTAACCAAGCCCTCACGGTTTTACTTTTCCCACTCTTAGGAAAACGCGCTTATGAGGGAGAGGTTTCTATAGCCTTATAAGGCCTATTTCGTTCCCCTCTCTAATTGATATGGGAATCTAACATTCCACCCCTCTTAGAAGCCCAGCGTCCTCACTGGCCCATAGGCCTGGATCTACCCCCTTAGAGGCCCAGTGTCCTTGCTAACATACCGATCTGGGTACTGGCTCTGATACCATTTATAACAGCCCAAACCACCCCCTTTATAGATATTGTTTGCTTTGGGCCTTAGCCCAGCCAAGCCTTTACGGTTTTGCTCTTTCTACCCCTTGGGAAAACTCGTCTATAAGGGAGAGGTTTCCATAACCTTATAAGGCCTACTTCGTTCCCCTCTCTAATCGATATGAGAATCTAACATAAAATGATTATGAAATTTAATATAGTATTAGAGAAGGTTCTAGAAGTCAAATATCTAAAATAAAAAATTACTTATCGAATAGGTACGTACACAATTGTTATTGAACAAAAAGTTTAATTAAGATGATAACCAGGCGTCAGAGGGCCATGATGAATTTGAGACCTCATTTGATAAGTTGAGTCAGGAAATGGACTTCGAGAAAGAACCTCATGATATGGGTTGTCCTACAAGGATCACTAAACCTACGAATGTTGGGAATGAAAAACGATGATACTTGGAGGATTACATATATTAAAGGCTATATACGAAGTGGGCTTTTGATGCATGAGTTTTACGTGCATTGCTATTTCATTCATGTGCATGGCTATTCTTTCATTCTGTTATTATTTCTGTTAAAGAGGTCAGTGGAATACACATGTTAATGCATGATAGGCTGAGTTGTAACGTGCTTTAAATATGTGTAATGATTTGCAAACAATATGATTGGAATACAACAAATTTCTATTTCCTTTCTCTTTCTTCTGGAGGAATCTCTAACCTCAAAAATAGAGAAAACAGCTAACAATTTTGGTGCTTCAATTGAGAGACATGACAATGGTCGAAAATACTAAATCCAAGGCTATTACCGATCACCTAGAAGAAGCTATTACCAAGTTGACGATGAATCAAAATGCATTGGCTGCTACTCAAACTACTTTAGACCACAAGTTGGATGAGATTATTACAAAGATGGCAGCCTTGGAAGGCCACCCATCCTAGCCAATAACCTCAACCCCTACTCAATTAAACTCCTCACCACCAATGACAGCAACAAGCGAGACTAGTCACCCGTGACTTCCTGTTAAGCTTAAGATACCACGCTTTGATGGAACAAATCCTATGGGTTGGATCTTTAAGATCAACTAATTTTTTGAGGATTACAGAGCTTTAGATGAGGATCAAGTCAAGATAGCTTCATTTTATACTGAGGGCCCAACACTGAGTTGGTATAATGGATGCATCGCAATGATTTAATAACGACATGGAATTCATTGTTACAAGCCTTAAAGATCATGTTAGCTCCTTTGTATTATGACGACCCCAAGTGAGCGTTATTTAAATTAATGCAAAAAAGATATGTGAATGACTACGTCACTGAGTTGGATAGTTTGGCTAATAGAATTGTCAGATTGCACCCTTTATTCTTCCTTAGTTATTTTGTATCCAACTTACAATTAGACATCAGGAGAGAAGTGCAGGTGTGTCAGCCTATTACTTTAGTTCAAGTGGCAGCTCTAAACAATTTATAAGAAGACAAATCGATGGATGTGAAGAAATTTGTGGGACTAAAATTTGTAACTCCCTTGATAGTCCAACCCCACCTTCACCATCCCAAAACCACTGTCTAGACTGACAAAGCCATAAGTGGGTTTATTCCCAGCCCCACCTTGTACCACATTTAAGAGGCTAATACCAAAGGAGATAAATGCTAAGTAGGAGAAAGGCCTCTATTACAAATGCGATGAAAAGTATGGCCCTAACCATTACTGTAAATCGCGGTATTTTGTTTTGATACTAAAGGGGGCGAAAATGATTTACATGGGGTTGATATTAAGGGAGCTATAGAAGAATCACCATAGGAAGAGACCGATGAAGTGGAATTCGTGCTAATTAGTTTGCATGCTTGTCAAAAACATTTAGGGTGGAAGGGCAAATAGCACAACGACCAGTCACATCCTTATTGACAACGACAGTATCCATAATTTTATGCAAGAAAGGATTGCCCGTTTCTTGTATTTGCAAATTCAGGGAATCAGACCACTTCGAGTTTTGGAGAGCAATGGATCATAAATTAATTGCCAACAATTATGTCCTGAAGTTAAAATTCAAATACGAGGCCAAAAATTTCATACTGACTTGCACGCACTAAACATTTGTAGGGCTGATGTTATTCTGGGGGTTTAATGGCTAAAGCAACTTGAGTTGTTTGTGATGGATTACACTCACCTTATTATGCAATTCATAAAGGAGGACCAATTAGTGAAGCTCAAGGGAACGGGCTTGCGTGAACTCAAATTAGCCACAAACAACCAAATAAAATGAATAGTCCAAACTATTGGCATTTTTTTAGTTTTTTCATATTCAAATTTGCCCATCTAATCCACCTACATAAATTAACCAAAAAGAAACTCCCAAACTGATCCGAACTCTCGTGAGCCAGTATTAATACTTGTTTCAAATTCCCACATCCTTACCACCAACCCATGAAACAGACTACAATATACACCTTTACCTAAATACTCTAGTCATCAATGTACGACCATATCTATACCTATATTCACAAAAAAACGAAAGATCGAGAATCAAATGGCCTAAATGATAAATTTTGAAATAATCTAAACTAGCCAAAGTTCATATTCTTCTCTAATTCTGTTAGTCAAAAAAAATATGAGAACAAGTGTTTTTGTATAGAATACCAAGCTTTAAATGTCGTAACCATCAAAGATAGATTTCTAATGCCTACCATTAATGAACTCCTAGAGGAGTTGAATAAAGCTTAATGGTTTTCCAAACTAGACCTGTGTTAAGGATATCACTAGATTCATATGAGAAAAGAAGACATACCAAAGATGACATTCAAAACATATTTCGGCCATTTTGAGTTTTATGTCATACCATTTGGTTTGAGCAACGCGCTAACAACCTTTCAAGCAACCATGAACATATTGTTTCAATCTTTTTTGAGTAAGTTTGTAATTGTCTTTTTTGATGACATATTAATGTACAATAAGACAATAAACAATCATGTTGATCATTTAGCTCAAACCTTTGACATCTTATGGCAAGAGCAGTTCTTCTTAAAGCTGTTCAAATGTTTATTTGCTCATAAACAGGTGGAATACCTGTGCCATGTAGTCTATACCAAAGGTGTTGAGTTGGATGCTTCCAAAATCATAACAATGGTTTATTGGCCGACACCCAACACCATTAAATCCCTTCGCAAATTTCTGGGGTTGACGGGGTTTTATTGCCTATTTATCAAAGGCAATGCTCACTTGGCAGCCCCGCTAACCAACTTGCCAAAGAAGGATCAATTTTGATGGAATGAAGATATCCAAAAAGTTTTCGAAGCCTTGAAGATGGCAACAACAACAACCCTAGCCCTCGCATTACTGGATTTCATAATTCCCTTTATTCTCGAGATTGAAGCAACATGATCAGGAATGGGCAGAATTCATGACCCATTGCCTTCTTTCATAAACAGTTATGTCCAAAAGTCACGCGAGGTTCAACATATATCTGTGAATTGCATACGATTACGACAACAGTGAAGAAATGGCGGCAGTATTTGTTAGGCCATAAATTCATCATTCGCATTGATCACCAAAGTTTGAGAGAATTGATGAATCAAACTTTGCAAACATATAAGCAATAAGGATACTTAATCAAATTAGTGGGATATGATTTCCAAAACTGGTATAAAAATGGAAAGTTTAACTAAGTAACAAATGCACTTTCCAAAGTGTCAGAAGTAGTTAAATGCCTCACTCTTACCATGCCCACTTTTTGTTGGCTTGATCAGTTGTGGCAAGAGATATTGCAAACACCAGAATCACTAGAATTACTTCAGTCTATTCGATTGACCAACCAACCCAATTATCAACACACAAATGGATTAATTATTTACAAGGGTAGAATTTAGCTACCAGTTTTGAGCACTATAAAACCAATTTTGTTTTCCATAACACACTAATTGGGGGTCATATGGGAATCACCAAGACATTTCAATGCTTACAACAAAATTTTTACTAAGCTGGCATGCTTAATGATGTTAAGCGGTTTGTTCAAGAATCTCAAATTTGCCAACAAGTTAAGTATGATACTCAAAAACCAACTGGACTCTTGTATCCATTACCCATTCCTTTGGCATAATGGGAAGAGTTGAGTTTAGACTTCATTAATGGCCTCCTTACTTTAAATGGGCACTCCGTTATCTTGGTGATTATCGATCGATTTTCTAATGGAGCCCACTTTGGTGCTCTTTCTTAGCATTATACAGCTTACAAGGTGGCACAACTATTTATGGAAATGGTTAGGAAATTACACAAGATGCCAAGGAGTTTAGTTTTCGACAGAGACCTCATCCTTGTCAGCCAATTTTGGAGAGAAATCTTTAAGATGAATGGCACTCGCCTACTTATGAGCATGACATACCACCCTCAAACCGATGGGCAAATGAAGGTGATTAACCACACCTTGGAATGGTACCTACAAGAATTTATTCATAACAAACCTTCACAGTGGCAAAAATTTCTTGCATTTACTGAGTGGTCCTATAACACTATCGTGCATTCAATAACAGGAATTTCCCCATTTGAGGCTATTTACAACAAACCCCTGCCAAGAATCCCGCAATATGTCCTAGGAACCTTATATAATGAAGTTCTGGATTTTTCACTTCATAATCGTGATGCATTGCTTGTATTTTTATGAAAGAAGTTATTAAAAACTCAGGAGATAAAGAAACAGCAAGTAGATTCAAAACGTTGAGATGTTGACTACAAACCCGGTGACTAAGTCTATGTTCTTCTTCCTTCTTATCGATAAACTACATTGTTTCCTACTATCCCTCATAAGCTTGCTAAGCGTTATTATGGTCCTTATCAAGTTTTGGAGAAGGTGGGCGTTGCATCTTATTGCCTAGTCTTACCACCTACTATTAAAATCCACTTAGTTTTTCACTGTTCCATTTTAAATTCCATCTGGACCTACTACATGCATCAGTCCTCGATTTGCCTCCCCACTGCAAAGATGGTTGTCCATTAATTGAACCTCTGGTCATCCTTGCTTCCAAATTGGATGAGTCAGTTTCTCCCGCACGAATGTTAGTTCTTCTCTAATAGACAGGCTTACCCCCGAAAGAAACTACCTAGAAAGATTAGGACTCCTCTATTGCACTTATCACCTTGAGGGCAAGGTGGCCTTGAACCACGGGGAATATTGATAACCAGGCGCTAGAGGGTCACAAAAAATTTTAAACCCAATATGAGAAGTTAAGTCAGGAAATGGAGTTCAAGAAAGAACCTCGGTTATGTGTTGTTTCACATGGATCATTAGAAGTCCAAAATACTTAGAGGATTACATACGTTAAAGGCTATATACAAAGTGGGCGTTTCATGCATGAGTTTTACGTGCATAACTATTTCCATTCACGTGCATGGTTATTCTTTCATTCTGTTATTATTTATGTTAAAGAGGTTAGTGGAATACATCTTTAATTTCCTTTCTCTTTCTTCTGGAGGAATCTTTAACCTCGAAAATAGAGAAAACACCTAACACAAGATGTATTCAAATAGCATAAAATTTATCAAGAAACAATCTCAAAATCAAAACTTGGAAGAGAATAATTGTCAAATAAAAGATTTTATATTATGAAAAATGCAGGTTATATTTATAATAAATTAAAACTTTAAACATTTGATTAATATAATTTATAATTCTAAATAACATTCAAATTTGAGTAAAATTTTAAAATTTAAATATAATTTATTCAAAATAAAAATTAAAGATGGTTTATATATAAAAATGATCTCATAATTTAATGTTTCAAAGTTTTGTTAGAAGATACGAATATCTTTATATGTAAACAATTTCTTCTTGTTTTAAATAGAGATTGATGGAATTTTAATATCGTATAAAAGTTAATCTTAGTTTGAATTTTTCACAAATGTCTACTCTGATGAATATTTGTCCATGTCTAATTCTGTAAATTTCATGTACCATATGATTATTATTAAGGTTAAAAGAGATGTATAAATGTGTTAAATTCACAAATTGACTAGAAATAAGAATTGAAATTGATTTACATATAAGAATAATCTTGTAATCCTATGCCTTAAAATTTTAGTTAAAGCATAATGTTATATATATGAATCATTATTTTTTCTTTTAAACATAGAGAAAATTTGACAAGAGCATTTCCATTAAGAATGTTACTCTTGTAATTGATAGTCATGAACATAGAAGTTATAAATATCTCTTCAAGTTTATAGTGTTATAGTTTCTAGAAGGTAAAAGATTTAATTTGCCTCTTAATATGTCACATAAAGTCTAAGATAACACCTACTATTATCTCTAATATTAATTTGCGCTTTAACATTTATATCTCCATCACGGCACTGCGAACTCACGAGTCATGAAGTGTCAGTTATGAAATTTTGGTCACATCGATGCTAACATGCTTGTCATGAAAATTTTAAGGCAAAAGGTGCAATTCACCTAACCCCAAACCTAACTCTATTAGGTTTTCGTTAACGCTATTAACACATGACACGTGACATGCTAACTATGCAATTATTAAATATAATGTAAATTTATACACTATAATTAATAATTAACTCAAATCATGCCCTTTGACTTCAAGTTGGATCGGTAGGACTTAAGTCTAACTGCTATCTCTATTTATAAATACCATTTATCTCTTTAATTACAAAAATTTCTTTGTATCATATCTATTATTAGATAATATTGGTATTTTGATATTTTTATTAGTTACACATTATTGAAAAATAATTGATTTTGAATTATTTTCGTATAATTTTTAAGAAAAGGTGTTACGGGAATAGTTGATAAAGAAATAACTTCGTTTTAATAGTAATTTCAAGAAATAAAACGTCCAAAATAATGTTGTTTTAGAAAACTTCCTTAAATGATGTTGTCTTCGACGACTTGAGTCCGAGTTTGGACATTCGAACTGTTGTCATGTGTAATAATACTGAGAGAGAGCTCCATATTGATCCAAACACGCTGAATTGGAACAACTGTAGAAAGCTGTGAAGAGAAAAAGATAAATCGGAAATTGAAATGCATTTCTAAAGATCTGAATGGGAGGTAAAACTTTTTCTCTTCACAGCTTTCTACAATTGTTCCAATATTTCCATAACGTGGAGAACAAAGACTCGAAAGCAACTAAGATTTGGTTTGTTTTGGGTTGGAACTTACCATCCATGACGGTTGGTCCGGTTCTCTTGAATAGTCATCAAACATTTATGTTTCATGGATCAGGCTCGAGCCTATTTTCTGTTTCTTAAGACAAAGTCAAATTCATGGGGTTGGTTCATTACGGTCCCCTCTAGACATCACGTGAATATCAGTAGGTTTCAGAGTCAATGTAGCTGTTTCTAGGGAATTGTGTGACAAGCTGATGAACAGAACAACCTCATGCGGACGGAACGGTATCTTCTTATGTATCTTTTACTTGATGAACCTGAGATTTCCATAATCCGGCTACACTGCCAGAGATGAAAGAGGCTGACAGGGATACCGCGGGCAACTAACTTGGTAGTTTTACTCAAAATCTTGATTGGTGTTCAATATTGTATGCAGAATTTTGGGGTGTTTTTACAGGTCTTACGCTTACATGAAATCTGGGCTATCGTCGGATCGAACTGAAAATAGATTCTGTTGCGGCGCTCAACCTCTTTTCTTCCTCTGACAACCGATCACGGGCTCTCAATCCCATTGTCTTGGGTATCACTGAACTATTTACTCGAAATTGGACTGTTGTTCATCGCCCCATCTCTTGAGAGAATAACAGAAGTGCCGATTGGCTTGCTAACTACGCAGTTCACTCTGATATCGGCGTCATCTATCTCGATACTCCACCCATTGAGTGCCACTCAGTCCTTTTAGAGGATTTATCAGGGATTTGTCTCCCTAGCTTCCATTTGTAATCTTTTGCTCTTCTTCCTTTTGATATAAAAAAAAAAGAGGCTGACCGGTGTATATTATTATGTCAATACCCCACAGTCTCCGGTCCTGTTCAATATCAGGTTTTTATTAGTCCCAAGTTCTTTAGTAGTTTCAACTATCACACTATTACTGAAAGCGAGACGTCTGCAATTGATCTGACCAATGAGCATACTCAGGAAGCTAGAAGATCATCAACAGGAAAAATTCTTCCTCCCTTCTTTATGGTGACTCAAACTTAAGACCTCCTACAAAGGAGAGTCTTAAGTGAGAAGTTAAAACTAATTAGGTCACTCCTGCTTGTCTTGATTCGCGCAATAATTGTTTAACATTTTCCTAATCTTTAACTTCAAATTTATTATCTTTATATTTTAAATTTTATATTATTATAAATATTTTAAAAATACATTATAATATTAAAATTTAAATATCATATTATTCCAAATGCATTGACATTCATATAATTATTATAACTAAATTATACCGTAACTCAAATTAATTTTATATTTATACGTCTTGCCATAATCAAATATGTTTTTAAAAAGTAAATTGATAGATTTTTTTGTTATATTGGTAATGTCATGTTAAATTTTGATATAGTCTCATAAGAATAGTCATAAAAAATTATATATATATAATATATGTATAATAATTAATTATATACTAATTTTTATTTAATAATTTAAAATAATTTTTTTAACAGGTGAAAGAGATCCACATCCTCTTCACAAACGTATGTTGTGGCTAGTCTGGTGTTCTAGGTACAAGGACAATAGGCACCTGGATTCAGATCATTTGTTTCTATTACCTATGCATATTTATTTTATAAGTACCTATTTATTTAATTTCTGTAAACCCTATTTATTAGATAAATAAATGCTCTGTAAAATAGATTAGGAATGTTCTCTTAAAAACGTAAGGTTTTCAACAGACTGAGATCCTCTATTCCGCTAACACTGTACCAATCCTGTGCTGCGTGCGATATGTCGTCGTTGGTTTAAAAATTTCAGGGACAACTCATATTCTCAATCCACTGTTCTAATTAAGAAGCCACACAGCCGAGCCGAAGAAAGGCATAGGATTAATATTATTGATCGTTATTATTATTATTATTATTATTTCTATCATTATAATAAATTTTCATTATTGTAAAAATTTCTCTTAATTAAATTTTTTTGGAAAATTATTATTATAATGCTTATGATATTATTATTTAATAAATTATTGTTACAATAATTAA
>JAOTAY010000191.1:5620780-5632588 GCA_025629805.1 Erythroxylum baracoense
TTCTTAATATTAATAATTTGTTATGACTATTAATTACAATTATTTTTCTTATATTATTCTTTTATTTAATTATTTTGCATTATGATAATTATCAACTAACTTATAGTCTTATTATTAATAACTTTCTTATACATTAAATTAATTAATATAATATAATTAAATTCTTTATTA
The DNA here is from genome assembly GCA_025629805.1 of Erythroxylum baracoense. Taxonomy (NCBI): domain Eukaryota; kingdom Viridiplantae; phylum Streptophyta; class Magnoliopsida; order Malpighiales; family Erythroxylaceae; genus Erythroxylum; species Erythroxylum baracoense. Next base: position 5,620,952 of record JAOTAY010000191.1, read on the forward strand.
TTACTATAATGCTGTTCTTAATAATAATAATGATTAATGAGGATACGATAACGTTTTTATACTCAAGTTCAAACTGAAATAGTAGAAATTTTAACAAAAATTAGAAGTAAAAAACTCACGGGCGTGACACAAATTACTCACGCCCGTGACTGTTCATAATTATTATATATTAAATAATTATAACAAGATAATTGTTAATTATAACTAATTTCATTATAATTATACAAATAAATGTAACAATAAAATCGGTTACAATGAAAAAAATTTCATAATAACATTATCCTATTCACAGTAACTAGATATTTAATAGTAATAATTATTAATTTATAGAATAATAACTTTAATAGTAGTAGTAATAATAATAATAATAATCATCATCATCATCATCATCATAATCATAATCATAATTATAATCATAATCATAATAATAATAATAATAATTTTAATAACAATAATATTATTAATTGTAATATTAATAATAATATTAATAATAATAATACTAATAATAATAATAATAATCAGAAAAAATTAATAAAAATGATAATAATAACAATAATATTAATTTTTCTACTATTATTATTATTATTATTATTAATTTCCTAATTACTGTTAACAACTATTATTATTATTATTATCATCGTTATTATTATTATTATTATTATTATTATTAATTTCCTAATTATTGTTGTTGTTGTTGTTGTTATCATTATTATTAAATAATTAATAATTTTTTATGTTATAAATTAATATTACATTTATTATTCTTATTGCTAATTTGATATTCCTTCTTAAGATTAATAATTATTTTATTATTAATTACTATTATTTTCCTTAAATTTTTCTTATAATTTCATTGTTTTCAATTATGATGGTTATCAACTTACTAATATTCTTATTATTAATAATTTTTTTGTTATTATTATAAATTTTTTGTTTATAATAATGAAGATAAATTTATTATTCTTTTATTTTTTATTAGGTTAAATTTATTAATTAAATTTAATAATATTATTAAATTGCTAATTATTATTAATTTTGTTCTTAATAATAATGAGGATAAAATTACGTTGTTATACTCTTCATAGAAGAAGTTGAGGGCGAAATAGTAGAAGTTTTAAGAAATATCCAAAAGTGACAACGGACACAAATTAGTCACGCCCGTGACAATTTGCCATTATAATAATAAATATATATACAAATTTATATATTGAATAATTATTAGAAGATAATTAATAATCATAAGGAATTTTATTACAATTATACTAATAAATGTAACACTAAAATCCTTTACAATGAAAAAATTTTAATCATCATAATTATTAATTTACACAATAATAAATTTAATCATCGTAAGGAATTTAATAAAAAATTATAAACAAATTTAAAAATTATAAAATGTATTTAATATAAATTAATAAATTTAATTTATAATATCTATATATACTTCAGCAGAAATATAATCATAATAATAATAGTAAAAAATAATAACAATAACAACATTAGTAAGAATAGTAAAATTAATTATTGCAACAATAATTTATTAAATAATAATATCATAAGCATTATAATAATAATTTTCCAAAAAAATTTAATCAAGAGAAATTTTTACAATAATGAAAATTTATTATAATGATATAATAATAACGATCAATAATATTAATCTTATTTTAAAGTATTATAACCGGATATGTGCCTATGCCTCTCTTTGGCTCGGCTGTGTGGCTTCTTAATTAGAGCAGTGGATTGAGAATGTGAGTTGTCCCTGAAATTTTTAAACCAACGATGACGTATCGCACGCGGTACAGAATTAGTACAGCATTAGCGAAACTGAGGATCTCAGTCCGTTTTCAACCCCATTTTTAGTTTTAGAGTAGCTCGTCCTTTGAGAAATGTGGTCAAAAGAAGACAAAGTCGAGTTCCAAATTAATAAATGCAAGTAATATAGGAGCTAAAAATCCTTGGGAGGGCCTCGTTTTTGGGGAGGTAGATATTTTCACTCACTGTTGTAAAAACTTGTCTACTGTGTGTTGGCTTTGTCTGGAAAAGTTGAACAAAAAGGTTAAGAGTAAAGGAAAAGGGCAGGCCCCCTTCTACCAAATGAACACACACTTGCATCATATTGATAATGAAAAGTTAACAAGCCTAGTTGGGATGGGACAAGGGTTGATTAGGTCATAATAAAATAAATATTTTATCATATATTGCAATGTCAAAATATTTATTAAAATTTTGTTATTATTAGAAATAATATTTATTTTTTAATATAAAAAATCTTTTAAAATAATAAATGTTGGCATCCGGATCGATGATGAGATCAGGACCGTGTGATTACTCCCACAACTTATCACACACGAGACGGAACACGTGGATGGGACAACTGCTTGTGCAAGTGTTTTTAACTACAAAAGATCCTCAAAAAGTGTCCAAACTATCCGACAAAAGAACACAAACCCAAATTCCGCGAGAAGAACATCGCTGGGATTGGAAAAGCCACCTTCAGGACAAAAGACGGCGCCGTTTCCTTTCTTTTTCAAGCATAAAAAGTGGCAACTTCGCTTCGTCCCATCGCTCTTTGCCTCCAGGAAATATCTATCTCCTCCACATTATATCATAAAGGAAATGTCTTCTATCTCACTTTTTTGGTCTGACTTAAGACTCAGAGACTGATCGCTACTCGCTAGTAATATCTAAGCTGAACTGGGAACCGACTGTCTCCACTCTCTCCAAGTGAGCGATTCTCGAGTTTTCACTTTTTTGCTGATTTATCCGTCGGTGGCTGTGAACGAAGACGGTTTGCAAGCTCTCTTATGTGACCTTAAGAAACGGAGATGGATCGGAATCCGGCGATCACTGCGGTACCCGGCATGGATATGCCAATCATGCATGACAGTGACCGGTACGATTTCGTCAGAGATATCGGCTCCGGTAACTTCGGCGTGGCCAGGCTTATGACAGATAAAGTAACCAAAGACCTTGTAGCTGTCAAGTACATTCAGAGAGGCGATAAGGTCTGCTTTTTCGTTACAGATTTTTGCTTAATTTTTTTATGGAGAACTTTTTCTTACGCGGTTTAACGAATTTATTGTATGGATTGGAGTTAATATCTGCTCCGCTCATTAATGGATGTCGAAGTTGACTTGTAGACAGTTTAATTAGTTCGCTTAGAAATTGCTATTTAATTTCCGAGTAATTATGGTCGTGGAAATCTGTAATTATTGACTTCAAGTTTAGAAATATTGTGAGCAGTTGGATGGTTTTTCCTCTTTTGTAATTTTCTTTAAAGAATATAAACTCGGGGTTTTGATGGTTTAGATGGATAATTCTTCTATTGGTAATTCGGTTGCGAGTTTTCTTGCGCTTTTATTCTAGTTGTGTTTCAATGCCTAAAACTCTGAAGTGTCGCGTTTGTTGTTGTTTTAGCTTGTAATAAGTTTTCAGCTGGGGGTTAATGTTATTGTTGAATGCTGATAGATTGCTTGTCTTGGGTTTTTGTTGCAGATTGATGAGAATGTTAAAAGAGAAATCATTAATCATAGATCGCTTAGGCATCCGAACATTGTAAGGTTTAAGGAGGTCAGTTTCTTTATGACGATTTGGGATCTTTTTTTAGGCATAAATGACCTTGAATTTCCAGGGTACTATACTTTGTATCTACTCAGGTCATTTTAACACCAACCCATTTGGCAATTGTAATGGAATATGCATCTGGAGGGGAGCTATTTGAGCGAATATGCAATGCTGGACGCTTCAGTGAGGATGAGGTTTGTGTTTCAATTTCACGAACACAAATTTCCCTCGTCTCTTTTCCACAATTTGTTTGAATCTGGATTTTGGTTCAGGCACGGTTCTTCTTTCAACAACTTATATCTGGAGTGAGCTATTGTCATGCCATGGTACCTTAGACTGCTCTGTTTTTCTTCCCTTATGTGCTGATGCCAGCTGGTTTGTTTGAATAGTTGATTTCCTTTTTATGTTTGCTTGTTGATGAAGCAAGTGTGTCACCGTGATTTGAAGTTGGAAAACACTTTGTTGGATGGAAGCCCAGCTCCTCGGTTGAAGATTTGCGATTTTGGGTACTCAAAGGTAGTACTTGTTTCTTGAAAGTTACAATTTCTGGTGATGCCACTGGACATATTTTATTTTCAATTTGAAATAGATTGAGAACAATTCATTTCCAGTTACATAGGTCTTGACATGAAAAAATGGTTGGGTGGGGAAGTTCCAACTGAGTTGGTTCTGGAGTATGTATGATGATTCTTTGGTTACTTCCTGTGCGTGTATCACTCTTCTATCAATATTTTTGCTTCTTAGCTTTCTAATGTTTTGTTCTTGATGAGGCTAACTAATTTCAAGCTTTAACTTATTTGTATCATGGTAGAATCTTGGTTTATTTGTCGATTTGACCATTACTTCTTTCTCTTGTGTCTGCGTGGATAATTTGTTAGTCTTCAGTGCTTCATTCACAACCAAAATCAACAGTGGGAACACCTGCATACATTGCTCCAGAAGTGTTATTGAAGCAAGAGTATGATGGCAAGGTAACATCTTTAGATCATGCTTATTCAGAATTTGAAATTTGGCTGATGTAGTGTACCCCTTTGACTCTGAAAGAGATACGCATTTAAGGTTAAGAATCTGGAATGAGAGGTCACATTCCCATACGTCCCCAGGAATCCTGCACTTGGCATGAAACAAACAGCTTGTTTCATCTTTGTGTCGAAGGAATGTCTTTGTGCAATAATAATACTTGGTTAATGACTTGATCCCTATAGGCTAATATTGAATCAAAATTTTACTTAACATGGATTTTGTGGATTTTTAGATGAGTGAAGTGCTGATATCCTGTCATGATACCAGATTGCAGATGTGTGGTCATGTGGGGTAACCTTGTACGTGATGCTGGTTGGAGCATATCCTTTTGAGGATCCTGATGGGCCAAAGGATTTCCGGAAAACAATACAGGTACATTATTGTTTTCTGTTTGCCGTTAATACCTCGTCATATAGAAATTGTATATACAAGAAAATGTTCTTCTCTATCCCATGCAGAGAATTCTTGGTGTCCAGTATTCTATTCCAGACATTGTTCAGATATCTCCTGAGTGTCGCCATCTGATTTCAAGAATTTTCGTTGCTGATCCTGCAGCTGTAAGTTAGCCTTCATATCAGGAGTTTTTAACTTATTTGAAAGATAAATCTGGAATTGTTTGGAGAACTAAATGGAAAATAAGATACTAAAGTGGAGCTTTTTACCCCAAAGTCTGACGCCAAATTTCTTGGATATCTTGTGCATATTTAATGACTCCACTAAGATTCTACTTTTTGTAATGGGGTGATTAAAAGCTCTTTATTTTGGATATTTGGTGATACAGAGAATCAGCATTCCAGAAATCAAGAACCATGAATGGTTTTTGAAGAATCTTCCAGCAGATCTGATGGACGAAATGACAATTGGAAACCAGTTTGAAGAGCCTGATCAACCGATGCAAAGCCTTGATGAGATAATGCAGATAATTTCTGAGGCTACTATACCCTCTGCTGGGGCATTTGGTATCAACCATTACATGATGGATACACTGGACATGGATGATGACATGGAAGACTTGGATTCTGAATCTGAGCTTGATATTGATAGTAGCGGAGAGGTTGTTTATGCATTGTGACGATAGCTTGGCTATATGAGATGTACTCTGGGCTTATGGAGGAATCAAGGTCATGGTCAAAAGAATGTCTGACAGCCTGGCGTATGTTATATAGGCAGCAAAATAGGAAATTTCCATATATGCTCTTCAAAGTCGTGTCACAGTATGAACCTTTTATATCTTGCTGTGTTAAGAAGAGTTGGTAACTGCTGCAAATTATCGGAACCAGATATCCACCACGTTCAATGTGGTTCCAAATATTGGTTGTCATTTTTGTACTTGCATCTGGCTTCTTCTATTTGTTACTCTTGACATGCAACTGATATTTTCTGTTGGACTTTTTTCACCCTTTTCCAATATTTTTCTTATCCATACTTCTTTAATGTCATTATTGAAGATAATTCTTTTGGCACATTAATTCCCCTTTTGTTAATTCTTTTACTTCGTTTTCATGTTGATACTGCATGCTTGATCATCGCTGACAAGATAATTCAGTCAACAACTCAAGTTCTTCATCCAAACCATGGTTCCAAGTATCGGGTGGTGCAGGTTAGGTGAATGCGTCACTTTGTCTTGTCCTGATTCCTGACGCATTTGTTAATATCAGGGTTATACGAAGTCTGGCTAGTCATTGATGCCCCGTTCTTCCGACTCCCATGTTTTTTTTCAACTCTCCTTATGATTATTTCTACCCGTATTTGTCTTATTATCATGGAATCTCAAGCTTGTTCAAGATAAAACAGTATTAGAATTGTTAAATTTTCACATTAACTAGAGCAAAGTAATCATGCTACTCGAGACATCCCAATGGTCTTAAAAACTAAGACAATATCTAAGGAATTTGCAATTGGAGACCATCCTGTGAATCAAGAAATGAGCTTTCCAATGGAATTTGGTATCGGCCGACAATTCCATTTACCAAGCTTCTCTTATGGAATTAAGCTTGACCCTCGTTTAAAGCCAGTGCAAGTTGACATCCTCCTCGACTATTTCTATTTTTAACCCATCGATTTTAGGGCTTAAGGCCTCCCATAAGCTAGCTGTCTCTTCATCACATATCACCTCCTCCAAATGCTTAAGATGGACCGATTGTGGCAGCTGAAAATTGTTTGAGCATCCCACCATGTACAATGTTCTCAATTTCTGTAATTTACCTATTTGATCAGGTAGCGTTTTGATTGCCAAACATTCTGATATGTCAAGAACTCTCAACTCAAAGAGGTCTCCAATTGTGCTTGGCAACTCTGGCAATGCAATGCAGGAACTTAGCCTTAGAACTTCCAAAGCAACCCAGTTACTGATTTCTTTTGGCAGTGTAGTCAACTTAGGGCAGTTGGTGATGCTAAGTTTCTTTAATCTGGTAAGAACACACAGCTCAACAGGCAATACTGTCAGGTTGTAGGAGTAGTCAATATCTATCTCCTCTAGGTTTGCCAACGAGTCTGGCAACTGGAAGGTAGCAGTGAAAGCTTGACCTATTGTACACATGACCAAGGTCAACTTTTGTAGACTAGGCAGATTCATGGATGTAAAGCTGAAGCGAGGTAACATAACCTTCTCCATTCTGATTCTCTTGAGGAGGAAGAGATGACGAAGATTTTCAAAGTTGCTCAATTCAGCAGGGAAGAAACCGTAGTTTGTCAGAACTATAACCTTTATTCTTGTTGATTTCAATATAAACTCTGGTATAGTATAGTTATTCGTGCGAAAATTTAGGACCAAAGCTTCAAGTTTGGGTACTTCCATCATGCTCCATTTGGACGAGAACCTATCATCTGCAGAGAATTTTTATGTTGTCAAGTTTGGAAAACAAAAAAGAGAAAGGCAGTACAGGCTCATAACTTTCTCTGTAAAGGAGATTGGGACAGAGAATTCACTACCAGAAAAGATGGACAGCAGGCGAGCCTTAAGACTGAGCTGCCTGCCTTCAGTCAACCAGTCAGGCAAGTTGTTTCCGATGATATCTACAGTTACTCTCTCCCTGTTCTCGATTGGTTCCAGGTTGCTTAGATGAATAGCTAGCTCTCTAAGCAGATCATGTTGCATGACAAAATACTGACTGTAGCTGCCACCCAGGTCTTTCCTGTAAAAGATTAAAATGGTTGCTTAGGCAAGGCCTTTTCCATGAAACGTGAACTATATGATTCATTAACCCTTAGGCACTACCAATCTTTGCTCGTTTCAATCGGAATGAGTACTAACAACTGCCGACCTTTTGATAATAAGATCCAGCAGATTCCTGGAGGAGAGTTCCTGAAGGGTGGCAATCGTATGCATACCTTCATCATCTTGTCCATATAATTCTGCCCATATATCAATTAGAGAAGTAACAGGAATTCTTTGATCTTCAGGGAAGGAACATAGGTCCATGAAACACTCCTTCACTTTAACCTTTTTATCCAAGGCATCCAAACTGCCTTTCAAACAATTAAGCAAATCATCATCTTGAAAAATAGAACCAGTTTCAGATAGTTCTATCTCTCTGAGTTGCCACACTTCTTTAGGCTCTCTGCAAAGAGACAGTCCGACCACATTGAGGGCCATCGGAAATCCTTTACATCCTTTAACAATCTGCAATTGAAGCCCACAAGTACATCATCCACTTAAGTCGCATGATAATAGCGGTTTTCTTTTTGTTAATTCATAACCGTATGCATCTTTCTGAAAGATAAATATGAAATTGTTACCCTTGCTGAATTAATGTTGGTAACAACTTTATTATCAAAATTGATTTTCTGTGTCTTGTACATTTGGATACTAATGCGTTTCATCATATGCGTTTGCCAAGATCATGCATGCAGACACATGAATTATGTTAAGAAGAAACTAACACGAGTAATCCCAATTCAGCTCATTAGAGATCATTCTAAGCATCGGATCTCTTTTGCAGCCTTGTATGAGGTATAAAATTGGCAATGGAAAGATTGTTGACTTCTGGTTTGATAATTGAGACACAATAGGGCCATTATATACCATGGAAGACATTCAATCACTCAAGGCTATTGTTCCACCCAACACCAAAGTCAAATCAATCATCTTGAATGGTTCCTGTTCATGACCTTTTCATTCTTCTAGAGACTTTCAGACTATCATCTGTAACTGGTCTTACTATTCTCTTAATAACAACTCTGAAGAGTGCTTACGCTGGCTAGGGGACAGGTCTCTGCAATTTACTACTACATCATGCAAGAGGGGAACATAGAGAGAAATATTAGATACAATCTTGTAGGGATAACTGTTTAGTTCCTTCACACTCTTTCATACTCTGGTTAGCAACTTCTACGAGGCTTGCTACTAGAGATAGACTCAAATTTTCAGTTGATTCCAAGGTTTACATAAATATGTGGTAAGGAGAATTAATCATACAATCATCTTTTTTTCAATTGTGAACACTCAGCTTATCTTTGGAACAAACTCAGCTTATTCAATCTTCAATGTCCTTATAATGACTGGTAAAGAATTCCGGATTGGGCTGCAAAAGTTAAAACATACAGTAGAGGGGACAAGAAGATCTTCAAATTGGCCTTTGGAATCATAGTGCACCATACATGAAGAGAGAGAAATATCAAGATACATCAGGCCAAGTTGTTAGACACAAATGCACGCTGGACTAGCTTCTACCTTAAGTTTCGAGTGACAATTCTGGCAAGGAGAAAAGATCTAGAAGCCACTCCAACTCTATACCTGTCCTTGATTATGTAAATCAAAGGAATCTTAAGCTGCATGTTGGAAGCTCTTAGGCAGACCATAGTCAGGGTTTATCAAAGAGACTATGAAACATATATTGGTTAATCTTTTTTCAATGGCTGTTAAGTGTACATTACACTAGTTCACTTTCGAATTAATACAATTACTTATTTACCTTTCAAAGAAAAGAAAATAACACGAGTACAGAACCTTCTTCATCATTTGAGTGTAATTGCATACCTTGTCCACAACTTCACCTGCAATTTCAGAATTCTGATTTGGCAAAGATGCCGACCTCCGGAAAAGGATCATGGCATTTTCATCATTCAATGGTTTTAACTTGTAAGTGCAATCAAATCTAGGAAAATGAGACCTTGATGTCACCAAAACCTTGTAACCTGGGATTTTGATGTTGAACTTATCAATAAGAGATACTGAATCTGGCCAAACGTCATCTAGGACTAACAATATAGGATCTGGTCCTATACTCCTCAAAAATTGTTCCAAGTGGTAGACAGCATCTTCTTGGCTTTGAAACCCAGGGACTTGGTGGACCTTGTGCTGGAACAATCTCTGTACAAGGCCCTCCATGGTGGGATTTCTCGAAACAATGACAAAGAAGATGTTATCTTGAAACTTCTCTGCTCAAATTAGAGAAAAGAGAAACTATATCAGGGCGCCTGTAAATATCTGCAATCTATATGCAAAGCAAACCCATATACTGGAGGCAATCACGCAAACTGCGAACATCAACATGAGAGTTACTATCGGAATTTGATTGAGAAAAAAAGGCAATGAAGCATGAGTTTCCATCCCAATACATTTAAAATTGACACACAGTTCAGTAGAAATGCTTACTAGCCAATGGATCTGGTGAAACCAATATAGTTTAATCATTTCCATAAGAACTGGACTATTGCAGAAGAAAAGTTATATCTATTTTACCTCGAACTTCCTTGTCATGGCAAAATAATTTAGCCAACGTGGTCTTCCCACAACCTGGTGGAGCAGATAATACGAGTGTCGAAACCTCGTCTTTGGACAGCATCATCTTCAACTCCCACAACGGTACTTCCAATCCCACAGAATCCTCTGGAGGCCCTGGGATTGCGTATGAACGGCTAAAACCTTTATTCCCACCAAACTATTATAACAACATTGATAACAACAACAAAACCAGGATTAATTCCGCTGATATGCGAGGCCTGAGGTACAAAGAAGTCCAGGACTTGACCTCCCAAACTCTTTGTTCAAGATAAATCGTTTTTGGGAAGCAATCGCATCTTTTACCTTAAAGAGCCCTTCTCTAACGTCCCTTGCTATTTGAACTCCAACAACAATAGCGAAGGACTTGAGCGATTCCTCGAAGTCTCGAAGCTTGTCTGTGAATTTATGCTTTTCCCAGAAGGCGTGCCGTCCCACTTTTGAGCATTCAAGAAGCAGCTTCTTGCCGTCCATGATACGTTCCTTAAGCTTTTCCGCCTCGTCCTTTCTACGACCCAAAGCTTTGTCCCAGTCACTTATCTCTTCCACCACAGGAATTATGCATCCAACTATGAATTCTATCCGATCAACCGTAGGATTGTACTTGGCAGCCTTTTCTTTAAAGCTTAGAATTGCTTTCAACACCTCTCCAAACAGCGCTCCTATAGCAGCCCCTCCAAGTAAAGACGCTGCCATTACTATCTTCTTTGCGGATGATCAGATTCGCTTTCAAATTAAGCCCTGGTTTGGATCGTGAGAAAGGAAGAGAAAGTTTCTAGCGTTTGGACAAAAAACAAGCAAGGGAAAGTGAGAGAACGGAGAGAAAACGGAGAGAAATCCGAGCCAAATGTGATTCCCGTCGATTTTGTGGAAAAGGAGGAGAAATTAACCCTAATATGGGTAAATTACTACAATGTTTTTATTTATCTTAACAAAAAGGTAGACTCTCATCCACTACTTTTCCCACGTAAAACACAGCCCTCCCACAAAAAGACAGACTCTCATTCACAACTTTTCCCACGCAAATCACAACCCTTCCATCTTTCTTCTGCACAACTCCCGTCAAACCTATTTTCTTCTGCACAACTCCTGCCAAAGAGGTAAGGTTGATTCAGATATGGTTGCTTTCAGTATTTTTAAACTTTAGCATACATATTTTTTAATATTTTTTATCCCATATTGCAGGTTTCGCAAGCTTAAACAATTAGGTGAGCTTCATATTGTTTCTTTTCTGGTGTTGTTGTAAGAATTGCATACGAAATCAAATGAAAAACAAAATTTCTCTAAGAACTTAGCCCTAGTTATTGTTTCCTCTTTTTTATTTG
>JAOTAY010000191.1:5632688-5643398 GCA_025629805.1 Erythroxylum baracoense
GAAAATGATGAGGAAATTGAAGTAGGAATGATAGGATATGCATGAGGGTTGTTAGATGTGATTGAAGGGCTAGAAATATGGAATTTGACCCGTAAATGTCCGTTAGGCGGACTTGATGTCCATTGGGTGGACCTTCTCGGGTTTGTTGTGTCCCAGCTCAGTGTATGTCCCTTTGGAGGGACATTATGTCTGTTAAAAAGACCTTCTTGGGTTTGTTTGTGTCCCAGCTCAGTTCATGTCCCTTTGGAGGGACATTATGTTCGTTAGGCAGACCTTCTCGAGACAGTTTTAAAAATGTGCAAATTTTGACCCTCTAAATGGAAAAATCTCTCTTTAGGGTCTTCACGAAAGTTGTAAAACTCGAAGTCCTCTTCGAAATCGTACTTGAATGGTCCAATTTTGGCATCTCTATCAAAATTTATGCCAATCGTTTCATAATAAACTAGAGACATGGAGCTAAAATTGTTCTGAAGAAGTCAATTTGTGTTTCCGCTGCCGGAATTTGTTTTGGCTATAGAGATCCCATGAAAATAACCTTATAGGATATTACATTCATGTCTTTGATATTTCGGATAGTTGGGCTCTGGAAACGGGGTCCAACAAGAAAACTCTAAATTGTATTCATATTCAATGCATAATACAATGAATAAAGGGGTGTATATAGCCTTAAAAAACCCTAATCCGAAAAGAGAAAGAAATCTTAGAATAATTAGGAAAGGAAAATTGCAGTAATTTTTAGAGGCTACATAGACCCCCTAAACAGTGTCAAAATAGCCCAAAACAGATAACCGTTTTGCCCTAAATAGCGAAGCTAGGTTATGCCTGTAGATAACGAATTTCCCTTCAATTTGATATACTGTGGGCCCTAAACGGATAACCGTAGCAAAAGTTATGGCCTCTAGAAGTTGGGCTTTCTTTTATGCGCGAATTTCTTCTTCCGATCCTCCCGGTCCATAAACTCCTCGACTATATGCTCCACGTCACTTTGTTTCTTTTAAGTTCCACAGATAAAGAGAGACAAACTGGATAAGAAGTCAGAAGCTGGAATTTTCATTGGTTACAACAACGTATCAAACACTTACAAAATTGTCCAATCCCAAAATGAAAAAATACTTTTAAGCTGAGATGTCAAATTCATGGAAGACAGACAATGGAATTGGGGTATATCAACAAAGTAGCAGTTGCAAGAAATCCCACGACATTTTGATAGCAACATAGATGATGTTCCAATTAAAGGTACAAGGCTTTTGTCTGATATTTATGAAAGAAGCAATGTTGTTGTAATTGAACCTGCAGGTTTCGATAAGGCTGAGAAGGATAAAAAATGGATGGAGGCAATGAACGAGGAGTTTAGAATGATTAAAAAGAATGACACCTGGGAACTGGTGGACAAGCCTCAAAATAAAAAATCATTGGAGTTAAGTAGGTTTACAGAACCAAGCTTAATTCAAATGGTTCTGCAAACAAATATAAAGCCAAGTTAGTTATGAAAGGCTATGCTTAAGTTTTTGGTGTGGACCTCTCTTAAACATTTGCTCCAATAGTGTGTTTGGATACAGTCAGAATGTTGTTTGCTTTGGCAGCACAAAAGGGATGGAGGATCTATCAGTTGGATGTAAAATCTACATTTTAAATATCTTCAGAAGGAGATATATGTCCAGCAACCGGAAGGTCTTCAAGTCAAGGGCCAGGAGGAGAAGGTCTACTTGCTGAAAAAGGCTCTATACAGTCTTAAACAGGCTCCAAAGGTCTAGTATAGTCGAATTGATGAACATCTTCAAAGTCTCTATTTTGTCAAAAGCCCCAACGAAACTACAGTATATGTCAAGAAAACAAATACTAACTTAATCATAGTCTTTGTTTATGTTGATGACCTTATTGTAATAGGAAGCAGTGAGCAACTTATAGATGAATTCAAAGCAGTAATGTTCAAAGTATTCGAAACGACAGACCTTAACTTAATGTCCTTTTTTTGGCCATGGAAGTGAAGCAAGATCATGATGGAATTTTCATAAGCCAAAAGAAGCACACAAAGGAAATTCCGAAGAACTTTCACATGGAAGAATGCAAGAGCACCAACACACCAATAAATCAAAAGGAAAAATTCAGCGAAGAAAATGGAGCAAAAAAGGTTGACGAAAGCCTTTACAGGAGCATAATCAGATGTCTAATGTATCTTATAGCCTCCAGACCAAATATAATGTTTTCAGTAAGCCTACTTTCAAGGTTCATGCATTGTGCAAGTGAATTGCATGTACAAGTTGCCAAAAGGATTGTAAGATATATCAAGGGGACAACAAACTATGGAATCAAGTACTCTCAATGTCAGAATTTTAGATTTCATGGTTATTCTGATAGTGATTGGGCAGGTTCTACTGTTGACATGAAAAGCAAAACAAGTTTTTGTTTCAACTTTGGTTCAGGTATTTTTTCTTGGTGCTTAAAGAAGCAAGACGTGATAGCTCAAAGCACAGCAGAAGTTGAGTATGTGGTAGCTAGCTCAAAGCACAACAAAAGCTGAGTATTTGGCAGCAAATGCTGCAGTCAATTAAGCAAGCTGGTTTAGAAAACTACTTATAAATTTATACATGGATCAAAATGAGCCAACTCAAATTCATGTGGATAATCAAGTTGCAATTGCAATTGCAAGTGATCCAGTTTTTCACCGCAAGACAAAGCATATCAAGATCAAACTGTATCACTTAAGGGAAGCTCAAAAGGATGGTGATGTCAAATTACTTTATTGCAAAATGGAGGATCAAGTTGCAGATGTGTTAAGCAAGGCTTTACCAAAAGCCAGACTTGAAGCTCTCAAAGACCAGCTATGTCTCTTTCAACTACTAAGGCAAGGAGGAGAAATGTTGCAAATTGCCTTAGATTGCTTGCCTTATCTTTTTCATATTTGTTGTTTCTATCTATTATGGCTTGATATTGTTAGTTATAAGAGTATGTTAAAAATGGCTTTTAATTAGCCAAAAAATCTTGTGTATAAGGAGCAAGTTAATGAATAAAAATATATTCTCCAGAAATACAAAGATTTCTTCTTTATTACTTTTATACTGCTTTGCTCTTAACAACAAATAGAAATGCCAACTCCATTTACAAAGTCAATAAGAGTTAGAAAGATCCTAAATATGCTAATGTTGCTATAATAGAAGAAGCAAATGCAAAAGAATGAGAATCAGTTGAGGAGGCATTTCTAGATCCAAAATGGGTAAAGTTATGGAGGAGGAATTTGTAGAACTGAAACAAAATCAAACTTAGGGAACTGGTATTAAAGCCAAGTAATGCAAAGTCTATTTCTTGCAAATGGATTTATAATATAAAGCAACCCACAAATGGAATAATAGAGAGGTGTAAGGCTCATTTGGTACCATGTGGATTCTCTCAACAATTTGGACTAGATTAAGATGAAACATTTAGTTTAGTTGCAAAATCTACTACTGTCATAATCTTACTTGCACTTGCAGCTAGCAAAGGATGGAATTTATGGCAGATGGACGTACAAAATGCTTTTCTGCATGGGAAATCAGATTGGGAAATTTATGTAGATCAGCCAATTGGTTTTTAAGATCAAGATAATCATGAATAAGTTTATAAACTTCGAAAGGCTCTTTATGGGTTAAGACAAGCAGCAAGGGTTGGGTATGGTAAGATTGTTCAATTCCTAACTTATTTGTGATTATTCAGTGGCACCTATAGATTCTAGTTTCTTTTTTAGAAATAATTAAGGGAAGCTAGCAGTTGTACTTGTATATATGGATGATTTGATCCTAATAAGTAATTGTAAAGAAGAAATTCTTCAAACAAAGGAGAATTTATTGTTTGCTTTTAGACGAAAGAGTTAGGGCAACTTAAGCACTTTCTTGTTTAAAAGATTGATTATACTGAAGAAGGAATCTTTCTCTATCAGAAGAAGTACTCTACAAATTTGTTAAAGAATTTTGGAATGCTTGAGTGTAAGCTAATTTTATCCCCACTGTTGAAATCTGATTCAAAGTTTGACCACCAAGTATTTCTCTAATTTGTTAGTGTGTTTCCTTTTTTTAAGCAAGTTTCATACTGTTGAGAATAAATAGCTAAGTCGTGGGATTTGATACCCAGATTTTTTGCTTTGTTTGTTTTATCTAAGCCTATATATAAAGGCACTTCTCTTCTGTTCTTTTTATGTGATATCAAATGGAATAAAATGTTTTAACCTTTTGTGCTCTGTTTATCTCTATTTTCATTCATCTTTTTCCAACATTTTGGTATCAAAGACATAGATCCTTATGGGACTATGAGATTGAGTGGGAAAAAAAAAACCTCTTCCAATGGCTGCTAGCAATTCAACAACTCTCCTACCCCCAAATTTCAATGGTGAAAACTACCAAGTATAGGTTGTCAAGATGAAAGCTCATTTAAGAGGTATTGGCTTATGGCAATGGGTGGAAGAAAAAAAGGAATTACCAGCCTTAGGAAATAATCCAACACTAAATCAAATAAGAGTTCATGAAGAAGGAGCAGCAAAAGCTCCAAGAGCTTTATCTATAATTTTTTCTGTAGTTTCAGAATTAGTTTTCACAAGAATTATGACTTATGACATAGCTAAAAACTCTTGGGATATGCTGAAAGAATTATATCAAGGCAATGAAAGAATGAAGAAGAAGCAAGTTTTAAATCTCAAAAGAGATTTTGTAACTTTGAGTATGAAAGAACATGAAAGCATACAAGAATATTTTGATTGATTGATGACTTTGGCGATCAAAATACGGCTATTGGGGGAGGATCTACTCGAGAGCAAAATTATAAAAAGGATTTTTATAAGTTTGCCCGAAAAATTTGAGGCAAAAATTTCATCTCTTGAAGATTAACGAATTAACTTTATCTGAATTGATTAATGCTTTGCAGGCACAGAAGCAAAGAAGGGTTATGAGAAAAGGAGAAAATCGATAGATAGTTGAATGAGCTTATTTGGCTAAAGCTGCAAAGGGAAAAGGAAAAATCCCTCAATATAACAATTACAAGAAGCCTAGTCATAAAGAAGAAAATTGTTGGCACAAAGGAAAGTCTCAATGCTACAATTGCAAAAGATTTGGATATCTACAGAAAGATTGCAGATTTAAAAAGAAAGAACAAGTAAATATGGTTGATGTGGCTGAAGAAGAAACTCCTTTTTGATTTAATTGGTGAGAAGTGCACCAAGAATTTTAATTTAGACAGATGTGCTCCAATGGAAAGTTGATGAGAAGTGCATCACGAAGAGAAGAGAAGTGCTTCTGGAAGTTTTGGAGAGATGTGCTCCAATAAGACAATTTGCTAGTGTGAGACTTTGAATCAAGAGGGAGTCTTGAAATATGATTCAAAGTTTGATCTAAGTATTTCTCTAATTTGTTAGTGTGTTTCCTTTTTTTAAGCAAGCTTCTTACTGTTGAGAATAAATAGCTAAGTCGTGAGATTTGATACCCAAATTTTTTGCTATGTTGGTTTCATCTAAGCCTATAAATAAAAGCACTTCTCGTTTGTTCTTTTTACGTAGTATCAAATGGAATAAATGGTTTTAATCTTTTGTGCTCTGTTTATCTCTGTTTTCAATCATCTTTTTCCAAAACCCACTGTAGCCAAATGTCGAGTTTTCTGCTTATGAAGAAAGCACTTAGAAGATGTAACGATTTACCAACAATCGGCAGATAGCTTGATTTATCTAACCTTAACCAGGGCAGATATTTATTATGCAACTAGTGTTTGGAGTCGGTATATGTAGAATCCCAAGAAGCCTCATCTAGAAGCAGATCAACGAGTTCTGAGATATGTAAAGGCTACACTTGACTATGGTATTTTGTATAAGAAAGGTAGCATCTGCAAATTATTTGGTAATTGTGACGCTAAAAGATATGCTTTTATGCTGGGATCAAGGGCAGTTTCTTGGTGTGGTAAAAGACAACAAATTATGTCTTTATCTACGGTTGAAGCAAAATACTGAGCTGTAACAATGGTAGCTCAAGAAAATATTTGACTTATTCATTTGTTAAAAAATCTGTGTCAACCAATTAATTATGTTGTTTCATTATTTTGTGACAACTAATCAGTAATACGTTTACCACAGAATCCAGTTTATAATACAAGGACAAAACATGTGACAATTTATTATCACTTTATTAGAGAAAAAGTTTTGCAAAGAGAAGTCAAGATGGAGCAAAATAAAACAAAAGACCAAGTTGTTGATATACTCACAAAATCTTTTGAGTGGTAATAAGTTTGGAAACCTTTGTCACTAGCTCAGAGTGAGAGAAAGAATAGATGCTGGAGTTGAGGGAGACTGTTGAGGTGCAACACTAGCTCATAGAAGCCATATTTGACATTTTTTGTTTGACCTGTTTTTTAGTTGTCTTTTAAGCTAATTTGTGTGTTCAATTTAGATTTTAATTTGTTAATATTTTTTAATCTGATTTTCCTATTCTTTAGCTGTTATGTAATTCTATATAAAAACTACTTAATTTCATCAAAAAATGAGCAACACTACTTGTTTCAACTTTTCTGATGAACGAAACAACTATGAAGAATGCAAGAGCTTCAAGGTACTGTCTTAATAACATGATTGAATGATCATGTATTGAATGAAAACAATCCAAGCACAGAAATGTATAAATTGAATACTCATTCATGATCAAAAATACTAATACAGATTTGAAACAGACGGAGCTAGCTCAAGAAATGAAGAAGAAAACTTGGATTAGAAACGACGGCGGCGATAAAGCCAATTCAAATTCGGAACTTCTTTTCGTACTGTAACCTTTATATTCGGGCAAAACTTAGCAAAAGCTTCCCACGAAATGGCCATTTCTTCTTCGCAGATCACCTCCATAAACTGGTGGAGATTCAAAATAGATGTTGGCAGCTCACAATTGCTTGTACACCCCATCATATGAAGCTTCATTAAACCCTGTAACCCATCAATCCGTTCTGGTAATTTAGTTAAGCCGAAGCAGTCAGTTAAGTCAAGAATCCTCAATCTGTCAACGTTTCCTATTGTGTTTGGCAACTCTTTCAAGTTGATGCACGAATTGAGTCTCAATACCTCCAACTGTACTAACTTTCCTAGTTCTTCAGGAAGTGCAGTCAGCTTGAGGCAGTTGGTGACACTGAGCTTTTTCAGTTGGAGAAGATCACATAACCCTGAAGGTAATGCCTCCAGATCATTGCAGTAGTCAATCTCAACCTCACTTAAATTTGGAAATGCGTCTGATATTTTGGTGGCAAAGTTGGCAAAAGCCTGATGAATATTACAGGTCACTAATGATATTTTCTCCAACTTCATCAGTTGTAAGCAGTCTAGGAAAAAGGGTGGTACTGTAACCTTCTCCAATCTGATTCTTTTTAGACTGGGAAGAGAGCCGAGTAGTTGCAAATTGTTCAACTCAGCATGATATGCGTTGTTATTTGTAGCTGCTAAAACCTTTAGCTCAGTCATCCCTTTGATGAACTCTGGTAAGGCGTAGTTCTTTGTCTCGAAATTCAGGACTAGAGCTTCAACTTGAGTCGCTTGCATGCTCCACCAGTTTGATGAGAACGAATCATCTGCAATGAGTGCCATTTCTTATGTTAAAGAATGCAATGTATGCATGAGTGAAGAAATAAGATTTGAGAGATTTAACCACCTGTGGTAATGGATAAGAGATTGGCATTGACATCTAGCTGCTGTTCATCCATACACCACTCAGGAAAATCATTTCCACTTATTTCTATGAACAGTCTTTTCCTTTGCTCAATCGATCCTGAGTTACTTTGAAGCAGAGCTATCTCTCTAAGCAGATCATGCTGCATCACAAAATGCTCATTGTAACAGCCATCATCTTCCCTTGTATCTTTCCTGGCGAATCATACAAGTTATTTCCTTACATTTGAAATGAAAATTTGCCTTACCGGTGCAAAGGCTAGAAAATACATACCTCATGGTTATTAGATCGACTAAATTGCGCTTGGCGAGTTCATCAAGACAGACAATGGCATCATCATCATTCAAATTATGCAATCCAACCCATAAATCAATAATTGTAGTTGCAGGGATCCTTTGATCCTCTGGAAATGCACCCAGGTCTAAGTAGCTTTCCTTGATTTCAGTGTTTTCATTTAAGGCATCCACACTGCTTTGAAGACAATTAAGCAGCTCAGATTTAGAGATGATAGCGGCAGGAGTAGACCATTCATTTGCTCTCTTTCTCCATTCTGCCAATGTTTTTCCACGCAGTGAACTGCCAACCACAGAAATAGCCAGTGGAAATCCCTTACAGCTTCTAACTATCTGCATTCATCAATTTGGAAAACAATATATCAAATTGGACCTTTCCTGACTTAAAAAGAGTCTAACAACAAACTTGAGCTGATGAGAAAAGCACCTTGTTCACATCTTCCTCTGGAATGCAAGGGTTCCTATCAGGCAGGGCTGCTGACTGACGAAGAAGAGTGATGGCATCTTCATCACTTAATGGCTGTAGTTTATATGTGCAACCAAATGCTGGAAATTCAAATCTTGATGTAACCAAAACCCTGTAATTGGTAATTGGAAAACGAATGTTCTGAAGAATGGATTCAGAACCAGACCAAATATCATCAAGTATCAGCAGTATAGGACCCGATTCCAATGTTATCATTCTCAATAATCGTTCCAAATGGTCAGCTACCTCCTCTATGCTATCAAATTCAGGTAGCTCTTGTCCATTATGATGAAATATTCTCTGCGCGATGACACGTAGGTTTGGTGGTTTCGGGACAGTAATAAAGAAGATATTATCCTTGAATGTGTCTGCAAATTACATAAAGAAAAGCACATGCACCGAATTCTCACATACAAATATCTGAAACTATGTGAGCCTAAGAAATAAAGAGAAACAATCAAACAGAGTGAGTTGTCAAATTGTACCTTTAACATCAGCTTCTTGACAAATCGCTAAGGCCAATGTTGTTTTTCCGCATCCTCCCGGAGCAGATAACACAATGAAACGGTCCTCCTCCTTAAGCAGCTTGCTCTTCAAATCTATCAGCGGTTTCTCTAATCCAACAGGATCCACTTTCAGTCCACGAGGGGAGCACACATCCACCAAGATACTTCTTCTAAATGAGTCTCTATTCGCAACTGTGATCTGTTTTAACTGATTATCCAATCCTTTCACCAGAAGATTTGTCTGTTCCCCTAGAAGTCGAAGATGTTTCAAGTCCACCGATTGCTGCACTTGCATATCATGATTAAGGTACCTCTGAAGAGATATGTCAAAGTTGATTAGCTTCTGATTGTAATCTGGCCTTCGTATAAGATCATAACTTTTGATCTTTGAACATTCAACAAGTAAATCCTCGCCTTTAATGAATAATTCTCTTAGCTTCTGTGTTTCTTCAGGACAATCAAACTGCAAGTTATATTCTTCTATTAGCTTTAGCTTTGGCCCTAAGGACCTTAGTGTAGTTTCGATGCGCTTGAAGGTAGAAACAAACGCGACATTCTCCTTCACAAACGCGATAACAAGTTTCAGAATCCCTCCAAAAAGTACCTCCAAACCAGCTCCAGCTCCAGCTTGTTGCCAAAGTGAGCCAACAGAGGAACTCATTATCACTCCCAACTTCGCAACAACATCCAAGTTTCAAAGGAATCAACTTTCGGTTTCAATCCTACAAACCAAAACAAGCAGTAGAAACTAAACTGAGGGTAATGGCTTGTGCGTCTGTTTCGGAGAACGCAAAAGAGCCGCTATTAACTCAATTTGTGGCCTTTTGTTTTCTGGAGAAACAAACATATAAAGCACCGTTCTTGCTCTGCGAGTAACAGACCATAAAGCACCGTTCTTACTCTCTTCCTGATCTACTAGTGTCGCTGCGTAATCTCTCTGTGGAAAGTCATCAGATAGGTAAAGACGATTCAGATCCAGATCCAGTGATTAGGTAAGCACACAATCAAGAGGCGCTGAAATTCTCACCTGTTGCGCGGTGGGTCCCTCGGAGAGGACCTAGAGAGTGGAATCTCTAATTTGGGTATTTCTTTTAGAGTGAACCGAGTTTCCTAACCGTGTAATGATTGTTAATTTTATCTTGGACTCAATGCTGGTCAAGGTTATGTCGTTTGAGGGTCACATATTACCTTTTACCATTATTAGCATTTATCACTCATAAAAAATAAATAAATGCTTATAAAATAAGATAAAAATAATTTAACTGAACTGAACAACATTTTAGGAAAGGTATTTTTGTAACACTAACACCTGTCAACTTATCCATAATTATACAATTTAATTCTTTTTACTTTTTTCAAAAAAGAAGATGAAAGAGAAATGGGCAGTGAATTTTTGGTAACACACGCTGTACTTGTTCAACGAAGCACGAAACTGCTGACCAAACTCAAACTGAAGTTGAAAATTAAAAATTAATTATTTAAAAAACAAAAATAATGCTATTTATTTCTAATGAATCAACAATCCAAGTACAGAAATCTATAGATTGAATGATCATCAGTCATGAGCAAAAATACCAATACACATTTGAAACAGAGAGAGCTTGCTCAAGAAATGAAGAAGAACACTTGGAATTAGAAACGTCGGCGGCGATAAAGCCAATTCAAATTCGGAACTTCTTGTCGTACCGTAACCTTTATGTTCGGGCAAAAATCAGCAAAAGCTTCCCACGAAATGGCCATTTCTTCTTCGCAGATCACCTCCATAAACTGGTGGAGATTCAAAATAGATG
>JAOTAY010000191.1:5648951-5666355 GCA_025629805.1 Erythroxylum baracoense
TAAGAAAATATAAATAAAATAAATTTAGTAAATAAAATATTTCATAAAATATATTATTAGTCATATTAATTAAGAGTTTAATGGAAAATAATACTTGTAGTGAAGATTATCAATGGAAAGTAAAATTTTTACCACAGAAGCATTTTCCCACCGTAACCCTTTTTCTATTTATTGATTTTTGCGGTGACACCACACTTTTCTCCAATCTTCGATTGTTTATTGCCGATCAAAACATATGATTGCATTTGAAAACTGCGGTGAATAAGTACTTATCTCCACCACATCGCAGATCCAAACACAACCTTAGTATGTTGTAACCTAGATCATTTATTGTGTCAATCATCATCTCATTTTTATTATATAAATATTTTGGGCCTTTTTGAATACATCTTAATGCAAACTTAGAATTGAATTTGTCTTCTTTATTTCTCATTCTTTTGAATCAGATTAACTCACTTTTCTAAAATGTCTCATTATTATTTAATCATTCATAATTTTCTAGTAACATTATAAGATAACAAAAATTAATTCAATTCTTTAGAATTAGAACCCAAATAAACATGGTCCTTTAAATTTAAGATTCATATAGCCTCAAATGATCTTCCTACAGTAAAAGTTCAGAATATGACTTATATTATCTTTATTGGTCAAAAATGCACGTATGGTATGATTCAAGTGTTACATTATTGACTTTCTTTTATTTGAGCATATGTCTTTCCTTTAATACTATACAAATGATAGTTCAGGCAAACCTAATGTCTAACTTGAGTTCATTTATGTATTTATTTAATCCACCATTCAGAACTTAATATGACATTTTACGACAGATAAGGGAAACAAATCATTTCTTTAAGTTATGTCATTACTAATAACCTCTTTACACTCTTCGATGTACTTCACTTTGACAGTAGTATTTTAAGCCTTAAGCTTTTGTTTATCACTGAGCTAAAATACTTAAAACTTGCCTCATCTTCATTCCTATAAAATAATATAAGCGATCACCCATATGGGATGGTATCTCATATCTGTCTAACACACTTTTTGTATCTAGAACTAAATGTTCAACAGTCATTTACATTCTTTCTAGATTGAAAAACTTAATTCAAATCAAGTATTCTTATATTTCTATAACTAAATTTTCATTTAAATTTTATTTTAGAAAATGTTGTTTAATTCTCAATTAAACATGTATTGTATCAAATATTTGATAAAAAAACAAACTATCATCATTGATAAGAAGCATCACGAATAGTCACTAGACCTAGTCATTTCTCTTTATGCTATTATTTCCTTGATATAATTGTACTTGATATCTATGTGTTTGATTTGATATTGATATTTGAGCTCTTTACTATAGTCTTTCAATGTACTTGTTCATACATAACATAATGTGCATGCATAAAACTACTGATATCTTTGAAATAAAGAACCATCTTTATCTCTTATTCTTTCTGTGGCATTTGTGGATGTTATCTATTGCTTAGGTTCTCACATTTAGCAATTGGTATCGCAAAAATGTTTTACTATCTTGCATATAAAAACTATTCAAGTATTCCATCGGTATATATGTCACTTATAAGAGTAAGAAAGCTCTACTTGAACAATACTTAGCAATCATAATCGTAAAGGTATATGCAACCTTAGACCTATTCTTCATTTTTATCATGCTTGATAGCCAATTTATTTATTTCCATAACAAACCACTTATTATCATTGGCTACCAAAAATATATCATCCGTATGAAATGATAAAGTTGCACATTTATTGTTGGAGCTTTTGACATGTATTATGTGGTTTTTTTTCACTCATACTAAAATCATATGACATGATTATAGTACTAATGCAATATACCATTTACTTCAAGACTATATAAGACCATAGATTAACTTTAACAATTTAAGCATGCAAATCTGTTAGCCCTTCTGAATGAAACCAAGTGATTATACCATATAGATTCCTTTATATATATTTTTTGTTTAAGAATATAGTCTATATATTCATTTGATGTATATTAAGATCCAATCCAATTATTTAAGGCTAGAATAAGTCAAAATAGTGTAAACCTCAAAACAAATGGGAATTTTTTCTCATAATCGACCTCTTTGATTGTCGTATCCTTTTGCCACTAAACACGTTTTGTATCTTTCAAAGCTACCATCAATCTTTTACTTAACATTTGAAGAACATATTTGTTCTTGATGGCTACATATTTTTATGGAATATTATCTAAGACTTATAACTCATTAAAGTTTAATCTTCTTCTATTGTTATAACTCATTAATCCTTAGTAAGACTAAATAGAGCCCTTTTCATATTCCTTGGCTTATTACTTTCTTTTGGAATTACCACAAAGATTATTCTTTTTAACTTCAGAATTATATGATGAATAATATGCTTATAATATAGGTATATTGAAAATTCAAGAAATGAATCTTTTTACATTTATATTGCTCCCACTCAAATCCAATGGTAGTTAAATCTTGCTAAGAATATTCCTAATGTGTTTGAAATTTAGGATTACCGTCTAAGTGCAACTTTGATTAGACTTCATACTCTACTATAGTGATTAGTCTAAGTGCAACTTTTGAATTCTTTGTTTTATTTCATTTTATCTTCCCACTTGTCCTTGCCTCCATCAAGATTTAAGATTAATTAAATACTACGAGTTTATTCCTTACTTTATTTCTTTAGTTTAATAGATATTTAAATGAAAAAATGAGTGGTAAATGTAAAAGTTTGTAAGTAACATCAGTAAAGGCAAACTAAAAGATTAGAGTAAATTGAGTGACATATAATGAGTGAAATATATGAGGGAGTATTGAGAGATTATTTCTAACAATCTTTCAAAGGTTGAAATATGATTGATCAATATAGAGTGAAAGGTGAAAGGAAAGATGATACACTCATGTTACAAGCTATGTAACTACAACTTAAATGCATGAATATTATGTTTCGCGACATTAAAGATCAACTAAAGTTGCAAGATATTATTATAACTAATTTACAAAATGGATAATCACTACAAATTTCTAATTTATATTAGCAACAAAGTTGACCTTAAGATGATTTTAATGAAGGTGAAAAGGGAGATGACTTGAGAGATGATTACCAACTACCAAGAAATAATATAGACATATTTACACATTAAGGTGACTGATAAGATAGAGGCCATAGAGGAGAGCCTAGGCGAGATGGCAACCGTGGAAACATTAAGAAGAAAATTCATTTATTTCAAGGGAGAAATGACCTTGAGGCCTACTTAAGGAGGGAAAAGAAGATTGAAATTATTTTTTAGTACCACTATCATACTAAAGAGAAAAAGGTAAAACTTGTTGTTAATAAGTTTACTTATTATGCTATTGCTTGGTGGGATCAAATCATGATAAATATGAGAAAGAATTATAATAGACCTATTTATAATTGGGAGGATATAAAGGCAATTATAAAGAGGCAATTTATCCCGAATCAATATTACAAAGATTTGTTCTAGAATTTATAATGCCTTATTTAAAGGCCAAAGAGTATTAAGGAACAATATAAGGAGATTGAGATTGTCATGATTCTAGATAATGTAGAGGAGGATTGGCTAGGTTTATAAATAGTTTGAATTGTGATATTGATGGTGTAGTAGAATTACAATATCATGTAGAGCTAAAAGATATGGTTTACATGACCATAAAGGTGGAAAGAAAATTAAAAAGAAAGGGAAACCGTTCACAATAAAAATTTAGTTCACCTTTTTATAAGCTAATTTTGAAAAATGATGACAAGAGTGTTTATAAAGTTAAAGCTGAAATGCTTAAAGAAGAAGGGAAAGCGCTAGCATAGTGAAAGGTAAATATGAAACCCAAACGCATACTCATAAAATTAAATGCTTTTGTTATTTAGGGAAAGAGCATATAACTTCATAATATCCTAACAAAAGGGTAATAGATAAGGCATATAGCTTCAAAATATCCTATGAGGCGATTGAGAACTAAGTCAAAAGACGTGAGGATTTCATGCTACCATTAGAATATTATGATGATAATGGTGTTGAGTATGCAAAGGATAAGGAGGCGCCTGTGATTAGGCATATTCTAAATGTTTAATTTAAAGAAAGTGATTTTAGATACTAATGAGATAATATTTTCTATACAAGATTTCATATCAATAATAAGATATGTAGTATGATTATTAATAGAGGTAGGCAACAAATGTAGTTAGCACTACCTTATTTGAAAAGTTGAGCATGTCTACCATAAAACATCTTCCACTATATAAGTTTCAACATCTAAATGAATGTGGTGAGTTAAGGGCCAATAAACAAATGATGATTTTATTCTTGACTAGAAGATATTATGATAAGGTGTTATGTGATCTGGTGTCTATGTATTTTGACTATATTCTCTTAGGGAGACCTTGGAAATTTGATAAAAGGTCATAAAACATGGGTTTACTAATAGGTATTCTTTTTTCATAAATAATAAATCCATTACCCTTATACCGCTAACACCTAAACAATTGTATGAAAGTTAAAGATAAGAGATTAAAAAAAGGAGGAAAAGGGAAAAAATTAAGGGAAAATAAAAAGAGATTGTTAAGAGAAAAGCAAAGAAATAAATGAGCTTTTATGCTTAAGAGTATGAGATTAAGAGAGCTTTTTATTTAACTAGCTTATAGTTGTACTCATATACAAAAGACTTGTTTTAATACTTAAAATCTTAATGTTTCCTTACCTAATTTTTTGTCTCTTTACTACAAGATTTCTAAAATGTGTTCTTAAATCATGTTCCTTATAGTTTACTATTAATAAAGGGAATAAAACATCAAATTAATTTCATATCTGACACTACCATTAAAGGCAAGTTAAGAAACTTTGTCAAAAGGGTAGATTAGAGGGCATGAGTATATATGTTATTTTAGTCTTGCTTGTTCCCAAAGAAGACAAATTATAATGAATGTGAGTTAACAACCGTGCTATTAAATATCAACATCTCATTCTTTGGTTAGATGACATGCATAATAAGTTACATAATTCTTATAAATTCTCAAAATTTAATTTGAAAAGTGGATATCATCAAATAATGATAAAAGAAGGAGATGAGTGAAAAATAAACTTTAAAATGAAATATGGTTTATATGAATGATTAGTGATGCCTTTTGGACTATCTAATGCACCTTATATTTTATAAGGTCAATAAACTATATTTTGCATGCTTATTGAAAAATTCATGTTTATTTATTTTTTATAAGATTATGATCTATATTAAAACTTTTAATGAGCATATTAAGCATATAATAATCATTTTGAATATTTTGATATAAGAAAAATCATAAGATATCATTCGCAACTTAGCTAGTTTTATAAAAAGATTTCTTAAGGATTATAGTACACTAGCTGCTCCCTCTCTGAAGTTGTAAAAAATTCAACTAGTTTTAAGTGATTGATGAATAAGAGTGTGCTTTTAATATGATTAAAGAAAGGTTATGTTATGCCCCTTTACTAGCTTTGCCTAACTTTTCAAAGACTTTTAAGATCATGTGTGATGAGTCTAGAATAGGTATTAATGCTATTTTGATGAAATAAAATGAACTAATTGTCAACTTTAACGAGAAACTCAATATAGTTGCTCTTAATTATTAACTTATAATAAGGAGTTATATGTATTAGTACGATCGATGGAGACTTGACAATATTATTTTTTACTAAAGAGATGGTTATTGACAATGATTAAAAGTCCTTGAAGCATTTGAAGAGTAAGGGAAGTTAAATCAATAACATGCCAAGTTGATGGAGTTTATTAAGATTCTTTCTTATATGGTTAATTAGAGGCAAGATAAGAAAAACACCATGACCAATGCATTCTCTTGAAGCTTAAATGGTAAAAAGAAAAGTTGAAATGGTGAAGTAATTACATAAAAATGCTTTCAACATATTGAAATGAAAATTGAAGAATATGCATCCAAGGCCAACAAAGGGAGAAAGAAAATTATATTAACTAGGTGATTGAATATATATGTAAATGAGAAAGGAGAGGTTCTCATATTAAAGAAGATCTAAATTGCATAGAAGATATGGTCCACATTAAGTGGTTGAATGGATCAATGATAATGCTTACAAATTAAATCCTACTTTTAATATTTTAACTTAACTTCTTTTGATGTAGGTGATGATTTAAGGACGATTTTTTCAAAGAAAGAAGGAACGATGAGAATCAAGTTACTTTATTCCTTTGAGTTTTCTACATAGATTAATTACATTAACAAAGAAGAAAAGCTTCAAATTTAATGGGGTGGAAAGAAAAGTGGCTACACCTATAAGATTAAGCGAAATTAAAGAACGAGCATTGGTTAGCTAGATTCAATCTAAGGTTAAAGGAAACTTATGTATAATATGATCATGTATCAACCTGTATAACTTACTGGATAATTGAATGGTGAGACAAAGTCTCTAACATAGGTATGGCACGAATCATATCCATCTTCAAAAGCTACAAACATATCTATGGTCTCCAGCCACAATATGGCCAAGACTATGTATTAGTTTACAAAGTTATAGTCTCCATCCATGGGCGTACCTTAGATCGTGCCTAACTCTCAAAAAATAAAAAAGAATCCATGGTCCTAGATATGGGCATATTCTGAACTATGTTCAATGAAGATAAAGTCTCAGTAGTCAACATAACTTAGCCTATAGCCAAGACTATGTCTAATTGAAATCATAGTTTTCATTTAAGTTTGAAATCTTAGTTTTATGTTTTATTATTTAAGGGTTATTTATTTTTGATTAAGGATGCTTAATATGACTATTTTCTCTTTAATTCTTCAAAGATCTTTTCAAACTTATCAAGTTATTTACTTGTGGCATTCAAATCATCTTATAATACAACGATGAACCAAGATTCTTTCATACCTTGTGATTCTATATAACTATTAAATCAAGGTTCCGTCCTTTTAAATATTAATTTATCTTTTTTGGAGCTTGTTTTAAAAGAAAGTATGTTGGGTTTTAAGGTTTCATCCTTAAGGTTTACATTAGATCCTGTAACTTAAACTCGCTAGGACTAGTCTAGTACTAAAGGAAAACATAAATATATTCATGATAGGCTCATTTGATGTTTGTGATCTAAAAGATAATAAAATAATCTAAACATAATGATAAGACATTTTTGTTTTTTCTTCCTTACCAAGATACTAGAAAAATATCTCTGCCTTTATATTAAAATTTGAGTCTCTTTTTTTCTTATTTATAAATGTAAATTTCTAAAACATGAATATCTTATGATTTAATATTTTAAGGTTTATTTGGATACTAGATTTGGAATTACAATTTATCAAGTACTATGTCATTGATTGTTATGTATCTAAAAGGGAAATTTCAAAATTAATGGCTTACATGGTCAATTTTAATGGTTTAAGAAGCTAGAGAGATTAATGTGGAATTAATAAGGAAGTTATGGACTTAGATTCTTAAGCTAAGTTTGAAGATTTTTGGACCAGTAATTGAATAAGAAAGAGTTAAACTACAACCTATATGTCTTGTGCCTAATTACTGTTAAGTTATAATGCCCATAATAGTTCCCATAAGATAGTGATACTTTTTAATAACTAATTAACAATTACTACATACCTATGTTCCATTTTTTAATACTGAATTTTAAAAAGAATCTTTGATAACCTCATTTAGCAATATTATTTTGATTTGTTTTGATGGGGACTTTAACTTATATGAGATGAAAGTTGTGATACTTTTGACCTAATTAGTAAAAGATACATATAATACTATGTTTTATATCTTTGTTGTAGGCCTATGTCTTCCTATTTCAATATGATTTTTATCTATTATTATTGCTTATATATTTTTCATTTTTAAGTTTATACTGTTTTAGCGTCCAAGCTTAAAGTTATTTTATGGTGAGAAATTTTTTAAGTTAAATCTTACTTTAAGTTGTGAAGGATGGTCATCAAGCTTTTTTCAATAAAGTTGACTTTGATTTTAAGAGCTATATGTCGATTTACGAAATGGGGAAGGATCTTGGGTGCCAACAGGTTTGAAAGGCCTATTATAAATTTTAAAGTTTTAGATTTAACATGTTTTAAGATTCATTGAATCAAATTCCATTTATATTAGATTAATTTGCAAGTTAAGTATATAGGACAATTTATGTGCGTATTACATATAAGCTAGAACTTTAATTTTTGTTTCAACAGTTTTGGCTATTATTGGAGATGATGTTAGGCTTGATTAAGATGTTGGGACTTATAGTGATGTGCCTAAAGAAGTAAATAATTATAATATTTTGGAGGATTTATATATTGAAGATGCAAATAATCTTGAAAAAGAAAGTAGTGCTAAAAATAATGATAACAATGAAGACAATTTATTTGGTAATGTTGATTCATATGATGAAGATCATAATGAAGTTAAAGAATGAAAAACACATTTGATGTGTTAATTGAAGATGTAAAACTAACTAATGGAGATTGATTTTATTGACTATAAAAGCTTCCTTGACAATGATGGGTATCTTAATGGGGAGAAACTATGAAAGTCATTAAGAAGACCTAATAGAAATATTAAACATCAATCAAATTGTGGACCATCACAGTGGACATTATGGAATTTTCTAAAGCTAAAGATTTTAAAGATGTTATTTTTGATTACTCAGTAGCAATATGATTTAATGTCATATAAAAAAACGTAAGTTTAAGTGAATGAGAGTATGATGCATTAAGGGACATAAATAGGACTTATATGGATCATATGACACGAATGACATATGTTTCAAAATTAAGACATATAGACTCGATCATACATGTTTCGTAACTAATAAACTTAAAATGGTATTAGCCAAGTTCTTGGGTAGACACTTCAATGAAAGAATTCTGGAAAAGCCTAGCATAACTGTTGCTAAGATCATTGAAGAATATAGAGAAAAGATAAATATATTTATGAATTTCAATATATATAGGTTGTTAAGAGGAAGTTGAGGAAAGAGAAAACATTATCTTATACTAGTGTATATTTTGAGCTTCAAAGTTATATCGATAAGTTAAAAGTTAGCAATCATGAATTTGTTGTGGAATTGCAACTCTCAAGGAATCAATAAACCTTATTAATGTAATTTAAGAGGTTATATATTTGTTTTGCAACCATGAAAACAAGATAGAGACACTTAAGGCTCATACTTAGAATGAATGGGCATTTTTTAAGACAAAATTCCAATGGCAATTTGTTAGTCCAGCTGAAAGGGATTGAAATAGAGGGATGCATCCTATAATATGGGTTGCAGTGGAAGAGGAAAATATTGAATCTTCAAATTGGTTTATGTCATTTTTATCAACTAACTTGGAATTAAAAGATGGATGTAGAGTCACAATAAATTCTTATATACAAAAGGTAAATGTAAATTTTATTGTAATTTGTTATAATATTTCTTTATATTACCTAAATTTCGACTTATGTTGATTGACATATATAAGGATTAGTAGGAGTTGTTAAAGTCTATTACCAAATACATATAAGAGAATGTGTGATTATATGCCAAACATATCTATCACAATTGGCATATATATTGGAGTATAAAAGACTTAATAAGGCAATTATAAGAATATTTATAGTCAATATATGTTAAAGACTTAAATGAGCAACTAAATAGACTAGAACAAACTAAACCTACGCGTGCTTCTGCTTTGTTTAATATCTAAAAGAGACTTGGGCTAGAATATACTAGTTATTTGAGTCAAAGTATCTAGTTGTTGATAATAACATGAGTGAGACTTTTAATATATGGATTTTGCGAACCATAGATAAAACAATGATTAGTATGTTAGAAAATATAAGGACCATAATCATAAAAGACATGAAAAAAAAGGTGTGCACACATGGATAGAAGTCAAACATTATATTTATAGTTTTCAAGAAGCTAGAGAAAAATAAGAAAGAGGAAATGCAATGAAGGATTGTATAGAATAGGAGTGGAATATATGAGATTAGTAAGTGGGAAGCCTATTGACAAACTAGGAAGAGACCATTGATGTAATTGCTGAGCATAGGACATCTATAGTTATTTGTATGAATATATTATTAATGTTGTTAATCACTCCAACCAAAAACTTGAAGCATTTGTTAATTGATTGCGATAAAAAGGGCATTTGTATTTGGAAATGTGGAAATGTATAACTTCAAAACACAATAATAGAAGGTGTAGTGTTACATAGTCTAACAAATAACCCATCAATGTATGTAACTTATGGTTTAGCTATCATTTTAATTTAGTTATGATGTTGATTAAGCTATTTTGGAGCAATAATAGAGATGCATTTGCAACCTATTTATTTATTGCATAATGCATATCTAATTCATATATTATGCTTTTTTCTCAAATTTTGAAAACATATGGTGAGGCACTATGGTATCATTGGGCTTCTTCTTTTGTTACAAAATAATATGGGCCTAGAGTTTTCTTTTACTGACATTTTATAGTCAATTAATACAGGTAAATATTATTTTTTGGTTGTTTAATAGGCATTCGACTCAAACACTTATTTTAATTTTTATGATGTTAATATGATGCATTTATATTTAGGTCTCAACATTAGTAACTTTAGGGCCAATTACTAGAGAAGTAAGCATCAAGAGAATGTCTAAAACGATTGGAGAAGTAGCAACAAGACCAATAACTAGAGAAACAACAATTATAAGATTGGTAGTTGGTGAACTAAAGGCATATTCACGAATAACAACACATTGCTTTCTTTCACAATAATATGAGTATAAGAAATATGTTGCTTAATTTGATAATAGGCAAATTATATTTCGTAAACTATCGTTCACAATAAGTTATCAGCTAGTCAAGAATGTATACCTAGTTAATAAAGCATAAATGTGGGTTTAATTTATAGTTACTTATTTTCATTGTATATATTAAACTAATTAACTAGTTCGTTAACCAACGTTACATTATAATTTACTTCATAGATCAGTAGTTTTATGTATACAAATAAAAAAAATGTGGCCATATTGATCCAAAATCTTTCAATTTATCTTTTGTAGGTCTTAGGTTCAAAGGTAAATCTAACATTACTTAAAAATAATTGCAAACTATAACAACCAAAAGGAGAGCAACAATTGGGAAACTCAATGACAAAAGGGGAGAGAACTGCTTCTTAGAAGAGTTGGCAACAATTTGACATAGAGGACATTCGAATGATACTGATAATAGTATTTATGAGTATTTGTGTACTGCTTTCGACTGTTTTTAGTTTTTACCTGATAGTTATGCATAAATTTTCTTATTATCTGTTAATAATGTGGTTCCAATATGAATTAGGGTTTCAAATTAACAGTAAAAGAGGTGAAAAATCAATTACGTACTCTTAACTCTGCCAACCACCTTAAGTCCTTGGATTGAGATGATTTGAATTGCCCAGTCATTTCTCCACGACTTTCACAGTCTCATACTCTAGATTTTAGTTCTAAGTAGGGTCTTTTATCAATCTTGGAGTTCTTAAATATAAGTAACCCAGTTACTGAACTGAGGAAGAGTACCATTAAGTACTCGAGAAGTACGCTCCTAGAATGTTGGTCGTGTTGCTTCTTGCATGGGCATGAGTCCTACTATGTCCTAATTTTTCCTCCGATAAGGCATAGATAAAGTGGTGTTGTTATTGTAGAATTTTGAAAATGACGAAATTGATTGAAATAACGAGAATCAATCAAGAGGTTAGTAACTCGATATCAATAATTCTTAATAGATGCATCAGATCAAATTGACTCCTAAATCAGAAAGGGTTGTAGAATAGTCACAATCTTACAACTTGTTCAACCAGATCCAAAGCAAATATGAAAGGGTAGGGACTCGATGTTGGTGATAATTTAGGACTTTCTTTGAGTTTCAGACCATTGAAATAACAAAGTCAATTTGAGAATTTGGTAGTAATTTTTTTTGGTTAAAATTAAATTAATTATAGTTCGTTTATATTGGGTTTGTTAGTTTTAATTAAGATTTATTATATATAATAGAATTAAGAAATTTTGATTTAAAATTAATTTAAATTTAAGTAGAATATGTTGATGTCATTTATATACTATGCGACACAAAAATTTAAAAAATATGAAAGCAGATAATTCTGTTAATATTTCCGTGTATTTAGGTTTAAATTAGACATTTTACTAATGTTAAAATTAATTTTGAAAACTTTAAAATATTAAAATTTAATTTACATTTTAATAAAAATTCGTTTAAAATCGAAATTCACCCTTAGCCTTTATAATTTTGTCGGAATTGGCAGTCACCATCTGAAGCTCTGCTAAGTTTTAACACCGCTGACATTGCTGATTGCTTAAGCGTCGTGAACTTGCCTGAAGGGATTGAGGAGTTTTAACAATGGCAATGTTGTGTAATTTGTTTGTTAGATAATATTATTAATGCTACGTCTGAAATAGTTCATGCTCCTAAATTGCGGATTGAACCGAATCCTTTGGCGAACTGAAAATGGGCTTCTTCTATGTTTGTCTATAACAGTAACCCTTTCAACACTGTCATTCTCCCTTCAAAAGATGAGATCTTTATACTTGAAATCCTCTCGTTTGTCATCTTTTTCTCATTCAAAAAAGATCATTGCTTTTCATTATTCTTCTCAAACCCCATTCCAAGAACCTTCCACTCAGAAAAGCTTCTTCAAAACCAACAACAAAGACAGCCTTATAAATCGCTTGTGCGAGGACAGGAGATTCGAGGAAGCCATTGATATATTGTGCGAGCAAAAGAGAATAAGAGAAGCAATTCCGATACTCTATCAAATCGATAGCCCCCCTGCTTCTATCTATTCATCTCTTATTCAATCTTGTCTTAAGAACCGAACTCTCGAAGAAGGTAAAAAAGTCCATGAACACATTAAGCTATCTGGGTTTGTGCCTGGATTATTTATTTCAAATCGGCTTCTTGATATGTATGCCAAGTGTGATAGTATAGTGAATGCCCATAAGTTATTCGATGATATGACGGAGAGGGATTTGTGTTCGTGGAATATTTTGATCTCTGGGTATGCGAAAACGGGGTTGCTTGGAGAAGGAAGGAAACTGTTTGATAAAATGCCCCAAAGGGACAATTTTTCTTGGACTGCTATGATTTCGGGTTATGTAAGACATGATAGGCCAGAGGAAGCTTTAGAGTTGTACAGAATAATGAACAGATGCGAGAGTTCAAAATCGAATAAGTTTACAGTTTCCAGTGCTCTTGCTGCTGCGGCTGCAGTTCCAAGTTTAATAATTGGGAAAGAGATTCATGGTTATATAACAAGGAACGGTTTGGATTCAGATGAAGTAGTTTGGAGTGCATTATCTGACATGTATGGTAAATGTGGGAGCATCGGGGAAGCAAGGCACATTTTTGACAAGATGATCGATAGAGATGTTGTTGCTTGGACAGCAATGATTGATATGTACTTCGAAGATGGAAGAAGGAAAGAAGGTTTTGATTTGTTTGCAGACTTGTTGAGGTCAGGGATTAGGCCTAATGACTTCACTTTTGCTGGGGTTTTGAATGCCTGTGCTCATCAAACTGTGGAAGAGCTTGGCAAGCAGGTTCATGGGTACATGACTAGAGTTGGATTTGGTCCGTTCTCTTTTGCTGTAAGTGCTCTTGTTCATATGTACGCTAAATGTGGGAATATGGTGAATGCAGAAAGGGTTTTCAAATGGATGCCTCGGCCGGATTTGGTTGCATGGACTTCCTTGATTTGTGGGTATGCTCAGAATGGTAAATCTGATGTTGCTTTGCACTACTTTGAGTTGCTACTTAAATCAGGGATGCAACCTGATCACATAACTTTTGTTGGTGTTCTTTCTGCTTGTGTTCATGCTGGGTTAGTAGATAAAGGGCTTGAATATTTTCACTCGATAATGGATAAATATGGTTTAAAACAAACTGGGGATCATTATGCCTGTATAGTAGATTTACTATCACGATGTGGCCGATTTGAAGAAGCTGAGCGTATGATTGACAGCATGCCCATGAAGCCTGACAGATTTCTTTGGGCGTCCTTGCTTGGTGGTTGTAGAATTCATAAGAATCTTAAACTAGCAGAAAGGGCAGCAAAAGCACTATTCCAGATAGAACCTGAGAATCCAGCTACTTATGTTACAATGGGCAATATTTATGCTGCTGCTGCTATGTGGAGTGAAGTGGCAAAGATCAGAAAGGCCATGGACGACCATGGAGTGGTGAAGAAGCCCGGTAAGAGTTGGATAGAGATTAAGAGAAATATGCATGTGTTCACAGTGGCAGATGTTTCCCATCCTAAGTCTAAGGAGATAATTGAGTTACTAGGGGAGCTTTCAAAAAAGATGAAGAAAGAGGGGTTTGTCGCTGATACAGATAATGTTTTGCATGATGTAGAGGAGGAACAAAAAGAGCAAAACCTCTCCTACCACAGTGAGAAGCTTGCAATTGCTTTTGGAATCATTGCTACTCCAGAAGGAACCCCTCTCAAAATTTTTAAGAACTTAAGAACTTGTGTAGACTGTCACACTGCGATCAAATTTATCTCAAAGATCGTCAACAGAAGAATAACCGTGAGGGATTCAAGTAGGTTCCACTGTTTTGAAGATGGAA
Source organism: Erythroxylum baracoense (assembly GCA_025629805.1). Lineage (NCBI taxonomy): Eukaryota > Viridiplantae > Streptophyta > Magnoliopsida > Malpighiales > Erythroxylaceae > Erythroxylum > Erythroxylum baracoense. Next base: position 5,663,552 of record JAOTAY010000191.1, read on the forward strand.
AGTGTTCCTGTAATGACTTTTGGTGATTGAAATCGAGCAACTTCACAGAACGAGCAAAAGATTACTCAACATGCATACTTACATTGCGGTTGCAGCCAAGTGCACTGTTACTTGATGGATGAAATCCAAATAGGAGTTGTGGCCATGTGAAACCTCAAGACAGGACGAAACTTTTAGATCAGATCGTGCACGAATAGAGCGTCACTTGTATCCAAGTCTATCTCCCATCTTTCGTCCGCTGAATGCAAATAATTTTAATCGTCAAGTTTTAACTGATCAATGGTGGCAGATCAAGATGTTCCGGTAAAGGGAAGTGATGGCGGCTGTCTGTATTAATTGTTGGATTGTCTGGAAGTAACACAAGATTCTTATGCTTGTAGATATTCAAGATAAGCGTCATAGTGAAATGGGGAACCCGGTAGCAGGCCACGCCGCCAAAGGCCTTTGAATAGTGTTTGAAAGGAACAGGGTGGCATAAAACTTGGCTTATCGTGATCACAGGAGTGTTAATTCTCCAATTCCCTCTGCCAACCACTATTCGCTCTTTTCTTCTGAAAATGTTAAAACTCAACTGGCGTTCAAGGTAAAAGCGTTAGAGTTTGGTGTGCACAGTATACTAAAATCAAGCAGAAGACCAATGTGAGGATTCAACTCCTGTGTTAGAAAAATTAGTTGCTCGATGCGCATCATCTCTGAATTATATTAATCATTGCATAATCTTGAAAGAGTATGATAAACATTGGCTGAATTTGTAGTGCGAATCTTAAGTAACATCCATTTGCTTCGGGAGCATATGAAAACCTCAAACTAACCTTGTACTAGATCCTTGAATGTACAACGAGACTATTCGATCTTCTTCTTCTTAACCTCTTTAACGCCAGCCACCCTTTTCTTTATTTTTTGAAACACCTCATCCAACACTTCATAGCATCTTTGTAACTGCTGCTTTATCCACACCAGGAACCTGTGTATCCTGTCCTTGTTTCTCAAGTAAATCGCAGGAACAGTCATGCCGAGGATCATACCTACGAATTTGCATAAAAACTCGGATTATCTCCGAGAGATAGAAAGATGCAAAGGGAAAGAGCACCTTACTTTCACATACCTACGTAAAGAAGTGTTAAAAGGTCAACAAAGCTTCCCACGTAAGAGAGAAACATCAAAACAGCAACCGCTCTGGCGAAGACAAACCACTCCCTCTCTGCACTAACAAGAAACGTCCACCGGATCCCTTATTCTATTGATTCTCGAGCTGTTACAGTCTCGATGGCCGCCTGCTCCGTGATCTGCAAGTTTGGCTCTTCTCTGAAGTACCATCAAAATTTGATCACTTTTAAGGTAAAAGCAAAGTTTAAACAGAAGGTTACTAGCAACACTGGAGTAGACAAACGCTAAAATGACGCATTATGCAGGTGAATGATGCTAGAGATAATAGAAATTAAGGTCTTACTTCCGTAAAAGTCGAACCAAATTGCCATATAGGAACAACAAAGTGACGATAGATATAGCTATCCAAGAAGCGACAGTGATGAAGTTGAACTGATAAAAATCAAGCGATGCCCATGTTGCGGTTGATAAAGCAAACACGCATACGAGATACCCTTACTTCGAATAAAACGATAGGGCCTTGTCGAAGTTTAAAACAACAATAAAAGCCTGCAAAATAAGAGGGGTCTGTTTTACGATAAAATCCTGTTAAATGACAGGAGCTTCTTGAAGGATAAATCTAGTTAAGACAATTTAAAATAGAAGCGTTTGTCAAAATAAAATGAACTTTTATCAAGTTGAAAATATAAGAAACCTATTATAATAGTGAAGGAGCTTCTTGTTGAAATAAACACAAACATAATATAATGCAGAAATATAAAAGTTAAGAGAAGAGAGAGAAGGACGCAGTTGATTTATACTAGTTCAGTTTACAACTCAATCCTATATCCAGTTCCCAAGTATCCAACTTCAGTGTTCCATTATAAAAATCTAAGTAGTAATTTGACAAACTTCTTCAAACTCACGAATACATATTTTTTAAGGTTCTATAACTTTTCACATTAGTAGTATTTTTCAAGTCGCTATAAGCTCACAACCCAAGCCTATATTCAGCTCTCAAGTATCCAACTTCAGTGTTTTACTATAAAAATCCAAGTAGTAATTTGACGTGTCTCTTTAAGCTCACGAATACATATTTTTCAAGGTCCTCTAAACTTTCACATAAGTAGTATTTATCAAGTCTCTACAAGCTCACAAGTACATATTTTTTAAGATTTTTTAACTTTCCACACTAGTAGTATTTTGCTAGCTACTACAAGCTCTCAACAAATGAAGAATTAATTTGCTCCATATGAGCTTAAATGATCTCTCACAAAAAAATTGTCACTTTTTTAAGGTATAAGAGATTTTGATCAAGATATGAGTCTTAAAAATATTGATACTTCTGAAGTATTTCAAAGATTCTGAATTTTGTCCCCCGTTTGTAAATGTAGTGATTCTTCTTTAAATAAGCATTTTCTTCAATTAGACGTTGTTTCATTTCTATTTTGAGTTGACTTTGAATCTTCGCTATTATCTCTACTAGATTCCTGCAATAATCAACAATTAAGAGAAATTTGGAATTGATTGACAAAATATATGATTAGCAGGATCTTTTCAAATTTTGTAAAATAAATAAGGTAGGTTTATAAAGAAAATTCTTGCAAGAAAATAAAATATTTATTTTATAATTTTATTTCTTATTAAAAATTATATCTTTGCTTAAGAAAATAAATCAAATTTAAAATTTGAAATATTACACAATGATCATCGAAACC
>JAOTAY010000191.1:5671489-5716382 GCA_025629805.1 Erythroxylum baracoense
CGGGATCGAGGCTTACCGTTTTGTATCGATTAATTGGCTTGATTCTCCTTCACTTTCTTGTCACAAAGCTTGAAAAATTTGAGAGGAGCTTCCATAGTGAATGTCGTAAGTGAGGGAGGAGGAGGAAGACAAGTTATTTTTGGTCTTATTTGAAGTTAGCTTCTTTTATAAGCCACTTTGTTCACTATTTACAAAAATGCCCCTCTTGTACTGTTTCTTTAAAAATCAGCTCGTACAATTTCCTGTGACGACTGAAAAAGTGACAAATATCATTAATTTGATCTGGTTTTAATGACATTTGTCTCAAATGCCTTTTTTTTCCTGTGTACCGAGTAAATCGGATACCGGATGTTACAAAACTGTTAAGGGACCTTGGATTGGGATATATTTCAATTCATGCTTGTAAGTATGACTGTGTTCGTTATTGGAAGGAAAGTAAAGAACTTCAAAATTATCCTATTTGTGGTACATCAAGGTGGCGGTGGATAATGGCAGAGGGAAAAAGATACCGATGAAAATCCTTCAATACTTTCCTATTAAACCACGATTACGAACACTATTTATGTCAACAAAAATAGCCATAGATATGAGGTGGCATAAAGAGAAATTCATTAATGATAACATTATATGTCATCCAGCAGACTCGATGACATGGAAAGAGCTTGTTAGAAAGTTCTCATGGTTTGAACAAGATTGTCATAATGTTTGACTTGGATCGGCCTTAGATGGATTTAATCCTTTCGATAATATGAGTAATTCATATAGCATGTGGTCGGTGATTTTAGTTCCATATAATTTAGCTCTATGGAAGTGTATGAAAGAGCCTTTTATGTTGTTGTCTTTGCTTATTATAGGACCTATCCTTTAATGTTGTTGTCTTTGCTTATTCCAGGACCTATTGCTCCTGGTAAGGACATCGATGTTCACTTGCAACCATTAATTGATGACTTAAACAATCTATGGGAATATGGATTACAAACTTTTGATGTTGTTAAGGGCAACACATTTATAATGCATGCTGCTGTATTGTGGACTATAAATGATTTCCAGGCTTATGGGAATTTGTCAGGGTTGAGCACTAAAGGGTATATGGCTTGTCCTATCTGTAATCATCAAACATATTTAAAAAGGATACGAAGTAAAATATGTTATACAGGTCATCATCGTTATTTAGAACATGGGCATAGATGGAAAAGAAGTAAACAGTTTAATGGTACAGTTGATTTGGGTGAAGCTCCGATGCAGTTTTCAGGTGATGATATTGTTTACCAACTATCACATTTGGGTGACATTACACCTGGCAAACACCCAAGTAATAGAAAGCGTAAGAGAAATGATATTGAACTGAATTGAAAAAAAAAGCATATTTTTCAACTTACCATATTGGAAGGAATTATTGTTGAGGCACAATCTTGATGTCATGCATATTGAGAAAAATATTTGTGAGTTCATTTTAGGGACTGTCATGGGAATTGATGGGAAATCTAAAGACATTATTAAGGATAGACTAGACTTGGAAGACATGAATATTAGAAAAGATTTGCATTTGAAAAGAAGAGATGATGGTTCATACTTTATTCCCCCTGCTTGTTACAACATGTCAAAAAGTGAGAAACAATTATTCTATCAGTTCCTCCAATTAGTCAAATTTCCTGATGGTTATACATATAATATGGGTCGTTATGTGAATGTTAAAGAGGGAAAGTGTTAGGGTTGAAAATTCGTGATTGTCATGTACTTTTGCAACGACTACTTCCTATTAGAATACATGAGTGTTTGCTAAAGGATGTGTCTGTTAATTTGAGTCAAGTGGGAGAGTTTTTTAAGCAATTATGTTGCAAGACATTTAAAGTTGAAGAGCTTGATAAATTGGAGAAAGACATAGCATTAATTCTATGTAAGCTTGAACTATTATTCCCCCCTTGTTTTTTATGTTATGGTTCATTTGGCAATTCACTTACCATATAAAGCAAAACTTTGTGGACCGGTTCAATTTCAATTGATGTTTCCGATTGAAAAGTAATTCATATTAAATTCAATAAGTTTTTCCTATGTTATTTGTTTGTAACAATTCCTAAGTTTATAACTATTTATATTCAGGTTTTTATGCTCTCTTAAGCAGTATGTACGTAATAGAGCTCGACCAGAAGGGTCTATTGCAGAGACTTATATAGAAAATGAATGCTTGACTTTTTGTTTAACGTACTTAAATGATGTAGAGACAAGATTTAATACGCCAGAACGTAACTTTGATTTTAATGACGATAGTGGGTTGTCTATTTTCTCCCTAAAAGTTAGGCCACTTGATGCGGGTAAATATGTCGAGTTAACTAAAGACGAATTCGAAATTACCCATTGGTATATTTTGAATAAGTGCGAGAACACCGATACATACATGGAGTACGTATATTCCTTTTCATTCAAACAATCATATTACAATTTTCTTCATTAACTTTAAGATCTTACTGTTTTTTCAATAGAGAGCACAAAGATACAATTCGCAGCAAAGGGATCATTAATATTGAAGAAAGACATAGGCAGAAGTTTGTATCATGGTTTAGAAATCGAGTATGTTTCATATTAATTACATATTATAAAAATATGAGAATATGTCTCATCTTCATATTTATTTTTAATTTGTCGTACAAATGATACGGTTACATAACCGTAACGTGCAAGAAGCGACAACAGCATTATATAATTTGGCATGTAGGCCTCATATTTGTGGGAAGAAATACACAGGTTGCATTGTTAATAGGGTGAGATATCACATACAAGATCGAGATAGTCGAGTTAGAAGTTAAAATAGCGGGGTTGTCATTGAAAGATGTCATGACGACGAAATCATTGACTTCTACGGTGTCATATCTAAAATTATAGAGTTGTACTACATTACGGATAAGAAGGTTGTTCTACTTAAATGCAAATGGTTTGATCTAACTGACATGAGAGTGAACGGGCATATTGCTCGCATAAATGTTAGTAAGACATGATATGATAATGATCCTTTTGTCCTCGCAAGTCAAGCCAAACAAGTTTTCTACGTCAACGATACTATATTGGGTAGTAATTAGAAGGTTTTTCAAAGTTTCAACAAAGGAATGTCTTTGATTTTTATGAAAGGGATATTGTGAATTGGATGAGGATGCTAATGTCTATCAAGATATTGGATTAGAGATCAATAACGAAGGTATTCCAATAGAAGATGCAGATATATCATTATTCCATAGGAGAGATGTCGAGCCCAACGTAGTTCAACTAGATGAAGCTTAAGCCCATCTTATCTTACAAACAGATGAAGACTATACTCAGGATGATTTCAATGACAACAACAATACTTTGCTTGATTATATTAGTGATGAAGAATCAAACGATAATGTACTTAATGATGATGATTTTCTTCATCTTAATCATGATGATTGAATGTAAATAAATTGTTTGTAATGTTTCAAATGTTAATAAGATAGTTGCCTTATGTTGATATTTTAGTTATGTTAGTTTACGATGACTACAAGCATATTTTTAATGTTTCACTTATGTTTTTGCGGATGTTAATGATTTTCAAATTCTTGATCATGATGCTTGAATGTAAATAAATTGTTTGTGTTGTTTGAAATATTAAGAAGATAATTGTCTTATGTTGTTGATATTTTACTTATGTTAATTTACCATGACTACAAGTATATTTTTCATATGTCACTTAATGATGACATATTTCAAAATCATGATCATGATGATTGCATATAAATAAATTGTTTCTGTTGTTTGAAATATCTCCAAGTTGTAATTGCCTTATGTTGTTGATGTTTTAGTCATGTTAATTTACCATGACTACAAACATATTTTTAATGTTTCACAAAATGTTAATTTTATTTTTCAATTACAATTATACGTTATGTTCATAATTTGTTTTACATAGGTTCATTATAATAGGCCCTGGTAAAAATAAGGGAAAGAGAGTGGTTACGGCAAATGAAATTTGTCCCACAGAACAACCAGAAGAAAGTCAACAATAACCTTTACCTACATCATCTGGTAGTCATGAGGGATTTTCAGGTCTGTTATTGATAACCAAACATATTTACATTTATGCTAAAATTGCTCATTACATATTTAATGTGTTTTTCTCATTATTTTTTTCAGGTTCCAATACCGGCATCAGAAAACGAGATAGAGATAAGACAAAAGGTGTTGAGTTGCAATAGATGAATGTTGCAATGAATACCAAGTTGTCAATGACGATTGACCTCACTCAACGACACCTAGTGGATAAGATCCAAGCTGCAAAATTGGCCAGTAAGTTAGGCATCGTTGTGAGAAATGAATTGCCTTGCCTTCAGCATGTCAAGCAGTTGAAAGCAGACAACTTGCTCCAAAATTCTTTGGACAAAGTTTTAGTAATATTTCAATTTATTTCATTATATGTATTGCGATTTTACTTAACAAAAATAATAACTTAACTTATACGTGTTTTTCACAGATGAAGCTCAATATAGTTGATATTGACATGCCTAAGGTTTCAAGCAGTGTCATTTCACTGTTGAAACAAAGGGTAAAGGATCATCGATATCAACTTCATAAATATTACCAGTCTTTCCCTTCAAATGAAGAGGCAAGGAGATATGTTCGGGAACGAGTGATTGAAGAAAATTGGAATGAAAGTGTGATTATTAGGCTTCAGCGAAGGTTCAGGTTTGTTTTTTTCTCTTCATATTTCCTTCCATTAACTATGTTTATACATCTCATGACTACTTCTCTTAATTTAAGAAAAGTGTGAGAAATCCAAGGCTAACAAAGCAAAAATGAAGGCTCCTCATAACACCAGCTCCAGATCATTTGTCGTCGTCCGACAAAAATTTGTAAGTATAACATTTTCAATTTATTGTTCTATTTCTTAATACAATAAATTCTAATTGGTTATAATTTTTTAAATTCATATTATAAACCCAAACACAATTCCAAGGGCAAGAGTATGATAGGATCACACTGTACAAACACACACACTATAAAAAAGGTCACGACTGGACATTTGAAAAGGCACAAAGTAATTATGTAATTACAAAAAATTAATATTACAATTTATTTTTCTATGTAATAGTAAGTAATAATTTTTCAGTTAAATCGATTTTCTACTTTAAATTATAGGACAAGATGCATGAGTTGTTGCGGACGACATTGGTTGAGAGGAATCAGCTCAATGTCGATGACATTTAAAACAATATCCTTGGTATACGATCGGGATATATCAAAGGTCTTGGGTATGACCCTAAGCCTGTTGGTATCTCTTCTTCACGACCAGCATATGTCACGGCGCTTCAAGAGGAGAACCAAGCACTGAAGACTAAATTACAATTTACAGAAGACAAGTTAAATCGTTATGTAAAAGAAGTGAACAAGCTTAAAATGATATGTAAAAGAAGTGAACAAGTTTAAAAAGATGGTCAAACAATTACTAGGCTCAGCATATGTTAGTAGTAGTGACGACGATGAGGAGTCTTAATTTGTGTATGACCTATAATTATTTGTTTTATAAAATACATTCCATTTTTAATATTTATTTTATTTCAATTTATTATTATTTAAAAATATGTCACTAACATTAATTATAAAAAGAATAATTTTTGTATTTCAAACTTTCTTAAAATTGAAATAAATTAAAATTAATTTGTTTTTAATAATTATAATAATATTTAAATTCAAAATTAAAATTTGTCACTAAATAATATTAGCTATCAAAACAAAATCGTCACAAAAAGTTATTAACTATGTTTACAAGAACATCGTTAAAAATATTTTGCTACAAAAACAAATTAGTAGCTAAAAGTATTTTGCTACAACAACAAAATCGTCACAAAAAACTATTAGCTACCAAAATCAAAATCGTCATAAAATGTTTTTACTTACGTTTACAGGAACGTCTCTAAAAATATTTCCCTACAACAAAAAAATAGTAACTAAAATTATTCTAATAACAAAATAAAATCGTCACTAAAAATAATTACCTATGAATAAAATTTCATAGGAAAAAACTTTTAGCTACGAAGCAGAAACGTCGCGAAAAACTATGTACGACGTTATTTACTCTCGTCGGTTATACTTTTTACCGACTAATCTTTTTTTGTCGAAAAAATATTTTAGTGACGATTTTAATAAAACATCACAGATGTTGTTTTACTACTGAAATTCAACGTCGATGTGAGCGACAATACTTTTTCATCGCAAATTAATATTTGTGACGATTTATTATTATTTAGCGACGTTTATTTTCGTCGCTAAATGTGTTGTTTGTCGTAGTGAAACTTTAACTTCTCTTTATCAACTTCTTCAACTATCTTCTTTATTGATTATATCTTCATCTTGTCTCGTATTGCTCTTAGTTAAAATAACAAACTTCCTAGTAATAATTATATTGTATTATAATTAAAACATCAATTAAAACCTCCATAAGTTCAACAAGTCTTAACTCACAGCGAAATTAACTTTAGCATTAAACATCATATCGAAAGCCAAAGGTTTCAACTGCTACAACCCTGCGTGCTTTTTCCAATACAACTCCAGGTCTTTTCAATATGATACTGTCAAATCAATGAAGATTAAAGCTCAGATCTATGTTTGTGCAAACAGATGAAAATGAGTGTATTTTAGAAACAATCAAGTTCGATTGAAATTAAATTTTATTTGATTTATTAACATTAGAATGACATACTTCATATTCAAACTAATTTATTATATAAATAATTGTCTAAAAAAATTTAATTTAAATACATTCAAATTCAAACTTAACTACGATTAAATTAAATTTATCTATTTACTTTTGGACTATACCAAGCTAATTTAACAAGGACATTACCATATTGCTTGCAGGAGGTAACCTACTTGGTAAGTTGTGACAGTCTCTTCAAGTAACCAGGATCTACCAAATATTACAAGAGATTAATTGATTCGGAGGTTTCAAAACCAGATGAGAGAGCCAGAGAGATTCATAAGAAGTAATGTTGTTCGACTATATGAATTTATCCCTATATAGTTATACTTAGTACATTTTTTGTGTGTTAACGTAGCTCTAATACCGTGTGTTATAAATGGTTCTAATTCAGGAGAAGTAGCGGAGCTATCGTTCAATCAGATGTTCTAAACCTTGACGTGAGCCTGGTAGTGGACGCATTAATGTGTAGTATTCCCCTTGGAATGTGAAACAATTGAACAAGATGTTCTTCGGAATTCTTCGAGCAAATTTGACCCTAATTACCGGCTTCTTCACGGGAATGCAATGTGCGTGTTTTCACTTTCATGGCAACCGCTAATCTGTGAAAAAGCTTTGGATTCGAATTTCAATCATGACAGTTTTCTTTTCGCTGTCACGCTCAATGTCAATTACGTGTGGCGCCCACTAGCATCGAGTGCTAGGTATATTTTCACCGACTGATCACATGGGGGCTCATCATTGACGAACCTTCTCTCTCAGTTTCTATTACGAGTCTTCTCTCATTCTAGTGTACGTACCTTCCTAGAATAGAATGTGCATGCTATTGTTTGTTCGTTAACGGGGAATTTTTAAGTTGCTGGCAAATATTCTTTATGTTACTCTAATGTTCGTCGTGTGTAACATGAACTGAGGAAGTCTCCTCCGTCAGTTATAACTACAGACACACACACACGTAGCTTATTGAATAATGGCCGGTAAGTTGACTTGGGCAATTGTTTTTAGTTTTTTAACAGGTTCGAGGGAAGCAAGAAGCCAAGTTTGTACCTGGAGTACTGTTGGCTTGATTCATCATTTTGATTTCTATATGATCATAAAAACATACTTAACACCAATTTTCTGAGGTCGGTTAGGCCCCAATTATAAGGCATTACTTACAATTTCAACTGGAGTTAGCTGTACCTTAAATGCAAAATAAAAAGGTGCCATATGAAGTTTTTCCATATTGTTGATAAAAATGAAAGTGCCGCAAGTATGTTTAGTTTTTAAAATTTAACATGAACTTCCTGCTTTTGACATCTTGTTATAATGGACAAAGAAAATAATGTAAGCAAAACTTTTGTCAAGGACAAAATGCTCCGTCTCTTTTCTTCATGCGGTTTCCAAGATGGAACTAGAACGGCATAACCTGGCACCACTTAGTTGGCATATTCAATATGGTGATGTTCTTCTCTAGGAATTGTTGCAAGTTCAAACTCTCTTAACAAAAGCATTACTCCAAATAGTTCCATCTTTTGAGTGACGGATTGGCACGGGTGACGCTTGACGTCTAACCCCAAAACACTGGCCAATCCCGTAACATACCAAAGCTGGATGAGATTCAATTATACAAGAAGAGATAAAAACACATAATCCATAAAAATGATAAAGATAAAATCAAGAACAGAGAAAAGCATTAAAAATAAAAAAGAAAGTTGACAAGTAAAAGAAGATTGGAATTTTGTAGAAAAGGCAAGCGCAATTAGAGGGTCAAAGGTTTTCTCCAAATTATAGCTGGCAGCAGCAAGGCTCCACCTTTCTCTTAAAAGAAATGAAACAACTTTGGCCGGAAACAATTATCATAACGCGTTAACGCGTGAAGTGCGCCGAACATCATCTCAATTTGCAACCTCAAAATACTAAACAAGAACATCCAGTCGATATGTTTTTGTTATAAAGTGGAAATAGAGTTCATTTTGTACAAAATACAAGCATGCACCTTTTACACTAACCCAGTTTAGTATTTTTAGTTAGTTTTCGCGCCTTCTCCTTATTTAAGCATCACCGGTCCCTGACCTACTCTTAAGAGATTACGAAGGTGTCATAAAGACTACCAGATCGGGTAAACTGTCATTCCCTTTTCCTACAAGGAGTCTGAGTGAATCTCTCAGAGTGATCTCTGGCTTTGTTTTGTTGCTGCATTTAGTAACCTGGTCAAGTGCCATTTTCGAAGATCTAAATGGGCAAAGAAGCAATCTTTTTGTACTTGTTCTGCGGAGTTTTGGCTGCTTTGAGTGTTAACGTGGCCAATGCAGATGACCCGTATAGGTTCTATACCTGGACCGTGACTTACGGGTATATTTCTCCTCTTGGTGTGCGCCAACAGGTAATTTATCATTTTGGTGTGGGATATGTTCTTGAATCGTGTGCCTAGGACGGTGTCTAGATCTTGGAAACTAAAGTTGTGGCTTTTGTTTTGTGAAGGTGATCCTAATCAATGGCCAGTTTCCTGGTCCTAGACTTGATGTGGTGACTAACAACAACATTATCCTCAATCTCATCAACAAGCTCGACAAGCCTTTCCTTTTAACATGGTAAAGTTCGTTTTTTTTACGTTGCTCACTTTGCTCTGCTTAGAAACGGGCCTGTGGAAGTTCATTGCTCCTTATTCATGTTAATTTTAGATTCCATTTAGCTTTCAATAATGTAGACAGCTCCTATAGAACATATTCAGAAAATGTTGAGAACCTTTTCTTTTCCTTTCGGTTTTGGTTATGAGAATAAAATATAAATGAATTCATACAGTGCCTAGTAAACTGCTGCTTTAGAGTTGCTTCCTACCAGCTTTGCTGAAACGAACCCAGAAAGATTCTTGCTTTATATCATTCCCCTGCATTCTGCACTTGTAAATTTCTAATGAAGTTCCTGAATTTGATTCTTTCTTGTGTTTGTATCGATGAAATTTGCTAAGTAGTAACTTCTAATGCCTACTGATCAATTGGATTTCAAATTCTAAGTGAGAAATTCTTTTGACCATATTGTGACAACCAGGAATGGCATTAAACAAAGGAAAAACTCATGGCAAGATGGAGTGCTGGGAACCAATTGCCCCATTCCCCCGAACTCTAATTACACCTACAAATTCCAAGTCAAGGATCAGATTGGAACCTTCACTTACTTCCCTTCCACACAATTCCACAAAGCTGCTGGAGGATATGGAGCAATCAATATCTACGCAAGGCCTCGGATCCCAGTTCCATATCCATTGCCTAATGGAGATTTTACTCTGCTCATAGGAGATTGGTACAAGAAAAGTCACACGGTAAGGAAGAGATGAACAACTTCTTGCTCATAAAATTTTCAATTTGTTTCTTGGATACACAACGCTACTTTGTGTTTTGGCTAGATGTTCTATTGGTTCGCTACATCTTTTATAGCACATTAGATATGGTTTATATGTTTAACTTTTGAACTAAGCAGCTCCAGCAACTGTAAAAAATGCTACAGGATGTCTAAACTCTGTGTATTATGAGCAAACCAGATTTTTGTTAAAACTGTGAGATAACTTGGAGATGAAAAAGGCTGCTTTATTTTCTTGAGCCTGCTTGTACCTCCACTCTCTCCATCATCCTTCCAAGTTTTGAGCCGTAATTGAATGCCTTTATCTTTGAAAAAAAATTTTGCATTTGGCAATCAGTGTTGGACTTCCTGGAATTGGAATTTATAATTTCCGTTCTGAGATGTCAATCTAAATTTTCCAATATTGAGTCCAATATCAAGTTTCAGTAGAAGCTCACTAAGCTATTTGGTTTTTCTTTTGGCTGGATAAAGTCATTGGTTCTACGTATCACTTTACCACTCTGTTATATCCCTGACGTTCACCTTAAGCTGTCTTGATATTTGCAGATCCTGCAGACATTTCTGGACTCGGGCAAATCTCTCCCGTTCCCAGATGGACTCATAATTAACGGCCAGACTCATACTACCTTCACTGGTGATCAAGGTCAGTGCTAGAAATTTTATCATATTAATAATCCCAATATCACGTATGAAGAACTTTATGTTAGATACTTGTGTCTTTTTACCAACATCTTCTTTGCCCTTCAGGTAAAACCTACATGTTCAGGATCTCAAATGTAGGGTTATCTACCTCACTGAACTTCAGGATCCAGGGCCACACAATGAAGCTAGTGGAGGTTGAAGGATCCCACACTATTCAGAACATTTATGACTCTCTTGATGTGCATGTTGGCCAATCTGTAGCTGTCTTAGTTACCCTAAATCAGGCTCCAAAAGATTACTACATTGTTGCTTCAACACGTTTCACCAAGCAAGTTCTCACAGCATCTGCAGTGTTGCATTACTCCAACTCTAAGGCCCCAGCCTCTGGACCCCTGCCTGTTGGTCCTACTTACCAAGTGCACTGGTCGATGAAGCAAGCTAGAACTTTCAGGTATTGAATACAATTGAAATTGATGCTTTTGATGAGATATGTGATCTTAGAGATCGCGAAGCCTATGTCAAAAGCTTCCGTGTGACTCAGATTTTTTAAATGGTTGGTGACATGTGTTCATAATTTCATCTTTTTTTTTCCTTGAAGGTGGAATTTGACAGCAAATGCAGCTAGGCCAAATCCTCAGGGTTCGTACCATTATGGAAAGATAGCAATCACCAAAACGTTTGTGTTGGGCAATTCAGCACCTTTAATAAATGGGAAGCAGCGATATGCAGTTAACAGGGTTTCCTATATTAATCCAGATACCCCACTAAAACTTGCTGATCACTTCAACATCCAAGGAGTCTTCACCATGAACTCCATCCAAGGTCTTCCGTCAGATGGTCCTGCATACATATCCACCTCCGTTATCCCGACCAACCTCCATGATTTTATAGAAGTTGTTTTCCAGAACAATGAGAACACCATTCAATCCTGGCATCTTGATGGTTATGACTTCTGGGTTGTTGGGTAAGTAGACATGTTCTGTTACATCCACTTCTTGCGAGTCTAATGAGCTCTTAACATTTAACTTTGAACATCCACAGGTTTGGTTTTGGACAATGGACACAAGCCAAGAGAAGAACTTACAACCTAGTTGATGCCCTTACCAGACATACTGTTCAGGTAAATGAGAGACTTTTGTAACATAATATTCCCATCAGCGAAGGATTCGGCATAAACGATTCCTTCCATACGCCAACAACATTTTATAGCTTGCGATTCATGCGTCATTTCCTTGCAGGTATATCCAAACTCATGGTCCACCATATTGGTCTCTTTGGACAACCAAGGCATGTGGAACATGCGGTCTGCACTATGGGAAAGGCAGTATCTAGGGCAACAATTATACCTAAGAGTCTGGACTCAAGTTAAAAGCTTTGCTAATGAATACAACATTCCTTCTAATGCTCTACTTTGTGGCAAAGCCATTGGACGTCATCTGTAGAATGGCCGGCTATTCAAATGTAATCTGTCTTCTGAGTCATAAGGGTATGACTATAGAGGAAAACATAACAATAGGAGAGGAAAACAAAAGGCGAGTTTAATTGATCATTTACATATCTATTGTACATCAGTGAAATTTTAAATCGCAATTCTATATGTATTCCTGGTTTAAATATAAATGTTTATGCACATTTTAGAAGGTTTTGCTTGGAAAAAGGCCATATGGTATCTATATAGCCTGTGGTTTGAACATGTTCATGATAACTGCATGTTGTATTCATCTAGTTCATCATCAAGAACGCAAATGAAATGCAAACTTCTGTATAAATTTTCTTCAATTAAAGAGGAGTTTAGGAGAACGGTAAGATGGTAAACAAAAGAGACTTGCCTGAAAAATATAGCTTGCAGGCATGGAAAGTAAGTGCCACGCGTTTGGTTGGTACGCTAGGAAAGCAAAGTGTTGTTATCAGAGAAATTGGAGGTAAGAAGTTAATACGGAGGATGATATTAAACTCCCATCTTAGAGCTATTTAAATAAAGCTAGAGTTTAACAAAAACTTAAATACATTCCTTATTTTTAGATATGGATAACAATTATCTAATATATAAAGTCTATCCTAAACATAAAAGCAGAAAAATAATCCAAAAGATAAAGTCATACTAGTCCAATATATAGATATTTAGGTAGTTTTCAACACTCCTTGTCTTACTAGTTCCAAACTCTTAGCTTGCTTCTCAATTCTTCAAATTTGGCTTTTGAAAGCGCATTTGTTAGGACATCTACGCTTTGATCATCGGTCCTTAAAATGTTTATAATGCCATAAAAACAGGATTGTTAAGATTATTTAAAATTGAAATGGTAGCTTGATTATCAACAAAAATCTGAGTTGGCTCATTTTGCTCCATATGTAAATCTGCATGTATATTTTTGAGCCAAATTGTTTGATTTACAATAGCAATGGCTGCCACATATTCTACCTCAGGCCGCAACATCTTGTTTCTTTGAACATCATGAAAACACCCCTGAGCCAAGGTGAAATAGTGACCTGCTGTACTCTCGCATCATCAATTGAACCTCCCTAATCACAACCTCCCTAATCACTATCAGAATATTTATGAAGTTTGAAATTCTAACAGTGAGTGTACTTAATTCCATAATCTACAGTACCTTTTTATGTATCTCACATTTCTTTTGGAAGCTTGAAAATGCATTTCACTTGCACAATGGATAAATCTTGAAAGCATACTTACTACAAACATAATATCAGGTCTAGTTGCAGTAAGATACATTAAGCAACTAATTAAGCTTCTATAATGATGTTAATCCACCTTATCATCTCCATCATCTTTGCTGAACTTTTCCTTCTAGTTCATTGGAGTAGTGGTGTTTTTGCAATCCTCCATACGAAAATTTTTAAGTATTTCCCATGCATTCTTCCTTTGGCATATGAAGTCTCCATATGTGAGTTTAGTGAAACCATAATGGAGGCTGACACAACATCCATAATTGTTGCACTACCAGCTTTTGATGGTGACAACTATGGAGCATGGGCTATTAGGATAACTGTTCACTTTGAAGCTCTGGATCTTTGGAAGGCTGTAGAAGAAGACTAAAAACTATTTCAATTATTCAAAAATCCTACAATGACACAACTGAAGAATCACAAAGAGAGGAAGACAAAGAAGTCCAAGGCGAAAGCTTGTCTTTTTTAGCTATGTCAAGTGTAATTTTTACAAGAATTATGAATCTACAATTTGCTAAAGATATTTAGGATTATCTCAAATCTGAATATCAAGGTAACGAAAGAACCAAAGGTATGCAAGTCATTAACTTGACCAAAGAATTTGAGATGCAGAGCATAAAAGGGACATAAACTATTACAGGCTATGTTGAAAGGTTGCTAAACATTGTTAATAAGGTATGACTTCTTGGAAAGGATTTTCATGATAAAAGAATTATGCAAAAAATTCGTGTCACTGTACTTGAAACAAGAATCTAGAGATTTGTCGAGCATCTCTTTAGGAGAATTAGTAAGTTCTTTACAGACTAGAGCAGAGAAAAATGATAAGACATGAGGAGGCAGTACAAGGTGCTTTTCATATAAAATCACAAAACCCAAGAGGAGGAAAAAACAAGAAGAATAACAAGAGGAAAAACAACAAAAAACTTGAAGGCTCCAACAAGCAGCAAGATGAGGCTTTTCCATATTGTCCACACCACAAAAAGACAAATCACCCTCTAAGAAAATGTTGGTGGAAGCTTGATGTCAAGTGCAGAAAATGTGATAATATGGAGCATATAAAATGGATTTGCAAGTGTTAAACTGATGAGACAAAGATGTCCATAGAGCAAAACTAAAAGGACTAACTCTTTATTGCCACATACTTTACTATAAGCAACAGTTGTAGTGATTCTTGACTGATAGGCAGTGGTTAAACAAACCATATGACCAATGACCAAAACCTCTTTAAAGAGCTTAATAAAACCATTGTTTCCAAGGTGAAAATTGGAAATGATGATTTTATCTCAATTAAGGGAAAAGGAACTGTAGCTACTGAGAGCATGACAGGTTTAAAGCATATCATAGATGTTTTATATGTGCTTGACAACCAAAATCTACTTAGTGTTGCCAACTAGTTGAAAAAGGCTTCAAAATCATATTTGAAGCCAAATGGTGCTTGATCATATATGTGAAAGGCAGAGATTCGTTTAAGGTGAAATGAGAGCTAAAAGTTATGCCCTAAATTTGATGGAGGAGGAGCAAATAGCTTTTTCAAGCATTGTGAGCAATGTTGAATTATGACATAAGAGGCCTGGACATTTTCATCATGCTGGACTTCTTTACATACAGAAACATGCCTTAGTGAGAGGTGTACCATTACTCAAAGAAAAGTTAGTTGATTGTGTGGCTTGTCAATATGGAAAGCAAGTCAAAAAATCAATCCCTCAAATAGCATGGAGAGCAACATAAAAGTTACAGCTAGTGCACACAGATGTTAGAGGACCTTAGAAAACATTATCTTTAAATGGTAATAAATACTATATTACATTTATTGATGATTTTACCAGATTTTGCTAGATTTATTTGTTTAAATCTAAATCCAAGGTTTCTAATATATTTTGGAAATACAAAGCCTTTTTGGAAAATCAAAGTAGTTGTAGGTTCTATATAATAAGATTTGAAAATGGGAAAGAATATACAAATAAAGTTTTTGACAGATTTTGTAAAGAAGCTAGTATTGAACACCAACTTACTGCACCTTACACCCCACAACAAAATGATGTAATTGAGAGAAAAAATTAAAGTGTTATAGAAATAACAAGTTGTATGCTGTATAAAAAGGAATTACCAAAGAAACTATTGGCAAAGACCACAAACACTGTTGTATTTTTGTTGTTAGTAGAGCATAAATTTATTTTATGAAATTGGAGACAAGAAGTTATATCTATAATAATATTAAACTTCTATTGTAGAGCTCTTTAAATAGAGCTAGAGTCTAGAGTTAGAGTTTAACAAAAAATCAAATATATTCCTTATTCTTAGGCATTTATTCAGATAAAACCATCATAAAGATAAAAATAGACAAATAATCGAATAGATAAATTCATCTTAATCCAATCTATAACACAGAATAAGGTACACCTCAAAATCCCTACAGTGATTATATTTACATGTACAAAAAATTCTCTACAACTTCTACATATTTGACTAACTAGTGATAAGGCTGTTTGCATAAACCCTTAAAAAGTATTAAACAACTTTATAAAAGATCTTGACATGAAACTTCAATCTCTATGGTTATGGGAAAGAAAATTGTTGGTACTATTTCTTTTTCGCTATACAAGGCTCAAACTAAAGCCTATCTTGAATGAACTCAAAAACAGAACTGCGCCAACGATGTTGAGATTATGAATAGGATGACATAGGAAAGAGTCTCCAAAAAGGAAAAAAGGAAACCTGCAAATGGTTAAATAGCATTACAATTTGCGCAGGTTATGTTAAGGGTTTCTTTTGACATCTGAACAAACAAACATGGTAGAAGAAAAATGGAAGAGAAATTCACATTTTGGGAAAAATTAAGTAGCAAGTTTTGCAGGGAATATGGATTTCGCGCGCTACTAACTTAATGCTATAAGAGTCTAAAAATTGCATGAAAGTTTTAGGGCATACAATTTAAAGAACAATATATTACCATCATTCAGAAGTGATGATTAACTTTTGTTAAGATATATGTTGATATCTTATTATTTAATTTTGACATTATTTGATAATTGGACTTTCAAGATAATATTGATTAGCAACAAATTCTAGCCAATATAGGGTAACATATTCTTTGGAGATTTGGTTAGTTAATTATAGCTGGACTGTGTCTTAGGAATTGTCATTTTTGGTGTGAATTAACAACAATTTTTATATTCCTTGGAGGTTGATATCTTAAAGTTACCTTGGATAATATTTTGTAGCAGATTGTATACAGATAGAACTCTATTTGGTGAAAACTTCTTGGGAATCACATGACCCAAGCTAAATTTGTCTTTTGTCCTATGTCTTCTTTGGGCTATTGATGATAATGGGGTTTATGGGTGGCTGTGTTCTGATTTTGGTCTTTACATGATTCAACTGTGTTTTCTTTTATTCTTAAACTTCAATTAATGGTGGCTTTTGGGTTTTTCTGCAGCTATATACTCCTCTGTTGTTGAATAACCATTGAGTACTGTAGAGTTGGTCTTTGTGTGTGACTTTTGCTAGGTATTCTCCAACTCTCTTCAACGATAACAGTGGGTTGTGTAATCGTTGATGGTGTTGATTTTGGTAGTTGTATTTTTCTCTAGTTTTGAACAACTTGTGAGGGTTGTCTTTGTTATTGATTAGAAGACTCGGGAGTTATGTTTTCCCTTGATGTTTGCGTGATTCTTATAGGTGTATCCACTATTAAAGGAGTGTTACTTGTGTGGCTGTAGATTGTGATTTGTGAGTGAAGGTGGTGTGCATAAAATTCTAGCAGGCGTCATGGATTTTACAACTACGTTATTTGTAAAGTTTCAGTAAAGAAATGTTTATTTTGTTGATGATTTTTCTAGATTGGGGAGTTGTGTTTTTTGTCTTTTATGAGGAAATTTTTGGGCTGTCAATGATTGTGATTTTTTATGTGAAAAATTTCCAACTGTCTTGGTGTTTTGCAACTTCATAGTTTGTAATGTTTTCGGTGGAAAGAAAATTGTTTGGTTGGTGACTTTTTAGCTACTGTGTGTGGGATATTCCAGTGATGATATTGAATCTTCACAGCAGATTCTCTTGATGGAAAACTTCTCATTCTTTCGTTAACGAAGCTACTTTGTTAGGGAAGTTGTTTTCTTTCTCAAATGTCTTTGTTTATGTTCATTGTTATTTCAATCACTTGAGTTATTTTTTCATCCTTTATTATCAAATACTATTAAGAAAATCCTCTATTCAGGTTAGTACAAGGCGGTCGTACTATTAGGTATGGTTTACTTTTATGGGTAGTGAGGACAGGAGATAGTATCAAGGATTAGGTGAGTCGACTCTGTAATGCCTTGAGGAAAACTATTATTGCAGCATAGGTGAAAGTAATTAAGTTGGGTCTTACGTTTAATTTTTCTATTTTCATTTGTGTTAGAAATAACTGCGACCGGACTAGAATTTTTGTGAAACTACTAGACCCCTTTGGAAATTTTCAATTGGTTTCAGAGTAAGTCACCGAATCAGAACTTGGTACATCAAATTGTTACAGATTCGTGTTTCGTAATTATGGCTATAAGAGAATAGGCATCAATCAACAGGCCATTGTTATTAGATGGTTCAAATTATCCTACGTGAAAATCTCGAATGAGAGTATTTATTCAGGCACAGGGAATAAAAGTGTGGAACTTAGTGTTACATGATTGGACACATCCAGTTATAACTGATGATAAAGGAGAAGTAGTACTAAAAGATCCATCTGAATAGACAAGAGCTGAAGAAGAAGAGAGAGCACTTGGAAACTCTCAAGCCATGCATGTCGTCTTTAGTGTCATTGATGAAGGTCGCTTCTCAATGAAATTAGCTTGTGAATCGGCAAAAGAAGCGTGAGATACTTTGCAAACTATACATAAAAGATCGAAATCTATAATAGCCTCAAAACTTCAAATATTAACTATAAGATTTGAAGAGCTAAAGATGGATGAGAGTGAAACCATTAGAGACTTCCTAGCGAGACTGCATGACATAGCAAACCAAGCACATCAACTCGGGAAGAAGTACTGTAACTTGAAACTGGTTAAGAAGACATTAAGATCATTGCCTTCGAAATTCATACTAAAAATTGTAGCAATCGAGGAAGCTCATGATATCAATGAATTGTCATTGGATAAGGTAATTGAAATTCTTACCAATTTTGAGATGAATTTGTTAAGGACTAAATAGGAGAGGAACAAAGGAGTGGCATTATAAGCCAAGATTGGTAAAACCACAAATGACTTTGAAGATGAATCCGATGAGAATGAGGATATGAAGTTATTGACAAGAAATTTCAACAAGTGTTTAAAGAAAGTGAAGAAGGATATATCTGATTTTAGGAAAAATGGTGGGAGCTCATCAAAAAGAAATTTCAAAAAACAAGCTAAAAGTTAAAAAGGTGAAAGAAAAGTGAAGAAAATTCAATGTCATAAATGTCAAGGCTTTGAACATGTACGAGCAGAATGCACTAACACTTTGAAGAAGAGAAAAGGGAAGTCCTATACTAGCACTTGAAGTGAGAATGAATTCGAAAGTGAGTATAGTAGTAAAGAAGAATTTGTGAGAAGTGTTGCGTTGGTTGCTTTATATAGCAAAAGTCCAGTTTCTTGCTTAACAACAACCAAGAAGGAAGAAATTGATGATGAAAACATGGATAAACCAGAAAATTTTGAGAAAAAAGCAGATGAATCAGTTCAAAGTCTAACCTCAGATTATGACAGTGATGACTGTGGTTCAGATGACAAAAATGAGGATATCTATGAAGCCTACGAATTAATGTATGCAAAATGGGTGCAAACAGGCAAGAAAAATGAAAAGCTAAAGAAGGAAAACCTCCCCATGAAAAACATCATTCAAGATCTAAAGAAGAAGTTGTTGTCTACATCAAATGAGCTTGGTAAAACAAAATTAAATTTGGTCAGTATGAAAAAAAGAATAAGAATGTTAAATGGAGATATAGAAAAATTAGAACAATTGTTGGAAATTGGTAAGATTAAAGGAGATCTTCAAGGCATTGGCTATAAAGGTGAAAGTTCTAAGCCTAATGATGAGAATAATGACATAAACAAATCTGTCCAAGAAGAAATCTCAAGAAAAAATCAAAGGTTTATACCTACATGTCATTTTTGTGGGATTTTCAGGCACATAAGACTGAAATGTTACAAGTTACTACAAATGATATTTCAAATGGGTCAAAATCGCAAATCTAGACATTCTTCATTAAATTTTCAGCAGTAACCTATGTTACTTAAACATACTTGGGTTAGAAAAAATTAGCTTCACACATTAGAACAAACACACAAGGGAGTTAATATCAGAAACTGTCCAGATCCATAGTTAGTTGTTATTGGAAAAGAAACCAACCAGACATCTAATGACAGAGATGATGAGACGAGGAATAAGCTCAGGTTTGAATTTCTTTGAGGGCACAAAGACTGCATGTTTTACATTTTTGAAGTATATTTTGAGTTTGTCTAAATAAAAGGAGATTTAAAGGAGTTAACATCTAGACGTTTTGAGTTTTTATGGGTTTTCTAAGGTTCAAGTGGTTGGTGTGTGTTTAGATTTTTCCTTACTTGTTGAATAGTATATTTGATGTAATGAGGCTCTCTCTGATGATTTGAAAGTTTTGCTTCTGAATGATGATTTACGGAGTTATGTCAAGAATATGTTGATGCCTGATTCAAGATCTATAGGAAGATTAAGATTTTCTATGATTTGCGTTTCTCAAGTTTATATTGGTTTCTCTTTATATCGCTGGCTGTATGAATTTGGGAAATTTGTGTTCATATGATTTATGTGAAGAAGAGATTGATTAAGTTTGATTATGATTCGTTGAATGCATTTTTGGGGATTCTGAATTTAATCAGTTATATGCGGATGACTTTAATAAGTAATGATATGTTGGCTAGTGTTTTGACTGGTGGTAAATTGTCGTCTTGGCGTGCTTATGATTATTCCGCTACTTCTACTGCTGATTTTTATGTTTCTTTATTGCTGAGATTGATCGCATTAAAGTCATTCTTCGTTTTGACATTGTTTTGTCCCAAGGGGGAGATATAGGATTGTTTTTGGTGATTGTTCAATTCAGGGCAAGATTTGACTATTAGTCTTACTTTTTGACATCTTTTGTCCCAAGAAGGACAAAACTATGTTGCTTTTTGGTATCTTTAGATAATTAATTATGTTTGGATCTTATTGATTGATTAGAGGGGAGTTCTCATGTGGATCGTGAATTCGATGTTTTACATCCAATTATACTCTTTATGAGGAGTTTTAAATATGTGACAAATAATGCTAAAAACGGCAAGATTGTTAAGATATATGTTGATATCTTATTATTTAATTTTGACATTATTTGATAATTGGACTATCAAGATAATATTGATTAGTTTCAAATTCTAGTCAAGATGGGATATCATATTCCTTGGAGATTTGGTTAGTTGATCATAGCTGGACTGTGGCTTAGGAATTGACATTTTTTGTGTGAATTAACGACAATTTTTGTATGCCTTACAGGCTGATATCTTAAAGCCATCTTGGATAATATTTGGTAGCAAATTGTATGCATATATAACTGTATTTAGTGAAAATTTCTTGGGAATCATGTGACCAAAGCTGAATTTGTCTTCTGTCATGTGTCTTCTTTGGGTTGTTGTCGCTACTGATTTTGGTCTTTGCATGATTCAACTATGTTTTCTTTTATTCTTAAACGTCAATTTAGGGTAGCTTTTGGGTTTTTCTGTAGCTATATATTCCTCTATTTTTAAATAACCGTTAAGTGCTGCAAAGTTAGTCTTTGTGTGTGACTTTTGCTGGGTATTCTCCATCTCTCTTCAATAATAATAGTAGGCTGTGTAATCGTTGATGGTGTTGATTTTGGCAGTTGTGTTTTTCTCTAGTTTTGAACAACTTGTGAGAGCTATCTTTGTTATTGATTGGGAGACTCGACAACCATGTTTTCCCTTGATGTTTGTGTGATTCTTATGGGTCTGTCCACTATTGAAGGAGTGTTACTTGTGTGGCTGTGAGTTATGATCTGTGAGTGGAGGTGGTGTGCATAAAATTCCAGCAGGCGTCGTAAATTTTACAGCTCTGTTATTTACAACGTTTCGGTGAAGAAACGTCACCGAAACGTTTATTTTGTTGGTGATTTTCTGGATTAGGGAGTTATGTTTTTTGTCTTTTGTGAGGAAAATTTTGGGCTGTCAATGATAGTAGTTTTTGTGTGAAAAAATTCCAGCGATCCTGGTGTTTTTGCAGCTTTATAGTTTGTAACGTTTTCGGTGGAAAGACGTTTGTTTCGTTGGTGACTTTTTAGCTACTATGCGTGGGATGTTTCAGTAACGATATTGAAGCTTCATAGCAAATTTTCTTGATGGACAACTTCTCATTCTTTCATTAACGAAGCTACTTTATTAGGGAAGTTATTTTTTTCTCAAATGTCTTTGTTTATGTTCGTTGTTATTTTAATCATTTGAGTTATTTTTTCATCCTTTGTTATCAAATATTATTAAAAAATTCTCTGTTGAGGTTAGTACGAGGTAGTCGTATTATTGGGTGTGATTTATTTTCACAGATAATGAGAATGAGAGATAGGATTAAAGATTGGGTGAGTCGCAAGGGATTAGTCACTGTTATCGACGGTGAATACCCTGAGTTCACCAAAAAAAAAAGATTGGGTGAGTCGGCTCTGTAATACTTTGAGTAAAACAGGCGAAAGTAATTAATCTAGGTGAGAGTTCGCAGACATAAACAAGATGTACCAAACTGTGTTAATAAATTTCAGTATTAATTTATTATTTTATGTTTAATTTTTATATATTTACTTGTGCTAGAAATAACTAAACCGAACAAGAATTTTTACGAAATTATTACCCCTCTTCGGACATTTTCGACTTTGATGTGAAGATCCAATCTTCAATGAGCACATGATGAGAATTTAATTCCACATGCGTTGGAATTAAAGTGGTCTACCTCACCAGCCTCGTGGCATGTGCCTAATGCGTCTCCCGTTCGGTGACATCTTGGGATGCATTTTGAACATCTGGTGCCACCAATTACCTTAGGACGAAAGTATGTGTGTCCTTTCACTTCTTTGTCATAATTAAGGATTACAATTCCATACGAATATTTGTGATAAAATTTTCAATTTATTAATCTTTTCTGCATTGAACAACTGCATTCCAGAAATGTGATTTCTAGTTGACATATATACATGTATGTACAAATAGTAAAATGATAAAATCCTTCAATATGTTAACTAATATTAAATTAATTATATAAGTTTTGGTATCTTTAATTCCATATCTTAAATTAAATTTTAAATTAATAAATAAATTGAAAAAATAAAAGTTCATATTTGGACAATTATTAATGATGACATACTTGAATTTTGGAACCTCAATAGAATATTATCACTTTTTCTTTCAAATGTAACATGGACATATGAGATATTATCGTCAATTTTAGTATGATCTTACTTTCTCTTGTACGTAAATGACTCTCAATGTGGACCTACGCCTACCATCAAATACTCAAACTTACATCCTTGATTCCGAGGATTAAATCTGAATTATGAGATTTAATTGTTAAAATTATTCTAAATAATTCGTACAAATCAAATCTCATTAAACTAAATAAAATTATTTGTTGGATCAAATACGAATTTTACGAAGCTAAGAGTTAACGCATCATTCTAAATTATTTGAACTGAAACGCTTTACATATCATTTCGGGTTTGGCAAGTGTGGTAAATAACAACATAGATGATGGTAATGAAAGCGATGCAGTCAAAGGAATCGCAATAAACATTTGCGGAAACCCTAATAGACGGAATTAAGTGATCCACTCGACACCCTCGCTTGTCTTTGGTCTTGTTCAATCATATAACTCGCTTCTTTATCATGTGACTAACATGATTAAAAATCAGGACAGGTTTTCTATACTATTATCTGGGTGTCACACTTCTCATGTATTAAGCAACATCACATGCATCGATTACGTATACGCGGTTTCTTGAACCTATACATTAATCCATTGACATTTAAACAAGTTGACTGAGTTGCCATGGATTAATGATATCATCCGCTCTCACCGCAGTGGCTTTCGCTTCCTTGCATCTTTCTTCTAATAATCCCATTCCCGTCACCACGAAACCAAATTCTTCCATGCATGTCTTAGATTAGTTTATTATATTTTATTAGTCTTTTTGCATTCCCTAAACTAAAAAATAAGTAAACTTAAGAGGGTTGACATTTTTTGTCAGGTTACTTTCAAGAAATTAGTTAAGCACATGATATTATGAGCTCAAAGTGAGTTGTGAAGGAGAAATATGAGTCTTGATGCGTAGGTTCCAGGATCTTGACTTCTTTTATATAGAGGTTTGCCTTTTCTGTTCACTTGTACTTTTAAGCTTCATCCTCTCATTCAAGGAACTTTGCGTCTTTGAGGGATTCAGTTTGCAGTTCTTACCTCGGTACATGTCTTTTACTTATCTAATTCTCCTTACTTAAATTGTGAGTTGAGTTTGAAGATCATATTCATCTTAAGTTCTGATGATTTTACATACGTCTACATGAACAGGACTCCAGGAATCGGGGGAACATATTACATTCAGATGAGGCAGGGCGGTATCCTGTGTTTTTGTATCGGACTATTGTCTCTGCTGAATGGCATTGGTGTGCAAGCTGAAGACCCCTACAGATATTATACATGGACAGTGACGTATGGAGACATTACTCCACTCGGTAGTCGTCAAAGGGTAGGTTAATATGAGCCCTTACCTCGTTTATATATTTCAAGCAAGTTTATTCTAATCTTCCATACCAAACTACTATTTTTAGTGGTTTGTTACACTTTCTATTCCCCATGTTTAGCCTCATCCTGATTGTACCTGTACAATTATTTCTTGCAGGGAATCCTTATCAATGGACAATTTCCTGGCCCGACTATTGATTGCGTGACTAACGACAACATAATTGTAAATGTCATCAATAAGTTGGATGAACCTTTCCTCATAACATGGTTAGTGCACAATACATGTTATATAACCAAGACTTCGTTTAGTTTGTGCGTAGAAGATAGTAAAAAGGACTCACAGGCAAGACCTTTCTGGTGCTAACTAATCAGGAATGGAATTAAACAAAGAAAGACTTCATGGCAAGATGGAGTGATGGGGACCAATTGTCCTATCCCTCCTAACTCCAACTGGACCTACAAGTTCCAGGCAAAAGACCAGATTGGAACATACACCTATTTCCCTTCTACTGCACTGCATAGAGCTGCCGGTGGCTTTGGAGGTTTCAATATCCAGTCAAGATCTGTGATTGCAATTCCATACCCTATTCCTGACGCTGAGTTCACCTTGCTTATCGGTGACTGGTACAAGACCGACCACAAGGTTTGACATCGAATTATCTCTCTCATTTCTTTACTGAAACTAATGTTGCTTTCTATAGTGCTAACTTGTCCCTAAAAAAAAAAAAACTTCCGGTCCATTCAGAGCTTGCAGCAAAACCTGGACAATGGCACTTCTCTTCCCCCTCCTGACGGTCTTCTTATAAATGGGCTCTCCCAAGGTGCAACTTTCACTGGTGAATCAGGTAATTTTAGTCAAGTTACACTTGAACTACTCTTCAGATGTAACAATTAGGACTGCAGAAACTAACTGTGAGAGTTCTGAATGTACCAACCATTTTTTTTAGGTAAAACTTACAAGTTCAGAGTCTCAAATGTTGGAATTGCGACCTCAATAAATTTCAGAATCCAGGGTCATGTAATGACCCTTGTAGAAGTAGAAGGGGCTCATACCTTGCAAGAAAAGTACAGTACTATTGACATTCATGCCGGTCAATCCGTGGCTGTTTTGGTCACATTAAGTGAGAATCCAAAGGACTACTACATTGTTGCCTCTACCCGTTTCACTAAACCTTTCATCAACACCACTGCAATTCTTGCCTATGCTGGTTCAAACACTCCACCGTCTTTACCATTGCCTATTGGTCCAACGTACCATGTTCACTGGTCTATGAAGCAGGCAAGGACCATCAGGTAGCTAGAAAGATTTTCACTAAATAGATATCATTTTTATTCATTGTGTTTCGGGTATTGATAAATTGTTGGTTGTTTTGTCAGGCTGAACTTGACAGCAAATGCAGCGAGGCCTAATCCTCAGGGCTCATTCCATTATAAGCAAATAAATATTGTCAGGACAATCATTTTAGCCAACACACAAGCTCTGATCAACAACAAATTGCGTTATGCTGTTAACAGCATCTCCTATGTGGATCCAACCACGCCATTGAAGCTCGCCGACTGGTACAACATTTCTGGTGTCTTCGCGCTGAATTCTGTTCCTGATAAACCAACTAACAGCAATCCCGTGCTGGGAACATATGTCATTGGCACTACCCTTCATGACTTCGTAGAGATTGTTTTCCAAAACACAGAGAAGAAGATCGTCCACTCTTGGCATTTTGATGGATCCAGTGCCTACGTTGTCGGGTAAAACTTCATTATCTTGATTTGTTAACTTCTTTCCTTGCCGAAATTAATTAATTAGCCTATTTCTAGGAAATGAGCATGTGGGTTGACTTTGATTAATGTTCAAATATGAATATTGAATATAGCTTTTTACTTTTAGGAAATATCAGTAATTATATATAATATGTATGGTCATGCACAAGATTTTGTGAATGAATTCTTACCTGTGGCTCCAAAATTCTGTAGATACGGGTCTGGTGTTTGGAATGAAACCATGAAAGAACGCTACAACATGGACGATGGTATTCCTAGACACACCGTTCAGGTACTTAAATTTCGATTCTAAAATGAAATAAAGTATAAGCCCCCATAGCTGTAAAAAGTAAACAAATAATTTGCAATTTACAAGACATTATTAGGAAGGTGGAGGAGGGAGAACTTTTTCACTAATTTTGTTTTATAAAGATAATAAAATTGAATTATATTATGAGTAAGGTCTT
The DNA here is from genome assembly GCA_025629805.1 of Erythroxylum baracoense. Lineage (NCBI taxonomy): Eukaryota > Viridiplantae > Streptophyta > Magnoliopsida > Malpighiales > Erythroxylaceae > Erythroxylum > Erythroxylum baracoense. The sequence continues at coordinate 5,697,836 of JAOTAY010000191.1, forward strand.
ATATTGAAATTCACAATAAATCATAATATTATAGTGTTGACTTATATTAGTATTGTGATTTGTCTATTATTTATTATTTGCACATATTATGTACATTTATTATAATTATTTTTAATTATATTATAGCTTTCAATTCACAATTTAAAACTTCAATTATGATTAAAGGGAAAAGTAAGCATAGAATTGAGATCCCCCAAATGCACCTCTTCAACTCTAACAGTTGAAAAGCAATTATATGATGAAAAATCACGAAAAGAAGTTTAAGGCAATGAAGATTAAAGAAGCTTGCAATAGTGATTGTGTGGATAAAGAAGATTAACTGAGGCACATCGAAATTGGCACTTGGCAGGTATACCCTCTATCCTGGACAGCAGTATTGGTGTCTCTGGACAACAAAGGAATGTGGAACTTGAGGTCAGCGATGTGGGCTCAGCGATATCTAGGGCAGCAACTGTATGTGCGAGTTTGGAATAACGAGAAGAGCTTGCTCATTGAGAATGACATCCCTGCTAATGCATTATTCTGTGGCCTGGCTAAACATCCTTAGAACTCTTAGAAACTTCGATTCCTTTTATTTATTTTATTTTTATTTTTTAAGAGTGTGGTCTTGAATCAGTTACGAGGGTGTTACTGTTTCAAGACAATTGGAGATAGGTTCAGTGGAAATTGAGAGGGCTAGATATGAACGAAGTTTCCATAGTTTATTGTGCAAGATTACTTCCTCTTCATATTTTTGCAATAAATCCGTCAACTTTAAATTCAATCGATACATTTCATTTACTATGGACTTGAGCAAGATATATAAGGACTGCATGGGACCTATTATACAAATTAAATCAATGCAGTACTTCATGTAAAAGATTAGTATTTTCAGTGGTTTTTGTATAGCTCTTTTTGATATTAAAAGATTAGACATAAATGTCATCTAAATTCATTAAGACCAATTAATTACTAACTACAACAACAATATTTAAGTACTGAGATCAATTAATTACTAATTATTCTGAAATAATACGTTTACAAGTTAAGCTATAAAGAAGTTAATCAAATCAAACTACTGAATAAATAGTATATCTCTCTTGTTAAATTTTTCTCCCAAAATTATGGGGCTATTTTGACCAGTTTTTTAGAGAGAGTTGTCTCGTGTTTTTAGGTATTTTTCTACCTACTTATTTGTGTTGGTTTCGGGTACAGGTACCTTTTTATTAAAGGTCGTTTGAGCTTTTCCTAGAAATAGAAACAGGTAAAATCCCAACAATGTATAGTGAATTATTGATACTAAGGAACTCTCAAAGTTTAACCTACGTATACTAAGAAACTAAACTTAATCATTGAACTATAGAACTGTTACAAATTAGCTGCAACATCAGTCTAGTACGTAGCCTCGTTCAACATCTAGGCACTTCTCACTTTTCACTACTACTACTACCCCTCTAAATGCTTTGGCCTTTCAATTACACTTGGAACCATCGATATCTTGTTAACTAAGTATACTAATTCTAACTAACGAGGTGACTTAGTATTTCATCCATATCGTGAAAATCCGTTAGCGGCTAAAGCAGCTTTTGTTTACTTTCTGGTCATTATGTTTGTTAGACTGAGATGTCAAATGATACTACATTAAAAACTTCTATAAACTAGTAATATTATAACTAATATAAGATTTATTAATTAAAAGAAATATTGTTATTCTCTGAGCTCTGATAAAATTATAAAAATTTATTATATGATAGAAGTTATTAATTTATCAACTATTAATTAATTTACAAAGGTTTTACAATATTCTTCACCCTAATTATTCAATCAACATCGTAATCGATGACTACTTCAAAGTTAAGCTACATTATTAAGATAAAAAGTTTTGACTTTCAAACGAGGGATCCTAAAAATAGCCATCAAGTAAGAATGCAATTTCTCCTTACCTTGCAATATTGGCTCCGATTTAAATTACCCTTTTTTTGGAATATGGAGAAGTGCAAAAGTTTAATTCTTTTTCAATACTAATGCAGGAAGAAACTTTTCGTTTGAATCCGATCGTATAATAATATATTACAGATACATATTAAAGAGATAACTAAACTGGAGCTATATGATATGACTGACGCGAAATGATACAATCGGGTGAGCAATACTGCAGGGACATAGCTGCTGCGGATGACTAAACTACAGTTGTTGTGAAACGGGAAAAATCTGGGAGCGTCTGTTTCCAAGAGAATGGAAACAGCAGAGCCGGAAACAGAAAGAAAGAGAGAGGCAATGGCTTTAATTAGATAAGGCTGCAGGGCGGAATCATTCTTTCCAAACCTTGTCAGAATCAAATTGCTGTTTCTGGTAAACTGTTCCCAAAGCTGCTTTTTAGGACACACCCATTTATCTTCAATACAAATTCATGAAAGAATCTTCATGGTTATGTCACCCAGCAGCATACCTGATACCACTTCCCATCTCCTCATATAATATATGAAAAAATAACTGAACCAGCACTGAAGTTGGAGTCAACCCAGAGGCATACATTCAGTAAAATCATGTGAAGGTTTTTATTCTTTTCTGATATTTTAATCTCATGTCATACACGGCGTTACTATACACATGATCTTTATTCTTACCAGGAAAGAAATTGTTTTGATGTCTTTATGCTAAAAACCTGGCAGAACTCTAAGTTATCTCCTCATAAATCTTTCATCTTTCTTTCTTCAAAGAATATCAACCCACAAAAAGTTCACTTCCGGTGGTTTTGGGACTGTTTCCGACGATAAAGAAGGGGAACAATTGCCGACGTATATGCAAAAATGGATTCACTCTTCAGGAGTAAGAGTAGTCAGTACTAAAGAAGCACTAATATATACTACCTTTACCACTTCTTGGTCCTTGGTTTGGTAGTTGGTACAGCCTCAAAAGCTAAAAACACACCTTAAGAAACACCCCATACATAATTAAGACATCAAAAAGAAACTTGTGATCCTACGACCATATCCATATACCACACCCCAATGTAACATCCTAGAGAAATGAAGGAAAGATTTAAACCGAAACATAACATAAAGCAAAATAAAATTAAAGGGGTAGATATGCACCATTAGTTGGGAAGATCAGACCATGAAAATGCCGGATTCCAGTAACCCAGTTCACTTCCAGCCACCTGAGCAGACTCCAATATCGTTGAAGATGCTGACGTTGATGAAGAAGCTGCATTTCCTAGAACAACCTGAGGGTTCTCAGTATAACAATTAGTCGATGACTTGAGCCTTTGATACAGTTCTTGTAGCCCTGAGTTTTGAGCTTCATCAACTATGAAACCATTTTGATGGTGCTGTTGTACTTGGTTTTGACAATTTTTCCAAAAAGGGCTACAAAGACCAAGAGAAGGAACTTGGCCGAGAGGATCCAAGCATAGGGTCCTGGCATTTAGCCCAACTGTTGTAACTGTTGGTTCAGTTAACATGTGAGTTCCGATTATACTACCTTCCTCTTTCACAGAAATAGAACTAGATAGTGCACTAGGGTTAGGGTTAGGGTTTTGGTTGCCTCTAAGTAGGGAAAAAAGATGAGAATTTTGAGGTGAAGACCACATAATTGGGCTAGACGAAAGCTCGTGAGCAAACCCATTTCCAAAACCTGATCTTCCAATCTCAGACGCCAAAGTTTTGATCTTGCTAGCGCTAGGTTTCCCAACTGATGCAGCAGATACGCTCGTGTTCTTGTTCTTTCTGCAACCACCTCCGATTGGAACATTCCTCAGAGCACCGCCTTTAGTCCAATACCGGCGACAAGTTTTGCAGAAATGACGAGGCTGAGTCAGATTGTAGTTGTTGTAGTAACAGAACTTGGTGTTTGTAGAATCACATCGTGGACATCTCAAGTTCTCTGAAGCTGAAGAAGTAGCAGCAGTAATAGGTGTAGTGGTGCTCGTTGGAGAGCAAGAAGAAGATGGAGAAGGTGAAGGAGATTGAGAAACAGAAGCAGAAGGTGTGCCCTCTAAAATGGTTGTAATTTTCCTCTCTCCTCCAATTAAACCAGCGCCTCCCAAGAGCTCTTGAATCATCTTTACTACTTTGTGGATCTACAACAATCCAAAAACAAGAAAAGCAAAGAAGTTGAGTCTTTTCTTTTTTGTTAGTGGGTAAAGCTAAAGAAAGAAAGTAGATTTTGTTCCATGTATTAGAGAAAGAGAAGATGTAGGTGGAAACATGACTTGCCTTTGTAAGTTCAGTTGAATGTGGCTTTGTTGGCAGCCAGTGTGTTTGTGGGTGTAAAGGAATAGATGATAGAGGGATGGGAACTCTATTATAGACATTACATTCTTAAAGTAGCCATCTTTAATCTAATCACATAAAAACAAGTGCTTTTGGATTTGGAAGTTTGTGGTAGGTGGCTTTTAGAGGCTAGCGAATGGAGTTATCTTCGTTGCCTAGTGTACCCTTTGTGTTCATCCGAAATTCATATTCAAGTATTCAACATTATTATCCTAATGATTCCACAATAGTCAGGAAAACGATCAATGGCTATAGATGATCGATTATAAAGTTTTCTTTTCAATTTAAATATAAGCAATTAAACAATAATTTCATATTCGCATGATAAATATTTTTTTCTTCTTTATCATTTTCATGTAAAATCTCTCTATTTGATCTCTATTTAATTTTTTTCTCTTTTGGGTAGCTAAAACTCAAATCAATTAGAGAAAGAAGCATTTAAGCGGTATACTAAGTTAGAAATCATCATCTTTCAAACTCTTTATATTCAGATAATTTTTCATTGTAATTGATAAGGAAACAAGGGAAAACAGTGCAGGATTGATCTTTACCAATAAGATGATGGGTATTTTCGTAATTAGGATCGTTCATATGATATGTTGCATCATACCTGCATACGATTTTCTTGACATAAATAAACTGAGACTCGAGTTAGTGGAGTAGGGAGAATTTATAATGATTATAGTAATCAAGTTTTCTAAAAGAATAATCTTTGTTGGGGCTTTGTGTTTGCTTCCTGAAGATGCTGTTCAAAAACCATCATTACAAGTTCAAGGAGAGGGCTAATCGCATGGAAAAACGTGTAAAGCCAATTGTCCCTACCCTCAACTATAAAGCCACTGCCCCGAGAGTTATGGCTTGAATTTAGCTTTCCCTACAGACAACAGCAGGAATCAGGATATGACAACCATTGTGAGGGAGTGTGCGTGAGTGTGCTACTACTTAATTATACACATTTATGAGTGATTCTAAATCCACAGATAATGATTTACACGTGTTTAATTATTGATTTTAAATATGTGCATTAAAGTTGATTGGCATGAATCATCTTGCTTGGATGCTGGACATCATGCTTGTGGAAGTAGAGAAATTATCATTTCTGAGAAATTTCAATACATTTATCTAGTTCATTGCTTCAAAACCATTTTATGCTTTCATCGGCTTTCCTGGAAAAAGAAATAGTAAAGAATCTTGCAATTTCCAGGAAAGCTTGTGGTAGAACTATCCATGGACAATTTTCTCCTCTTAAATGTACGAAGGAGATGAGCTGCTGGGAAAAAAGATGAAGTCGGACTACAAGATCAACCCAAAAAGCGGATCATATGTGAATTGAAGTGAAGGTGACAACGTGGGATCTTTTCAACAACCATAAGTTGTTGGGATAGGATTGAGTCATGTTGTAGTTAATATTAATTTGTGCAAATTGTAAATTTCAGTTAACTCAATGAGGAGAAAGTTGAGTTTGAACACATGTTCTAATTTCTTTATACGAAAAAAACTCTTCTATGGTAGTTGGTGTCTTAAGCTATTATGTTAAGTTCCCCGTCGTACCTACCACTGTCCTCAATCTAAATCGAAAAAACAAAGTTGTGTATATAAAATGATTGCAAACCCAGTGTTGTTTATATGGTTATTAAGAATTATTACAATTTAGAATGACTTTAATTGGGTCAATTACTATATATGTACCGTAACACACCATAATTTGTACTTTATTCATGATCTGATTCTTAGTTCTTGACTCGACTCTTTACTGTACTAAGTCAAAACATATTATTTATATGAAAGATGTTCTGCAGTGAGCTAAAGAGGAATATCATAAAATGACGGACTAAAGAGAACCACAAAAAAAGACTCAAAAGAAGCTAGACTTGGACTTGAAGACTAGATGTAATTGGGTTTATATCTAGACTGTTTTACCTAACATTGGGCACATAAGACAAATTGAAAAATCACCTGTGATGTAACCCTTATCTTCTTCTCTGATGGTAAAGTTTCTGTTAGAAGTGTTCAATTCAACAGTCAATGTTAAAACTAATGTGAACTTACCACCTTCCATTTACGTGGAGTGAGGGTGTTAATAAGCATCAATCGTGTGAACGATAACTAAAGTAGATGTGTGAAAAGAGAAACTAGATGGATTGAGCCATGGGGTAAATAAAAGGGCCTACATGTCTCGAATATGTGGAACCATTTTTCAATCACCATCGATCAACATGGAGATCATTAGTCGTGTGGACTAAATCTTATCACTTGGATTGCAAGATATTATGTTATTTGACCAATCCCTAATTGCCCAGTTTCATCTCATAATCTACCTCCTAATCTAAAGTCTTGACATAAAAAAACTAAGAACGTATAGTAAACTAATTAACTTTTGGACCAACTAATTAACTTTTGGACCTTCCTACGTTAAATTAATACAAATCGAATACTATGTTTCATCTGTTGGGATTAATTAATGGCTTTCTTAAGCTTTTGTTCTCTCAATACTTTCATGTTCACACTAATTAATCAATATTCTTTGTTGTTTATGACTGGTAAAAGAAAGGCAACTGTCCATTTCGAACAATCAAATTCTATGAAATGTCCATGAACATAAAGATAACGATATTAGTGGGATTCTTCCAGTTTTCCTTATCATGAACAGAGATATATGCTAATTATTGAGTGAGTATCTTACAATCAAAGACAAGACATAACAGTACCGTATACATTATAGTGCACCATGAGAACGAAAGATATTGGTCTTATTGTTTTGACAAAGACACTTGGAATCTGTTAACTAATTACAAATCCTTCTCTTTTCCAACAAATTAAAATTAAAATTTTCAATAACCCTAGAAACACGAAATCAAGTACGAAGTTTATTTGAGATTAATTTATAGTTATATTTAAATAATTCGTTTATAGACCGAAGTAAATGTGAAATTGTTGAAGTGATAACAAAGTTAAGCGAAAAGCAGGTACTTGCTTTAAAAAGTAAATCAAGAAAACATAAGTTGAACCCCTAAACAAGGTTTCTATTTGAAACAACGCTAGAAGTAGACCAACATGGCCACTAATGTTGAATAATTCTGCAGCCTGTTCAAGTTTGCAGGAAAAAAGGAGATGCATATTACAACCATAGTGCCTTGGTAGCACTAACAAAACGTTGACTGCTCGTCATACACATTGTAGATTGAACATAACAGGGAGCCCCCCCACCACACGGCAGAGGCGAAAACGAAGTGTGAGTACAGAAAGAGAGCTAAAAGCAACGTGTGAAAGAAATTGTATGTCTTTGCAAAAGTAAATATACCTGTCTTCTTAGTTCTGACCACAGTTCTGCAGCTTTTCCCTTTGGCTTATCTTACTCAATAACGTAATCTTAATTTTGGTTCTAACAAGATCAAGGGAAAGTTCACAATTCTCAAGTGGTAGAACATTTGGATCCCTTTTAAATTTGAATTCCTAAAACTATTACTTAATTCAATTCTATCACTTTTTTTTAATTATTCATATGTTAAGTAGTTTATTCATAACTATACTTTATAAATTATTGTGTACACTTAAAATTTTATTTTTGCAATATTTGAAAATCTTTCATTAATAGAATTGGCACAATAGTTGGAGATTTCTTTTCGTACCTATTTTTGTTCACATAAGTGAATTTATTTAGAAAGTTTCTTCAAACTAGCTTTAGGTTCAAGCCTAGACTAGTATGGTCTTTTGTGTTTTTAGATTAGTTAGTATCAATTAAACATTTTACCTTATAACCATAAATGGCAATCTAGCTTTAGAGTAACATTGTAATCAAAAGAAATAACATTGAGAATTATTCTAATTTATGGGTCTAAAAGTAATATGCTGCTTTTCTGGGGGTTGGTATGTTATAAGCACAAAGATAGATACATACCTGACCGCGCGTGCCGTCCGGAGACAGACACAGAACGTGTTGCCCGACTTTCCCTGATTCAGACCGGGCAGCAGAAAACGACAAGACAGTAGCTGATTATCCTCCACCCTTCTGGCAGTTTGGGCAGCCCAATCTAGTCGCCGTCAATTCTCAGTAAGACCTGTCCAACGTTGGGCAGTCACTATCAACAGCTTTCCTTTTTCCGAACACGATTGATTGATTTCCCGCCTAATTATCACCAGAACCTAACTGTTTTATTATTACTTTTTAGGGGTATTCGAAAATTTTTGTTTTCGTATTTGTAAAGTTGGAGACTAATAAATTTGACTAGTCAACAGGCTTAACACATGATATGCGAAAGAATTAAAAGCTCAACACAAATCGAGGCAAGGTTGCGTTACTCCTTTTCGGTTCATGATATATTGGCTAAATTAAGAAAATCAAAAATTAATATTTGTTATCGACATGTTCTAAGAAGTTTTAAAAAAAAAACTGATAAGAGATTATGACCGAGTTAAAATCAGAACTACCATATTATGTTGGTGACGTCAAATCTAAAGGTTCGTTTACGAGCATATCGTTGATTTTGCTTAATAGAGTCGGTCAAGATTTTAGGTTATACATATTGTAAAATGTTCAATTAGGCCTTTTTGGAATCTTTTAACGCTAAAAAGGGCCTTTTTGATTTTCGCATTAATTCATAAATACAATAAGAATATGCATAAAGAAGATGATCATGGCCTTAAAATTAAAATTTATAAAAAGAGGTTCATATGAAACATTAATTATTAAAAAAAAGATAGCTCAAAATTATGTATTTATCATACTTCAAATTAGACAAAACTATATTATCTTTTCATTTTTTATAAGTATTTAATCAATGCGATATCATGAATCTTATAGAAGAAATGTTCCTTTAACTTTGGCATACTAATAAAACTATATCTAAGACACGTGATCATCAATTTCAATGGATTATCTTGTTAACTACTGAATTAATATGAAATCTTGGAGTGTTTATTTTGGTGCGTATTAAATTAAAATTTTGTAACAATTTATAAATTAAGTATTTTAATAAATTATTTGACAAATTAACAATTTAAAATTTAATTTAAATAATATTTATAAAATTAAATTAAAATAAATTACAATCTTTCTCGTTATAATTCTAATATTTTTAATTAAAAACTCTAAAAGAGCTTAAATTCGCCGTTTAAATCACCATAAATTGGCAGCCAATATGTGCCACCCACGAGAATGACATGACATGGCACCCATATATAGTACATTGCATGACATTGATACACTCCCGCATTCTACATGGACCCCTCCCCGTGTTTCCCCTTACGCGGCAAATACTGCTTTTCTAGGACTTCTCAACTCTCAATACTTTTTTCTTTAATCTTCTTTTTCTGTGGCTAGTGGAGAGTGGCATAGGCACCTTCCTTTATCCAATAATGCATTTGGTACGGCTATCTTACTTTGACCACTGTCACTGCCTTTGGCTGTATCTCATCCTATGCATCAAATGAAAGAACCAAAACATGGATTTTGGTTTTGGTTCCATCCAAAGACTAGCTCAACTAATTTAGCCTGTCGTCATGCTAGTACGAGGAACTAAGATTTAATGGCTTGTAGGTATTGGTCTCGTTCTTATCTTAAGTAGCTTAAACAAACCTACACATGCAAGGTAGTTTTTGCACTGAACATAAATTCTACAGCTTGGCTCTCACTGATCTGGTAAAGGTTAAAAACTTGAAATAAGATAAAACAGTCTCTAAATAATTCTAAGTTGGTTTGCACTTTCGTATATAGAAATAGTCTTTCTATTAGGGTAAAATTACGTATTATTAAAACTCTTCAAACTCTATGCTTCAACGAGATTTTTATTGATATTATTGTTGTTGAATTCTTCTGTCACACTTGGACTAATCCAGTTTTCTAGTAGTAATTAGCTAATATTTTATTAGGTAAAATTTTAAGGAGTTTGATTTAATAATTAGATAAATTTGCTATTTACATCATTATTTTTATTTGAATCTTACTAGTAGGGAAAACGAAGTTATTTTTCTTGAACATTTAAAATTTTTGTTAAAAATGGCATAATGAGAATATGTGTAGTTTTATTTTTCTTGAACATTTAAAAATTTTGTTAAAAATGGCATAATGAGAATATGTGTAGTTCGGAATGAATTAGTTTATTCACTTAACTGTACATTGACACAGAGTATACCTCTTGTGATGATTTGCCTTGGATTTTATAGTTATAGGTAAGACGGTGAATCGAATATGCAAAATTTCAAGAAGTACAAATTCACAGAAAGACAATAAATTGAAAAGTGAAAAATGGACATGTTTCCCAATGCCCACAACCTAGTTAGCTACTATAGAGCTAAGGGCCATCCCTAAGCCAAATGCAACCGAATAGGTCACCACCACCAGAGGTTGGAATTCCAATGAAGAGATTCAACCTGACAAAAGCTAACATGGACAAGATCCATCCTGCAGGACCAGCGCAGATCATGTCTCCGTACGAAGCTAAGCATGTGGGTTGTTTATTATTGGAGAGCTTGGAATGTTAAACCTAAGCAAAAGAGTTGAGTGATTGATTAAATTCTATTGGCATGCACAGAGAATTTTCCTGACATGTCAATGACAGCGCTCGGCCATGCTCGAAGTCGAAGGCCTATGGTGACTGAATCCAAAGAAAGTCTCTTATATCAAGACTAGATTTTGTTCTGTATAGGAGTTTGCAAATTTTATGCAGGCCTTGGCAATATAATAATCCAATTCATGTGCTAGTGTTTCTTCAATAAATTAAAGGCCGTGAGTTCATTTCAATGTGAATCAAAGCATACCAGTGATACAGTGATCTTCTTTGAAGATCCCAACAATCATAGGAAATTGCAATGTAAAATCTTTTCGTGCTATTCGATAATCATGTTGAAAAGATTTACGTGCTTCTTAACATTGACACTGCAATAATAGTCAGATAATGTTAATGAGAAATCACGTCTAATGGTGTTATGCTTTTACAAACTCCTTTCTTATGGATCCCACCTTAAAATCATTGGAAAAGAAGATCGCATCCCATCGCACACTAATTGAATGGCATGGCACTTACAATAAAATAAATTAAACATAAAGTTAGGTTTGCATAATGATTTAGCTTTTTCTTACACCAATTCTCCACCCAACGCCTGCATAGACTTGACCGGCTTCTAAGTTCAAGAATATACCAACTTTCAGTCCCAAAGATTCCTCGATCTGTAACGCTGCAACCATTATCACCAGACGAAACAAAGGATAGCGCAGAGTTACATCGAAAATCGATAAGATGTGTTAAGGTACGTCCAACAGTTTTTGATCAGATTAAAAAGACTCATTGCCAAATATTTAGATTCGAGACTTTCACATGTGTAGAGTGCACTATTGATATGGACTCCATTCGTGGTAGGTTTAATGAATTGATCTAAACTTAACAAATATGTAAAAATGAATATTGATAAATTGGAATTGAAGGGTATTAGGCAATGTTTTAAAAACATGATTGGATATAAAACCGCTCAAAGAAAATGTTTAAATTTAAAAGTTCAATTAATATTAAACTACTATGAAATTAATTATTATATAATAAACAAGAAATAAAAATTATAAAAATAAAATATTTTATTGAAATAAAAAATAATACACCAATGTTTATTATTGTATAATAAACTAATAATAAATCAAATCTAATATAAATCTAATATAAAACTTAAACTAACAATAAAATCAAAGTTGTATTTTTGAAGGAGGTTGTGTCTCACCATTGTCAAAAGTTTTAAATTATTTAAAGTTATGTAAAGACTTGTAAACTAAACTTTCATTCAAAGTATCTACATCAACTTTTTTTACTGCATTCAAATAAATTACAAATTTGTAATGTGTGAAATTATTCTTAACTGTAAATTATAATACATTATACTTTTAGGTTAAATATGATCAAAATAAGGTACAAATTGACCATTAGTAGATGTTCTTAATTCAATTGTTGTGATATATGCATTTTCTTCATAAATAACCTTTTAAGTTTGTTGTAATTAAGATCAGGCGATGATTCTTTTTCTTTAATCCAAAAATCAGTATGATCAATACAATCAATATCTACTAGATCATACATTCGTTTCTTATTAAGTGTCCTGAATACATAATAGAGAAATTATAAAGTGAAAAATAAAAATAAAAATAATGAAACATACAAACAAATCAATAAAATATAGATTATTCATTCTTAGATTATAATGTAAACAAGGTCATTAAGTTTTTGATGTTCCAAATAATTCCATTTCTTTGTATGAATACTTTAAACAATGCTCCAATTACGTTCACAACCTGATGTAAAAGGTGCTTAATTGAGTAATCCAATAGCGAGTTTTCTCAATGTTGATGCACTTTCATCAGATAATCCCCCATCACTCATCTATTTTAAATTAATAATTATGAGAAATAAAAATATATATTATTAATAATTAAAGGATGAGCTAAAAGTATGAAAACTTACCAAGTTGAATTTTTGTAATCATAAGTTCTCTTTTTGTAGATGAACTAGTGAAACTCTCTAAACCTTCATGATATAATTTAATTTCATTTGTCGCCCATGATTACTCTTTAATAGAGAAAATATCTTTACATTCAATCATATCAAAGAGACTATCCATAATATCATTTGTGCATGTGTCGCCACTATATAAGCAATAAGAATTAAGAAAACAAGCTACTAAGTATATCCTTTGACTAAGATGTTTATTCCATCTTCAGTTAAGAATATCTATATAGGCTTGTACAATTTCTTTTTTCTTTAAAAAGACTTATATTTGTTTTGCAAGCTCTATATATACAACCATATATATAAACCAAAGATGGCTTCTTATGTGAGTCAACATTCCTTAATAACCTTATAAGCAGAGCCATAATCTTTATAATGATCAAGCAAGCATCCCAAATTTTATTATCTAGAATAATAGTATAAACTTCTTTTCTTTTACACTTTTTAGTAACTTATGACTTGATAAATGTTTACTTATCACTAAATTTTGAAGTAGTTGATTACGTCTATAGACATTTTCAAAGTAATAAATTTAGTTGCAAACTTACTAGTATCAGGACGCACGATGTCGACCACTCTTCTTGCTTTCTTAACCAAGACAAAAATATAATATGATTATATACAAATATTGTGATCATAGATGTACATGAGCGTAACTAGAAATATAGTCCATACCACCAATATCTTTTAAAATAATATTTATATAATGAGTAATGCATATAAATATGCCCACAATTTGATTGTAAGAAGTACCCAACTGATACATAATTAGTTGCATTATTTGTAACAAAATGTACAACATTATTTGGTCAAACCTACTCAACAGTATCATAAAATAATTTAGATAAAGCATTCACACTTTTTACTATCTCAGAAGCATCAACTGACTTGATAAAAGTTGTTCCAATATAACCAAGAAATTAATCAAGGTTCTTTGTCTTTGATAAGTTCCCTCGTCTTTCATAATAGTGCATTATGTTGGTTCCCAGCTAGGATTATATGTATCTGAAACTAACTGACATTCTTTTTTAAAATCTTGAAGCAAAGGCACACGAATCTCATAATAAGAAGGTGCCTTAAATTCTGGACCTATCATTGTTGTAGCATCTATTACTTCTTTAAAATATGGTGAATTTAAAGCATTTAAAGGAATATATGAATGATAGAACAATCTAGCTCATGCTTGTTTACATCACAAAATAATATCCTTTTCAACCAAAATACTATTTAAACTAGGTTGAGAATCAAAATAGTTCTTGGAGAAAAATAAGAATCTATGTTAATAGTAGCTTTCCTTTGTCCTTTATCTAACACTTGCAATGCTTCATCATTTCCAAAACATATATCATGAGCTACTTTATTTTCATTTTTCTTTTTTACTTGTTTTGCTGTAAATAATTTCTAATCATTCGATGAACATCAAATGGTACTTTTTTACAAGAAGCAATATTACCTTAACACCAACAAGATGCTCTTTCATTCTATAAATTCCTCCCTTTAATTGTTCAACCACGAAACATACAATTATATTAGATATTCCCATTAAATGCTTAAGAAGAAGAAAAATAATTCAATATTGAATTAGACTTACCATGAGCAGATGATGCTAAGTTTATCAAATCTTTTTCTAATGATTCCATATTTTTCATTATAATTTTAACCTGAAAATATGAGGAAAATATTTTTATTAGTTTTGTACAAAAATAATTCTCAATAATAACTAGAAAAAAATAAGTCACAAAATAATGAACCAAAGAATAAAGATGAAAAGAAAAGATAAAAGTCTAAAAGTGAAAATACCCTTTAACTTTATCTTCTTGATTCTTGCAACTTCTATATCTATTTGACAATATGAGACTTAGATTTCAATCACCCAAAAAAAGAAATAATAATAAAAAGTAGAGTTAACTTGTAATCTTGACATAAGGAATCAAAGTATATATAGAGGAAATAGAAAAGAGGTTGAAAAAGAATTGAAAACATCAAAGAAAATTAATTCAAATATGAAACAGAAATTGGAATCTTTTCCAAAATTGAAAAAATCTAAAAAGTCTCTAAAAAATTTAAATATGTTTGAAGAAGGACATTGAAAATTTAGTATCCTTGTCTTAACCTACTTCTTTAAACTTTGAACATTACTCTTTAACATACTCTTAAATTATCCTAAACAAAATTACTTACAAATACTAAATTACTAATTAATAGCTTTTTCAATGTCCTTCTTTAAACATACCTTTTAAAGTTCAAACATCGCTTTTTAACATACTCTTATCCTAAACAAAATTACATATCTATACTAAATTACTAATCAATAACTTCTTCAGTTTCCTTCTCTAAACATACTTCTTTAAAGCTTAAACATTACTACTTAACACACTCTTAAATTATCCTAAAACAAATTACCTATTTGTAATAAATTAATAATTATTTACTTTTTTAATGTCCTTCCTTTAAATATACTTTTTTAAAGTTTAAACATCACTCTTTAACATACTCTTAAATTATCTTAAATAAAATTACTTATCTATACTAAATTACTAATTAATAACTTTTTTAGTTTCATTCTTTAAATATTTCTTTAAAATTTAAACATCACTCTTTAACATATTCTTAAATTATCTTAAACAAAATTACTTATCTAATATATTTATACTAAATTACTAATTAATAACTTTTTTAGTGTCCTTCTGTAAATATATTTCTTTAAAGTTTAAATAAACTTTTATTTTTTTATCAATACATACTAATATTCTTAATGTCTTAAAATAATTGAAAATTATATCTTCTTATTTTTTAAGTTTTTAATATTTATTTCAAATATGATCTAAAACACAACATAATAAGATCCTAAAAAGAAAAATTTAATTGTAAACAGAGGCCACAAAAATAAAATTAACAAAAGCAACATGCATAACTTTTGTCTTGACGGGTGGTCATATGCTTATCACTAAATATCATTGGCAGAAAGTTTCCCACGTTTCTCGTTTCTTCTAGATTTCTCTTCTTCCCTTTGGTTTGTGATTTGTTCTCTATGCAGAAGGCGATGGAGTTGGAAATTTTGACAGGGTGTAGGTTTGTATTTTGTTTAACCTTAACCAGCAGATGATTCTTTATATTGTTCCCTATGCCTTCTCTATTCTTTATACTCTCTATGTTTTAATTCATTGTGTCATTTTTAAGATTTCTCTTTGCATGATGTGAGGTTCCTCCTTGTTATATCCATGATCTCTGTCTACATGTTAGGGAAGATTCCAATGATGATTGAACTACTACTGGCTATGTAATTGGTCTATGATTATAAGTTCTTAGATACTACCCATGGATATGTTATTCTAGTGTTTTGTTTCCTTATTTAGTTTCATGATTGTATAGAAATCTCACTGATTCTCAATCTCACTGATTCTCCACCCACCTCATGAAACAGATCTCAAAGTATCTTGTTAGAGGAATTTTGCTCAAACTTTAAAAGGAAGACCACCCGTTGTTGTGCCTATTAGTGCGAGAAGAAGAATGCACAATTTATGATTCTTCACGATTAAGAGAAAACCAGTTTGGTTATTATTTAACCAATTGATTTTCATTCATAACAGTCAGAACAAAAATCAAATAAAAAATGAAGCCAATTTTTGCTTAATACTATCAAATCGGTTAGTTCGTTTTGATTTTAAAATCATTGGTATTAAGTATGTAGATAAATTTTAAAGGATGCTAAATAAAAGTGGTTATGATAATTTATTTTAAAATATATCTTCTTATGGAAATCATTTTTTGAAGTATAATTGGACTATAACTACCTTTAGTGGAGTTAAATCAAACTTTTACTAAGTAGTTTTATTGAAATTTTAGGTAGGTCAGAACCCTTATACCATGAAAAAATAACTTATTAATTAGCTACCAATGTGCACCATAGTTCTATATGCGACATATAAAACATAATCTAAGAATATTCCCTAAAAATTCGATAATGAATCTTAATAGGTTTGCTGAAGACATATGCAAAGGTGACATAAAACAAATAACTAAAATCAATTCAATAAAGAAGGCTTGTATTACAAAGTTGTCTACCACGTTCAATAACTGTTATATACTTTTACTTTGACATGTATAGTTATGATTGATTGTCAACTATCTTGCACGCCTTTGCAATCTTCTTGTTAGGTTTATAAGAGTATGTAGTTGACTTGATATATTAACAATTATGTCCAAGATAGGAGGTTAACTAGAAGTTTGATATAAATTATCCATATATGTCTCAACTACTCTTATCTTTCCTTTGATAGTTCTACATGAGGCAGACTAAGGTTCTAATACGAGTCACTTTTGAAAACCTCAATTTCTTTGTCTTTGATTTGATAGGCGTAATATAGGTAGGTTGAGGTTTTGAAAAGAAGCTTCACTAGGAACATTTGATATAGCGTACAACTGTCATAGAGATGTTCTTACTACTCATACAAAGGCAAAGTATCGCTCAATCTTAGTCGTTAACCTTGTGCAATCTTGATCATCCATCCTCCTCTATAAGGGATTCAATATGCAAGATGATTCACTTTTATAATCTTTAGAGATTTGTTAGGTAGAGAAAACATGCATGTTATTGACAACTAGCCTATCTTTTTAAGAGAGTTGCAAAATTGAAGTGATGAATAAGACTTGCCTTTTCCGATATCCTTTCATTATCAGTCTTACACAATATTTGCTCTACTTGATCGTCACTATCTTGCTTGATCTTAAAGACGTATTTATTTCCAAATGGATTTCTTCTTTATTATATGGCACAAGTTTCAAACTTTTGTTTTATGAGAAGCTTCAATTGTTTTCAATATTGTTGCCATCCATTTAGAGACATCTAGATTGTTAAGTAATTCCTGAAAGGTTAATTGCTTTTTATCCTCTATTAAAAGGAAATTGCCATATTGCCCTCTATTATTATATAATTCAAGTGCCAATTTTGTAGTCTTTTATGCTATCTAATCGACAAACTTTTAAAGTTTCAAAATCAACTTGTTCTTGAAAATCTTGCCTTGATGCTTCAAAAGAAGTCTCTTGTTCAAAATCCTTTTCACTTGTATTATAGTCTTTAAACTTTTTGTGAAGTGATGTTGTTTTCTTCTTTCCTTTGTAAATTTTCTTCTGTAAAGGTGATGTCCTTATTAACATTATCCTTATGGGTATTAAGATCCTATATGTGATACCTATTCACTTTGTTAACAGATCCCATAGGTGATATCCTAACTTCGTGATTTCTTTAGTGTTATACATCATGTACACAAGACTTCTAAATACATAAATGTTAGACTAATCCATTGGCTTCTTAATCCAAATTTTCTTTGGGATCTTTAACCTAATTGTAGTTAATAAAAATCTATCCATATATATTAGACAATATCGATTGTTTGTGAGATTCACATATCCGTTGGAGAGGGGGACGAAGTATGCCTTATAAGTGTGTAGATACCTCTCCCTGATAGATGCATTTTTCCAAAGGTAGGAAGAGTAAAACCGTGAGGGTTTGGCTGGGCCAAGGCCCAAAGCGGACAACATCTGTGAGCGGGTGGTCTAGGGCTATTACAAATGGTATCAGAGCCAGTATTCGAACCGGTATATCATATCAGTTAGAGAGGGGAACGAAGTATGCCTTATAAGGGTATAGATACCTCTCCCTTACAGACGCATTTTTCTAAGGGTGGGAAGAGCAAAACCGTGAGGGTTTGGATGGGCCAAGTGTTGGATATTGAAACTTTTCTTAGAAAATTTCGAGCAGTACATGAGAAGTGTGGATAGGTTCATGTTTTGCTTTGGTGATTTTGG
>JAOTAY010000191.1:5716482-5727322 GCA_025629805.1 Erythroxylum baracoense
GGAATTGTGGTGACATATGAGTAAGATATGTTATGGTATAAAAGCATGAAGATGAATTAATAAAGGTTAAGGTGTTTCTCATTGGATTACGCCCACGTTATATGATTCCAAATAGTTAGCGAATAAGGGTTCTTCGAAATAACCCTTAAGGGTAATAAGCTCACGTGTTATGATATTCTGGATAATTGGGCTCCAGAAACGGGTTCCAACAGTTGTGGTATCAGAGCAAACAGGAGTTAGACTCCAAAAACGGGGTCTAACACTAAGGCCCAAAGTGGACAATATCTGTGAGCGAGTAATCTAGGGCTGTTATATTGTTTCTATCTAAAAACCCATATTTAGGCCTGTAACTCTCAACATTGTTCTTGTTCTTTCTAATAGAGTTTTATTTTATTCACTTTACCTCTCTTTTTATTAAGGAATATACGTAACAATGATCGTATTTGATGTATTTTTTCTTACAAAGTGCATCAAATTCATTTCGAGTATATTGTCATCTATTTTCATCCTTAAATGCTTGATATTTTTACCATAATCAAGTTCAATACATTCTTTAAAACCTTTGAAAATTGGGAACACATATGTTTTCTTTTTGATTTAGTATACCTAACACCTCCTTAAATAATTATTATTGAGAAAGAAGAAGTACATTGCTCCTCTCAAGGAAGGAATTGGTGCTTACCTTACATTAAAGTAAACCAATTTAAGAACAACCTTGCTTCTTGAATTTGATATTTTTAAATTTTATGCGATGTTGCTTACTTGTAACTCAATGTTTATAAAAACTGTAGTGATACCTCTGTGATTAGATGAATAACTTTCACTTAACAAAATATCTTCATTCCTTATTTAGATATATACCCAAGTTTTTGATGTCATAACATTGAAGATCTCATATGCCTCTGCTTCTATTAATGTGTCTCCTTTTAACTTGTACAAGTTTTCACCTATTATTTCTCCCTTTGTAAGTACAACTGTATGTCAAATTATCTTTAATTGTTAACAATTTCTATTTTACACCCAAGATGATTTAGTCATCCTAAGGACAACAAATTCTTTAACAAGCCCTTTGTACTTCCTAAACAATACAAAACCATTATACATCATTAATTTGATGGTTCCAATACTAACAATCTTTGGAGGATAATCTCCACAACTGTACATAGGTTCTTTTGAAATAGGATTATAATGATTAAACCATTCTCTTCTAAAGATCCTATAAAAAGAAATTCTTAAGTTTGAAGAGCCATGCATCAATTAGTGACTTCCTTCTTTAAATTGTTGTTGCTACTTTACAATATAAAGCATTGTCATCATTGTAGTACTTGTAAAATTTTCTTAAGGACTAGAATTTTTCTTATGTAAATTATAGTAATTCTTTTTTAGGCAACCTTTCTTGTCATAAGTATAGTATTTAAAATTTTTCTTACCTTTTAATTTGGAGTTACTATGTTTTTGGCTCCTATTTAGGTCATATTCTGTTGGTAAAAGAAAGTAAATAATTTCTTGCACAAAAGAAGTCTGTTTTCACAAGATATAACTAGAAATTCTTATTTATTTATTACTGACTACAAAAACAAAAAAACTATTTCATTCTTTTTTAATCTATATATATATTGATTGTAAAGACAATAAGTCAATTTAAGTATTATATATGTCATTAGTCTGATCTTTCCATATATCTATATAAAATATATATTTTTGTTTCATTTTGAAATTTATTTCTTTCTTTTTAATATATATTTTTAGATTTATATAAATATAAAATAATCATCAAAAATATTTTGGATATATTAAAAAGAAGAAATACTTGATTATGACATAAATCCCACTTTTTTTTTAAAAAATGGATTGAAACGATAGACATAAATATCTTTTTAGGTACCATCTCAATGGTGGTGAACTAAATAGAGTCAATTATAATGATCTTGCTAACGTGAAAAATACGTTAGCCCTTAGATTGTTGTCACATACTCAGCTCTTATTGTAGTTGTTGCTACTATTTTTCTCTTTCTTATCACCATTCGGGCTTCAACTTTTTAGAAACTAGACTACTTATCTTCCTTATTCTTGCACCAAATTTCTTCCTCCAAAATTGTTATTGTAACATTATCGAAGACTAGGTCATTTGTAAGAAGATTATTAGTTAAATTGATGATAAGTTGATCATGAGAATTATATAGAATTTAAAGTAAAAATTCAGTATATTCATGTGACTCTATTGTATAACCCAACAAAATGAGCTTAAGAGAATAAAGTATTCAAAATATTAATATGCTCGATCACTAGAGTGGATTTCATAATCCAAAGAGTATTAAATTTTCTCTCAAGGAAAATTTTATCATAGAGCAACTTCGTTCAACTTTGTAAGATGATTATATATCTTTTTTTGTTATTTTCTTCTCCTTTACGCTTGATAAAACTTCATAAGCTAAAGTTAGGTGAAGATTTGTAATAAAATTCATGTACATTCATTTCATATGGTATCATTAGTGAAGTTCTTTGGCTTTCCACTAATTGCTATAAGTCAATTATTCTTTGTGAAAATGACTCATTTTCAACTTTCATAGCAAGAAATTATTCCCGTTGAACTTTTCAATTTTAAATTTGATCATCAAAACTTTTATCTCAAACTATTTTGAGTTAAGAGAAATTGCTCCCACTAGTTTACATAAATAACAATTGTGTATGTGAGTAGTTCTTAGTACTTTCAAAGAGTGGATAATATCTAACTTATTTTTTGAGTAGAGGAGCCACTTATAATGAAAACCAAAGAGCATATAATAAGTAGATATATACATTCTGATTAGACTCTAATACCACATATTGGAATAATTATATGGATGAAGTACGATCACAACTTAATTAAGATTAGAAGAAATAAGATACACAAATATTATAACGAGTAAAAAAATGTTATAATACTAACACTCACTAAATACAAGGTATAAATATTAATTTGTGACTTAATACTTATAAAATCAAAATCATCAAAAGCTCTATTCTTTAATGATTAAATTTACTTTTTGAAATACAAAACAAGAAGATTAATGAGAATTTATAGGTGGATCAAACCAATTATAATCATAAATTTTAATTTTAACTTTTAGGTAATAAATTATTTATATTTATATAAATATTTTGTGAATAATATCTTAATTCTTCTGATATGAATAATATTTAGATATCTAAATTTTTCTAATAATTGTAACGTCGCGTGTTAATTTTTTTAAAGCAATAAGTTGAATTTCATATTAATAATTAAAAGTGTAGACATTTTATGGAATCATGACAAAGTAAATGCATGTTTGTTATCACAGTTTTGGTATAAACCACAATTAGCTTCACGTGTGCTTGTAGAGCTACACAAAAGTCACATAGTAGCTAGCTGTACCTAATCACGAGTGACAAGAGCCTGCAATGGGTCAATTTTGTGAACTGTTTTGAAGATAATCAATCATTTCATTAAAAGTAAGTGTACCGGCTTTAGTATGATAGAGGAAATTGATGTGTATATTATGCACTCCGGTCCTTCATCACGCGGTATGCCACTTTATTCTGTCACCGTACTTGGCAAATGGATATCTGTCGTTTTATGCAATCTGCTCCTCACATGGATAATTAAATCTATATTTTTTTATAGAAAATGGAATACCCTTCCTATTTATTTCTACCATAATAGTGCTGATTTATTGCATTATTAAATTAATATAAAAAATATAGATGTAGTGCAGCTAGATGGTCAGTGGCATTGAAGACGATATAATTCTGAAATAAATGGGCCCAATCCTCTAGTCCTTGTTGGGTCAAGCCCAAGATACAAACAGTCCAACCTGAGTGAGACCTGGGCAAAAGTGGTATTTCGGAGAACCGTAAATTGAGAGACGCGTGCAGAAGTTGCAATCGGAAGCAGAGATTCAGCACAACACGCCACACCACACCACACCACATCATCGATTACTAGCATCCTCCACCGGCGAGAAACTCGTTCTGTATCTAACCGCGGTTCACCACCAACTTTACGATTTCATCTTCCAAGACCTCTGAGTTTGACGGGTTTTCTACTTTGCCTGCCGCCATGAACTGCGAAGTCTGTCAACTCAAAGAACTGGTAATTGTATCTTAAGTACAGAATAATTTCCCTGATCGGAGCTCCGATCAAGAATTTTTGCGCTGTCTACTCTTTTTCTCCCTTTTGTTTATATGACTTGGTTGGACCGTTCAAAATGTATGTAGGAAGTGGAGCACTTTGAGATACGGGAAGTTCTACGTTGTAAGTGCTGTTCTTGTCGCCTTTTAATTGTACCAATTGTCGCGTTTTAATATGGGCTACCTGTTACTTCTGCAAAGCAATGTTAAGTGAATCGATTTCTGGCCTGAGACTTAGTGAACTAGTGATTTCTTGATTTACTTTTTCGTCTTTGTGGTTTTAGTTTTAATGTCTGAATTATGTGCAGGCATATTACACACGATTGTGTTTCATCGAGCTTTAGGTCTTGTCCGCCCTAAAGACGTTGACTTGGAACTCTTTGACATCACATACGTAAGTGACTCTAATTTCCCATCTCATCTTGCGCATATATAGTTCCAGGACTTGATGCTTTATAGTTTTTGGTAATGAATTTGTTGAAAGTAAAAAGCTTGGGAGAAGGACTAGTGCGGAAAAAATGATGAACTTGTCTCCAAAAAAAAAAAAGTGGTTATTTGTTATTTGGTCTTTGTAGTCATTTCTTTCTCTACATTTAACGACTGGCATTTTAATATGATGGAGGCGTTTGATGTTTGTATTTTCGCACTGCTCTGTTTTTTTTTAGGTGCAATGCGGGGATGCCGAACTTGAAAAGAAAATAGATGAGAAGATTGAGCAATTCATAAGTTGGGTAGACAAACACCCAAATAAGAAGAGTCAGGTCGATTGTTTGTAGCATTCTTTAAGATCGTCCCAATGCTTTGGTTTATTTTCCCATCAATCTCTCATAGCTTCTGGTTTATTATGTATAATGTTATTAGGTGCTAAAATCATGAGAAATATTTATCTGAAGTACATGGAATATGATAAATTGGAACCTTGTTTGCGTTTCAGGCCTTAAGTCATCATATGCATCATTTTAAGAGTTAATCATGGAAACTTTATTTCTCTGCATAATGTATGTCTCATGCTTTGTCACGAGCGTCATTTTCGTAGAACATCTGCTCTGCTTTTTCTACTGATAGCAATTTGTTGTCTTTGTACAATATTAAATTTGCTTATTGATTTTCAAGCTAATGGCGCAGATATGTATTTCTTTTTATGAAGTGAAAAGTAAAAAAGAGTCATGGTTCACCAACAAAACTGAAAGATTATTTTGGGAAAACTGGTACATCAATTTGAGTGTAACTCAACATCCGAAGGCTCACCCGGGAAAGTCTCATCATTCGAAAGTAGTAGTTGACCCTGGAGGTACCTTCATTTTATTTGGTTGATTTGATGATTTGTTATTTCAATCCTTAAGCCTTTCTTTATTTCATCCTTCTACTCGTGAATGTAGAAAGTGCATCTGAGGAGAGGAGTGTTCGCAGGGCAGCACTTGAAGCATCTCTTCGTGAGGTCTTATTCCAAATTATTAAATTTGTTAACGAGAAAAAGGATCATGTTCCATCCATATCAGAAGGGGTCATCTACTTCCCCTATGAAATTACTATCCCTAGGTCAGCTGTGTTTTATTTTCCTTTTATCCTCGCAAGCTTCTTACTTCTGTTCTTATTCTATAGTTTCTACTTACTAGTTGGGCTTAAGTTAACAATATAGTCCTGGTTTCAACTTTTCTTTCTTTAATCTTACCTGTTTTCAACCTTCTGTGTCTTAAGATTTCTTGGTATGTCATCATGCTTGAGCATAAGTGGTTATCATTATCTCTGTTATCAATGTTTTCAAGTATATTCATTTCATTGTTGGTCATTCAAGATTATGGGTGAATACTTGAGAATTGCTTCTCTTGAACCATTTACCATTCCGCCTTAATTTCTGATCTTGGCAATTTAGAACTCTGAATAATTTAATGCGTCTTTTTGCCTATCTGAACTCGTTTAAGTGAGCAACTCAGAATAGATTTCTTGACATTCTGACTTCATAGTTGCTTTATACTCTGATTATGGGTGTCTCGATACCTACATTGGCTCTAATTTCCATGTTTTTTTTTTCTTTCTTTTAATAGATTCTCATTTCATGCAATAGTTGTAGCATAGAAAGTTTATGCTGGTGCATGCAATTATATCATGTCATAAGCTTCCTGATTTTGCTGTGGGAGTGTCTGTGGATCCAATTTCTTAGTGTAACACCGATAGCTATGTTTTCTGCGTTTAACTAAACTTTTTTTCATGCAATTAATTGCTGTGATAATGATTAAAGTCCCCAGTCTGTGAAATAGGCTAGACTTGACTTCATCTGTTAACTAAAATCAGGACAAACCTTCATATGTATAGGTCATGCAAGTGATTGTAATGAGGGCAGCCTGTTATAACATAACAACCTTGAGCACTAGCCAAAACCATCTTCTATTCTTCGAGCTTCCAGTCAGCAAGGTGGCATTTTTTTGAAAATATTATCGTAGGAAATGTGGTACTTATTTTATTCAATTATTGCTTAATAGGGTTTTATGGAATTAAGTTAACTGAGGAGGTTTTGTGAAGTCTTATGATTTGACTGTACTGCCATTGTTCAGTTCCTCGGATTCTGCCTTTGGGATGGACATGCTGAAGCGGATGCTACATTCAGGAAATCCAACAATACTTGGCTGATTATAATAGTCGGTGGACATTGCAGAAAGGGTTTGATACTGCCGTCCAAAGCACGACCGTTGTGGTTTGGTGGCTGTGAACGTGAACAGGGATAGGTTTGAGGCTAATGTATTGGTTATGCTGTTGACTGCTTAAATGGCTCCAATTGTAAATATACTTGGGTTCATTATTATCCATTTCTGTCTTATCTCGTTGACATTTTCTCTTTTGTAATGCTTAACTCGCTCGTTACATGTAAACACAACAGCCTCAGCTGAAGCCACATATACTAAATGCTGTTGATGAAAAATTTATATTTGCGGGACATTTTCATTAACATTTTCTTTGGATGGAGCAGAAATCTGTAGCCTTAGATTGCTATTATTGGGAAAATATATTTGTAATATGAGAAGGAAAGATTGTAGATAATGATTGTTCTTATCCGCTTATTGCCGCTTCGTTTCATTACCAAAATGCAAGTCTCAGTTTTGTCTTATTCCTAAAGGAATCTGGTCATCGATTTGTGGACAATGTTTTTGTTAGTTTGTTCAAGTAATAATCACGTTAGTCTTGATGGAGTCCGGATACCGTAATACTCTCTACAGACAACCTCTTACCATTGGCTAAGCTCTTACAACTGCATTTACGTGCATTTTAACATCCGAACTAGTTAAACTCGCTATTTATTTGCGACAAAAGCAAAGGACAATGACCATTCAAGAAATGAAAAGCTTTAATTTTGTAAAGAAGCAATGGTGGGTATTTCGAGTTGCATCCTTTCTTTTTATTTTATGTTTCATGGTAATTCAAGTTCTTTATAAACCGCGTTTAGAAACAAGCAAAACCTTGCATGCCTATAGCTAATACTTCCTAGAAATGGAGACCAAGAAACATTTTGTTTTGGTTCATGGATCTTGCCACGGTGCTTGGCGCTGGTATAAACTTATGCCATTGCTCAAGCAATCTGGCCACCAAGTCACAGTTTTGGATCTTGGTGGCAGTGGTATCAATACTAAACAACTACATGAGATTACCTCCATTAGTGACTATCTTCAGCCATTAATGAAGTTCATGGCCTCTCTAACAGAAGATGAGAAGGTGATCTTGGTTGGACATAGCCTTGGTGGCTTCAGTATTTCTCTGGCCATGCAAAAATTTCCTGAGAAAATCCGGGTAGCTCACTACAACAAATAAGGTTATTGGCGACGAAACTAAACATCACTAAATATTAAAACATCGTCTCAAATATTAAGTTGCGACGAAAAAAATTGTCTCCCCTTTTCCCAATTGTTGCTGAGTCCTAGTAGTAAAATAACATCTGCGACGTTTTTCGGAAATCGTCGCAAAATTTTTTTTTCGATACAAAAAATTCGTTGATAAAAAATATAACTGACGAGAACAAAGAACATTGTAGATAGGATTTTGCGACGTTTTTGTTTCGTAGATAAAACTTTTTCCTACTAAACTGTAGTCATAGGTAATTATTTTTAGTGACGATTTCTTTTTTGTTGCAGAATAGTTTTAGCTACTAATTTTTTGTTGTAGGTAAATGTTTTTAGAAACGTTTGTGCAAACGTAGGTAACAACATTTTGTAACGATTTCTTTTTGTAGCTAATAGTTTTAGTGAAGATTTGGTTTTTATTGTTGTATCTATAATAATTTGTAAACAACTTCTCTGCTAATTAGGAGTCAAGTTGTGTACTATTTAAAAGTGGAGTGTTATTGTTCTGGTTCTATGACTGTATGAATTGTTAAACTTCTAATTCAAAGTTCGTACTACTCCATATATCATATTATTATAATGATAAATTTATTTAAATTTTTTATAACTAATTTTTGCAATGTTAGTAAATATTAATGATTAATTAATACTACTGTTTAATACTTAAAAGTGTGTCGTGTATTTTTTTCAATAATATGTTGTAAACATTCAAAACAAAACTTCAATAAAATGTATCTTAACTATGATAGATTATAAAAATGTTAGTTTAATAATTTTGAAAAATGTCAACCATTTGGTGACGATTTCTAGAAATCGTCACTGAATGTGTAAACTTTTGCGAGGATTCCCTAAATTCTTAACCAAATAATGACCTTTTGGTCACGCTTTAAAATATCGTTGCCAAATGAGAACTTTTAGCGACAATGTCAAAAACATAGCAAAAAATCAAACATTTTTTTACGGATGATTTCGTATAATCATTGCTAATTGTAACCATTTGGTGACGATTTTTAGGATTAGTCACCAAATGTTTGACAAACTATGGTGATGATTTCTGAAAAGCGTTACCGTAAGTTTATTTAGTGATGAACATCTGAAATCGTCAACTATTGTGCATCATTTTGTGACGATTTTTCTTAATCGTCACTAAATGTTAGCATTTAGGATGATTTTTGTTATGTGTCGCAAAATGTTTTCTTTTTTGTCATGCTTTTCGGTTTAGTCTCTAAATACTTAGTTTTTAATGACAATTTTCTAAAATCGTCGCAATATGTTGACTTTTGGCGACGATTTTTTAATGTTGCAAAGAAAATGTCGCTAAATTTAGTATTTCTTGTAGTGGCTGTCTTAGTCACAGCCTTTATGCCCAGCCGTATGAACTCACCGGCAACTCTTTTACACGATGTAAGTTTATGAATAAGATGCTAGTTTCAGTTCTAACAAACTTTTCAACATGTTCAATTCATACACGTACGTCAGATCATGAGAAGAAATGGACACTGACCACTCGATTGCGAGGTAGTCCCACGCCAAAACCCTGAAAGCCCTCCAATTTTATGGCTTGTTGGGCCAGAATACTTGGCAAACGTGCTTTACACCAAGTGCCAGCCTGAGGCAAGTGTCCTAATTCTCTTCAATCATATCTTCTCCTCGTGTTCACTTGCTGTCAAGAAGATCACTGTGAGTCACACTGATAAATAGGAACCGATCACACCTGTTGTTATTGCTCATTTTTTGAGGGATTGTTTTCTTCAACTTTCAGGATTTGGAATTTACAAAGGTATTAGTAAGACCTTCCAAGTTCCTCTCGGATGACTTGGACAAGGAATCTTTGCTTACAGTAACTAAATACGGATCTGTGAAGCGTGTGTTCGTGGTCTGTGAGGAAGATGGTGTGCTGAAAGAGGATTATCAGAAGTGGATGATAGAGAACAGCCCAACTCGAGCTGCTCGTATGGCGATGCTCACTAAGCCTAAAGAACTTTGCCAATGCTTGCTGGATATTGCCAGCCAATAGATGATACGGGTGAAACTAGTCTTTCCCTCGTATGTTTTCTCTGTCATGCGTTTATATCTTATTGGTAATAAGTAAGATACGACTGTATGGTTAAAAGATAATATCCTACAACTGTTTCACAATAATTTAGGATAAACAAAAATAAATGGAAACAAAAAATTCTCACTAGTATTCAAAATTCTGAATTTAATAAATAATTGTCCTCTTCTGTTTATATAAGTTTAGGTAAACTGATTTGTCATAATTAAAAAAATATTTAATGTAAATGCAATCCCCAAATCTAAATATTTCCAAATTTGGAGAATAATTAATATGCAGTGCCGGTCCTATGTAGAGGCAGGCAAGACACTTGCCTAGGACCCACCACAAAAAGGGCCCCTATGCCTATTGCCAAGTTTCAGCTTTTGGGTCATTAAATGTTGAGATTGTAGAGAAAGTTGGTAACTCACGTAGCAAATTCCAAGTGGCAACAACGTTGATAAATGCATAATAAAAGTTGATCAGAATGGTCTGTCTTGAGCAAAGAAACTGCCCTATTTTACAACGATAATAGCATTTAATGTAAAGAACGTTGATGGACATTTAATGTAGAGAACGTTAAGGACGTTGCAGCTTCCATATTCGATCAAGTTAACGTTAACTTTGAAAGTTAACGTTAACTTGATAATTATAAATAGTTTTGAAGTACTTAGTTTTATTTTTACCTTCTAATTCTTTATTTTTATCAACATATGTATTCAAGGTACTCCAACTCAAAAATTAGCAGCGAAAAGTTTTCACGATTCTGTCTTCTGAGTTTTGAGTATAATTTAAAGGTAAAGTTTCTGATTTTTAATGTATTTTT
>JAOTAY010000191.1:5750648-5761720 GCA_025629805.1 Erythroxylum baracoense
GAAAACTTTCCATATTTGGAATCAGTTCTAAATCACCTAGATTGCTTCTTGTAGCATCTTGAACGCCATTTGTATCATGCATGATGTTGATATTCGCTGATTGATAGAAGATATAATAGAGGTGTTCATGGATTACTTTTCAATCTTTAGAGATTCCTTTGACTTGTGTCTAACTAATTTGGATAAAGTTCTTCAAAGATGTGAAGAGCACACTTCGTGTTGAATTGGGAGAAATTTCATTTCGTGGTGCAAGAGGAGATAGTTCTTGGACATAAGATCTCACATCAAGGATTTGAAGTTGACGGAGTGAAAACAGAGGTAATAGAAAAACTTCCACCACCAAACAATGTCAAAGGAGTGTGAGGATTTTTAGGTCATGTAAGATTCTAGACGATTCATCAAGGACTTTTCGCAAATTACATAACCTTTGACAAACCTCTTAGTTAAGGATGTGCCCTTCGTGTTTGATGACAAGTGTATATGTGCATTCAACACTTTAGAAGGGACATTAATATCAGCACCAATTTTATCACTACCAGATTGGACATTTCTGTTTGAAGTTATGTGTGATGCAAGTGATTAGGCTATACGTTGTGTTTTGGGCCAACGAAAGGACAAAAAGCTTCATGTGATTTATTATGCCAGCAAAACTCTTACAAGACCCACAGAAAAGGAACTACTTGTAGCACTGTATGCGTGTGATAAATTTGAAAATATCTTTTGGGATTAAAGGTAATTTTATTTATTGATCAAACGGCATTGAAATACCTTTTTAACAAGAAAGATGAAAAACCTATGCTAATTCGATGGGTCTTACTTTTTCAAGAATTTGATTTAGAGGTGAGAGATAAAAAAGGAACTAAAAATGTGGTAACTGACCATTTATAAAGACTTTAGGGGGGAATGCAAGCCAAGCAATGATATTAACAAGAATTTTTTTGACAAAACTGTAATGCTACTTGAGAATTTGACTATATAGTGGTTTGTAGATATTGCCAATTATGTGGCTAGTAGTAAACTTCCGTCAGATCTCTCTTACCAACAATAGAAGAAGTTCTTGCATGACTGTAACCATTATATATGGGATGAATCAACCCTATATAGAGCGTGTGCGGATAGGTTAATTCAACATTGTGTTCCGGATGAGGAAATGTTAGACGTCCTTAAGTAATGTCATAAATGGTAGTATGATAGGCTGCAGTTGTTTAAGGACACACAGACCTACGTAGCACAATACGATTGATGCTAGAGGATAGGAAACATCTCCAAAAGGAATGAAATGTCTTTATCCAACATTTGAGAGGTAGAGGTCTTCAATGTCTGGGGCATTGATTTTATGTGTCCATTTCCATCTTTAATGGGGAAAATGTATATTTCAGTAGGGGTTGATTATGTTTCCCATTAGATCAAAGCGATAGCATCTCCAACCAATGATGACAAGGTAATGCAGAAGTTCATTAAACGGCTGTTTAGCCAGTTTGGAGTGCCACGTACAATTATAAGTGATGAAGGTGCACATTTCTATAACAGATCTTTTAATGCACTCTTAAAAAGATATGGAGTGTACCATTGTGTTGCCACACCATACCATCCGCAGACTAGTGGCCAAGTGCAAGTTGTTATTAGTGAGCTAAAACGAATTTTGGAAAAGACGGTGAACAACTCCCATAAGGATTAGGCAGCAAAGCTAGGTGATGCCCTATGGGCCTATAGGACAGCTTTTAAAACACCCATTAGAACAACTTCGTATAGACTCATGTCCAAGAAAGCTTGTCATTTGCCAGTCGAATTAGAGCATAGAGCATATTGGGTGATTAAAGCATTAAACTTCGACTGGAAGTGAGCCACTGAAAAGAGACTTCTCCAACTACACGAACTTGAGGAGTTTCATTTTAATGCTTATGAGAACCCCAAACTTTACAAGGAAAATGTTAAGAAATGGCATGATGCTCGTCTTAAGCAAAAGGAATTTAAAGTAAGAGACACTGTTCTATTACATAACTCCCAGTTGAGGCTATTTTCAGAGAAGTTAAAGTCTAGATGGAGTGGTCTATTTACGATTATTCAAGTTTTGGATCATGGAGCTCTCAAATTGGAAAATGCTAACAAGGAGACTCTTAACGTTAATTGGCATCGGTGCAAACTGTATTTTGGAGTGGTAATTCCCAAAGATAAGGATGTGATGTCCTTATCTCTGAATAATTGAAAATGTCTTCTTGGATGAAAGATGAAGCTAAGGACCATAAACTAAAAAAAAATCGATTTTTTTTGAAAAAGTTAGGGATAGTTAGACTTATTTTCAATAAACGTAAGCGATGCATGTGACTTCTCAGGGTGTTCAATGGCCACTTCCGACACCATCATCACCTCCATCTCCTTAGGATTTCTGTCTAACCCAATTTTTATTTTTTTCCAAAATAGCCTTTAGTTCCATTTTGTTTCTATTTTAATTTTTATTGTTAATTTTGTTTGTTCTTTGTTACTTTAATTTTTGTTTTTACCCTTCGTTCATATGTTTGTGTGTGCTTCCTTCTCACATTGAGGACAATGTGTTGTTCAATTGTGGGGAGGGATTGTGTGCTTTGCTTGTGAATGTGATTTTGCATATTTTATGATAGTTATTAGGTTACATTGTGTGAAGTGTGTCAATGTGTCAATGACTTAAATTGAGTGAAATTCATTTAATTTTGGACATAGTCTATTAGGTTGTGAACGATCATTAACCTGCAAAATTAGTGAATTATGGGGCCTTTGGATAAATATACAGGCTAATTAAGATTTTGTGTAAATTTAGCACCCACCAGATTGTCACATTCATTTATAATTTGAGGTCTTTTAACTTAAGTAGCTTACCTAATATTTTTCATGAAAACGAATAGCTAAAAGCAACAAGGTAGGAAATAAAAAAATAAAAAGGTTTGCTTGATAAATCACTATTCCGCTGGCCTTTAGGTTATGAATAGAGCTAGTAGCCAGTTGAAAACGTGATAATAACTGAGTAATCAGATCGACATGCATCACAAATGTGTACCTTCACGTAAAAAGGCTATAGTGGCATTTCAACCAAGCTATTTGGCAAAATGATTTAGTTGAGTAACCGGATCAACATTCATCACAAATTTTTACCTCTGAATAAAAGACTAAGTTCGGGTTTAATTAAATAAATGAAAAATGTATGTGTTTTCTTAATAAAAACATATCGGACTCGTAATAAGCTCGAATTTTCATAAAAATGTACTTAGGAATAGTTACAAAGTTTAAGGGACCAAAAAATTATTAATGGGTAAATAAGTTAACACTTAGGTCTCGACTAAGTTATATATTTAGTTCAAAGCCCCTAGACATATATTTTGCGTGTTGATGATTTGACATAACTGAATGATTGTGTTTAAGTTTAAATTCATTTCATGAAGATCAAAGTCATTGCCTCATTATTGCATTACATGTGTTATGTTTGTTGTGTGTTGTTGTTTTGTTTGCTTGAGGACAAGAAAATGTTTAAGTGTGAGAATGTTGATAGTTGTAAATTACATGATGTTTTAGGGTTTAATTTGTTATATATTTAGTGTGAAATTGAGTGATGAGTGTGTTAATTGTGTTAGTTTATATGTTTTAAGTGTTTTTATGGGTTACATTAAGTCTTTGAGCTTAAATGTTATATTTTTGAGGTACTGTGATGCGTTTGTTATTGTGTCAGGGTAAACAGGGATGAATGAAGAAGATTCGAAGAGTTTTGTGCCAAAGACCTAGCCCACGATCGTGGCATAGTAGGCCACGATTGTGACAGAGAAGGACGAGCCAGTAGTAGCTAGGCCACGATCATGCATATGGGGCACCATCTTGACAGAAAAGTCTCCAAGTTAGGCCACGATCACGCATATTGGGCTAGGATCGTGACAGAAAGGTTAAGGTGCTGGTCACGATCATGGTCTGCATTGAGTTGATAGAAAAACTCAAGTTTCGTAAGTCTTTATGGACTGTTTCGACCCCGACTTTGACCTAGAGCCTTAAAAGTATAAATATAACATTACAAGTTAGAGGTAGCAGTCTTTGGAGAGCCTAGAGAGTCGTGCAAGAGAGCTTGATTCAGCCAATTTTGAGAGAAAACCTAGAGAGAAATCAAGAGATTGAGGTAGGAGACAAAGGAAGAGAAACACAAAGAAGAGCTTGACGTTACGTACTTCCCAGAAAAGATGATTTCCTGCCGCCACCGCCTCCCCAACTCCGTTCCTGATGTATTTTCCATTTATTTTAGTTTTATTCATATATAGGATTGAAAAAGGTGTTGAGAATCGTTTGTGTTGAATGTTGAGTTTGTGTTTGTGTTTATAGTCACCTTTAGATCATGATTTTTTAGATTAATAAAAATCGATTGATTATGTTTTATTTATTTAATTGTGATTTCAATTCTACTCTTAATAAGTTAGCAATAAACTGAGAGGGTGAGCTAAGTAAAAATAATTAATTTGTGTTAACGAGAGTTAGGTGAATTGATAGGTTAAGAACTGAATCAAACCGGTAGAATTGTATAACGAGAGATCAAGCACAGGTTCCCGGTAGGTAATAGACAACTTAGAACTAATTTAGGTTTTGGGCCAATTGCAAGTCGAGAGATCACAATTTCATAATTTAAATTAGGAATCATCAATTAGGGCTAAGAATTATAACTCGAGAGAGAGTAATTCACCCTAGGACCGTCTAGACGTCGGTGATTGCATAATTGGTTAGGATTCCATTAATTTCGAATCAAAATCTCCTTTCTCTCACTTGGTGATTTCTAGGTTAATTTCAGAATGGGTTGTGAGATTGTTATTTTGTTTGCACTTTGGCACTTTAAATTCTCATAATTGATTGTTGATTGATTTAATTTTTACATTATTTATTTGTTCAGAATTATTGTAGTTTAGGACGACCTTAGATTTTAGGGATAGATTAGACTTCATCGTAGGATCAACACCTTAGGCACTTGAATTAACTCTTAATTTAATCAAATCATAAAGGGTTTTATGATACTAATTTGTCAAAATATAAGTGGATTACCACATGAACTTTTCGATAGTTAATTATCCAACTTTTGAACCTTTCTGTAGATAATTACCATGCAATTCGAAGTGTGGGCTATGTGTCAACTCCCATTAGACTGACTACATTACGTCTAGTCCAAGTGATGTTAGTTCTTGCCTTGGGATCTCATTACTCTTATGTGTCATTAAAGACTCTTTTCATGACATAATTACTCTAGCCAGAGACTTCTGAGTAATGACCCCGATAAGAGGCCATGGGTATCATCTCCTTCTATTAAGAGTGGTGAATCGTTCATAACCGGTTATCTGATGTACTTACTACTCTTAGTAAGCATCCATATGTTAACTCTAAACAACTTGTGCGTACAGTTTGTGAGATCCACCACTTGATCAAATCAAGGAGCATAATATATGTTAGTCTAGCTGGACTAATAATATCCTATCTTATTAATCCTATGACTAGGGATTATTTAGGTACTAACATAACTACACATGATAGGAATCTCATTATCATGATCTCATCATGATTTGCTTCATGCTATGTTTTGTATTATGGACTTCTTTAATTTGATTTAAGATCAATATCAATTCATATATGAATGAATATCAAATTAATGAAAAATGCCTTTCACTTTATTAATCAAAATAAAATTTGTACAAAAGTGTTAAAGTTGATTGCCTTTAAACACTACTCTAACATTCTCCCACTTGCATTAAAGTCAATCGCCGTTGTATCTAATACTATAGGCAAGTACACAAGAATTAAATTTTGCCTGAGGAAGTAGCTTAATCAAAGGATTAGCGATGTTTTGATCTTTGGGTACTCTCTCTATCTTCACATCACCTCTATCAATTATCTCCCTGATTAGGTGATATCTCTTGAGTACGTGCTTGGACCTCTGATGAGACCTTGGTTCTTTGGCTTATGCAATAGCCCCATTGTTGTCACAGTACAACAATAATGGGTCTACTATGCTAAGAACCACTCCAAGTTCCATGACGAACTTCTTGATCTAAACGTCTTCTTTTGTTGCTTCCACAACTACAATGTACTTTGACTTAGTCATCGAATTTCCAGTCATCTCTTATTTAGAACTCTTCCAACTGGCTACTCCACCATTCAGTATGAAAACATAACTTGACTGGGATTTGGAGTCAGGTTATGTTTTCATCTCCCTTTCTATATATCAAGAATACATCCTTAGTCCTTTTTAAGTACTTCAGGATATTCTTGACAGTCACCTAATGACCCTCACCAGGATCCTATTGATATCTACTTGTAACACTTAGAGCATACAATATATCGCTTATACATAGCATAACATGTCATGGGAAAAAAGCCCTCTCTTGGACTGCTCCATGCTAAACCTATTTAGCACTTTGTTTATATACATTGACTGTGAAAGACTCCCAATATATATCTTGCTGCTCTAAGGTCTTTCATGTAAAAATTACTGGACAACCAAACTTTGACTGATTGCAAACTTACGATGTCATTTCCTATTATTAATATGTCATCCACATATAACACAAGGCATATGATAGTACTCCCACTAACCTTCTTGTACACACAAGGTTCATCAGAATTTTGTGAGAAACTAAAATCTTTGATTATCTCATCAAATCGGATGTTCCAACTCCTAGATGCTTGCATCAATCCATATATGGATTTCTGAAGCTTGCATACCTTTTTGCCATCTGTGGATACAAAGCCTTTAGGTTGTATCATATATACATCCTCAACTAGGTTTCCATTTAGGAAAGTCGTCTTCATATTCATCTGCCATATTTCATAATCATTATGAGCAACAATGGCTAGGAGTATTCTAATGGATTTAAGCACAGTTACGGGGTTAAAAGTCTCGTCATAGTTAATTCCTTACCTTTGACAATAACCTTTAGCAGCTAGCCTCACTTTATAGGTAATCACATTACCTTCCATGTCGATTTTTTTCTTGAAAATCCATTTGCACCCTATGGACTTTAACCTTTTGGGTAGTTCAACCAAAGTCATACTTGGTTTTCATACATGGAATCTATTTCAGACTTCATGCCTTGAAGCCATTTTTCAAATTCTGAACTCTTTAGAGCCTCTTTATAGGTTGTAGGCTCATCGTCTTCTATGAGCAATCCGTTATTGTGTTCACTTAAGAGAAATCCATATCTCTCTAGAACATTGTGTATCCTACTTAACCTATGAACATTTTATATGTCAGAAGTTTCAACTGTTGTCTCTTCTCCATGAACAACAATTTAGGGTTTAGGCAATTGATTTACATCTGTTTGAGCATCATGAGCTTCATCAAGTTCAATTTTGCTCCCATTGTCTTATCTAGGAAGAAACTCTTTCTTTAAATAGGCAGCATGCTTTAAAACAAACTCTAAAGCATTATAGAACTGATATACAATCGTTTAGTTAGGATATCCTATAAATAGACATTTATTAGATTTCACTTTAAGCTTGTCTGATTGAATCCGCTTCACATAAGTCGAACAACCCCAAACTTTTATATGAGAAAGGTTGGGTTGTTAGCCCATATCTCATATGGAGTAACTTTAACTGCTTTTAAAGGGACTCTATTTGTCACATAAACAGTAGTGTCGAGTGCATAACCCCAAAAGGATTTTGGTAGATCTTCTAAGCCCATCATCGACCTTACCATGTCTAACAAGGTTCGATTTCTCCTTTCAGCCACACCATTATGTTGTGGTGTGTAAGGTGGAGTCTACTGGGACACTATCCCATTATCTTTGAGATAAGTTAGAAATTACTCGTTTAAGTATTCACCACCTTGATCTGATCAAAGTTTCTTAATACTTCTACCGAGTTGTTTCTCTACTTTATGTCTAAATTTTTTGAACATTTCAAAAGCTTCATACTTGTATCTCATTAGATACACATATCTATATCGTGAATAATCATCGATAAAAGTAATGAAGTAAACAAAACCACCTCTGGCATGAACGGACTTCGGACCACATATATTAAAATGTATTAAGTCTAATAACCCGTTCATTCGTTCACCTTTTCCTTTAAAAGGTAATTTAGTCATCTTGCCTAACAATCAAGATTCACATGTGTCATATGATTCACAATCAAATAACCCTAAGCTACCATTCTTGTGTAGCTTAATCATGCGTTTTTCACTTATATGGCCAAGTCGACAATGCCATAAGTAAGATGATTTTAGGTTATCTCATTTTTGTCTTTTATTGTCATTGATATTTAAAATTGGATTGGACATATCTAATATGTAAATTCCATTACACAATGTAGCAGTACCATACAACATCTCATTCAACTTAATTGGACAACCATTGCTTGAAAAAGTTAAATGAAATCTGACTTTATTAAGACATGAAACAAATACAATGTTTTTAGTCACAACGGGTACATAATAACAATTTTTCAAAATTAACTCTAGCCCATTAGGAAGATACAAAACATATATCCCTATAGCTAACGCTGTAACTCTTGCTCTATTTCCCACATGTAGGTCTATCTCTCCCTTCTTGAGCTGTATACTATCCCTGAGACCTTACATATCAATACATATGTATGAGCCATATCCGGTATCTAATACCTAAATGTTATGATCATAAATAGAATTAACCTTAATGAAAACATCTTACCTGAAGTAGACAGTGGGGCATCTAATGCCTTCTTCTGCTTCAAAGGCTCCAAATAAGCTTTGCAGTTCCTCTTTTAATGTCCTTCCTTGTTGCAATGGAAGTATATCCCCTTTGGTGCTATCTCCTTTGCATTCTTTTTAGCTACACAGAAGCAGAGTCCACCAGCATCACAACCTTATTGTCTTTCTTGATAGTTTGCTCAACTATTTTGAGTAGATTAATCAGTTCAAGTATCGTTGTGGTTATTTGGTTCATCCGATAATTAGGCAAAAACTGTGAATAACTATCGGTCAAACCAGTCAGAATCATGTCTATACTTAATTCATGATCTATAATGAAACCCAAACTGCCTAACCTCTCAATATATCTATTCATCTTCAGCGCATACTGCACTAGAGATGATCCCTCAGCCATATTTGAACAGAAAAGCAACCTCAAGATCTCGAACTGTTGGCCCTGGGTCTCAGTCCTTATTTCATGACGACAAGGTGCCAAAATTAGGGGACTTTTTTTTTAATAAAAGTATATAAAATGAAATAGCATAAAATAAAATAGACATAAAAATAAATCGGATTAAGAGTCGAGCAAATAAATAAACATATAAAGAAATTAAAAGAAAAAGAAGTGAATAGAAAAATCACAGGCGTGAATTTAAAAAAATCACGGCCGTGAGAGGGCGACGTCGCGGTCGTGCAGATGAATAATGGGTTCGTTGTTATCGTGCTTGTGCACGATCGCGACTTTCCTACTACACACATCAACTTCAAAGCATCATAACTTTCAATCCCAAATTCCAAAAATTAGAAACTTTATGTCGTTAGAAAGCTAAGAGAAAGATCTATAATTTTCTATGCAGACAATTTTGTCAAATTCTGCATCAATGAATACAGGTTATTCATTGAAGTTTTAGAACACATTTTCATCCCCTTTTTCCTTTCTATAAACTGTAAAAACTACTATCTTTATCAAAAGACCCAACTCCAACAACATAAACTATACAAACAAAACTCCCATTGAGAGAATTTACTTCAGAAAAATCTATTCAAAAGCTATTGAACAACTAACAATTTTATTTCTAACAAAAAATATAGCAATTTAATAGAAGAGGAATTTGGACATGAACAGAAGAATATTTCTTATAACTCTTACTGTCATTCATTTTTCAAAGAAAATAGATTTTGTACACAACTTCAAATTTCATATCTGAAGCCACATCAATAGCTTAATATAAAAATAAAATCAGAAATGCTCATGCTTGATATGCTTCTAAAGCTACCAAAAATGTTCCAAACTAACTTAGTTACAAATGAAATATTTCTTGGAGATTTGTCGAAGTTTTTGCAAGGTTTAATTTCGATCTATTATTTCTGCACCTGAGTGAAAAGATGATGGGGTGAGCTGAGAAGCTCAGTGGCTAATACGTTTATAGCCATTAGTGACAAACCACACACATAAACAAACATATACATAAATTTATATCACATTTAAATATACATTATCCATAGTTCAAGCTCACAGATAAACGTAATCTTACACAAATTGAATCAATTAAAATTTTCAATCATTAAAATGTAGCACTTCAATTGTATGTTGTGTTTAGCAATTTAAAGTAAAATTCACACATAAAATGGCTTGAGAGAATCCCATAGAATCGAAATGGCAAAACCGAAATTTATACCACAAACAAAATGAGTCCATTTTTTAGAGCTCATATGCCACAAGTGGCCAGCTGGAAGAAGGCTATAGGTCAACGTGCACGTGACGAATGCAATGGTATCTCTTTTGCCTACATAAGCAGGTTTTTGTTGTTTACATATTTTATACCATAATCATATTTTCATGCTTCTTAGATTTTTTTGTTTTTCATCAATACAAAAGCAACAGAATTCTTATAAAGAAAACATTATATAAAGTCGCAAAATATTTTTCCCACATTCACAACGAATAAAAGTAAGCATTTAAATACTCATACAAGCAAATAATTCATCTCATCAACATAACAACTATAAACGTATTACCCACCTATTTATTTGTAATTCCAAGATTAAGTTTATTCTTCTTCTTGCTCTTGATTTCGAAGTTCTTAATTCCCTTCAAACAAACATATTTTCATCCAATCAACTTATACGAATAAAACTTCCATAAGCTTTAAATATCCAAAATTGATCTTAGACTTAATCTACTCTTGGTTTATCTAACTAGAAGAAATAAGATCTAGTTAAGGTTCATAAAAATCTAAGAAGAAGAATTTCGGTTCTCTTCTTTATGTCTTCATTTAAGCATAAAACCTATTTTCTCTACTTCCTTCGTCTATCAAAACAAGAAGAATAAATAAGGTTTACCTAAAAACTCAGCTGAATATTCTTCTTCCTCTTCTTTCTCCTTGCTCTTTTCTTTCCTTCTTCTTCTCTTTCT
>JAOTAY010000191.1:5761820-5782022 GCA_025629805.1 Erythroxylum baracoense
ATTATACAAAGAAGACAAACACAAGCAGATACACAGAATTATACAAAGAAGACAAACACAAGCAAAATGGATACACAGATGACAAACAAATGTTACTCACTTGTTAAAACTTTGCTCCACCAATTGCTCCACTTCAAAGTTCAAATTAACTCACCAAAATATTGCTAGTAGATCAACAAATTGGATACTTGAAAGAGTACATATAACCCAGTATCAAAATCAGAGATTGATATGAAATGGAGTTCTAACTATGACAGAAAACTAATTAATCAATACTAGTGGATCCTTATCTCCTTATCTGTTAACGTATTGAAACAATAACACAAAACAAATTGAAGTTCAAAGAGTATATATAACAACTGTTAATAGAGTATACAAGTTCTATTCTAACTATTACAGATAACACAATAACAATGAAACGTGAATAAACAGAATATTGAAACTAATCAACTATCACTACCTTATCATTATCTTTTAACAGAAACGTGAATAAAACGGTACAAATTGGAAGTTTGGAACTTTATACAAGTTGGGGCTTCATACGATATATTCTTCCATCCTCCTCTCTGGTAAGAAAAGCGCAGCAGCACCAAGCAAAAGAGCAGTACCCTTTGAAACAAAAAAATTAAAGCCTAAATTTAAGAGAAAATATAATAACAATGACAAATCCCAAATAGAAAGAGCATAAACATTTCATGGCCAAATAAACCAAACCTAGCGTGATTAAGGAGTTTAAAGTTGCCTCACAGTACCTAGTCACTAAGGAAGGAGTTCGAAGTTGCTTCACAGTAGCCGCCCATTTCTGCATCTATGGTTACCCCTAAGTCATGCTTACCTAAATGCATAGAGACAGTGAGAGAGATGAAGAGAAGATGGAGAACATCCATTTCTGCATCTATGGTTACCCCCAAGTCATGCTTACCTACATGCATAGAGACGATGAGAGCGACGAAGAGAAGATGGAGAAGGAGAACATTCGAGAGAGTCCGAACGAAAAAAGGTGAGAGCTACTAGTAATTACTAAACGTTAGATATCTGACGGTTTATTTGATCAACCGGTAGATCCGGTTGTTTAAAAACCGATTGGTTCTCCCATAAACCGGCCGGTTTGTTTACTTAAAGGTTATTATATAGAACCGAACAGAACAACTGGCCGATTCAAGGTTTTTCCAATCGGACCGGCCGATCCAGTCCAGTTTTTAAAACATTGGCAAATAGGCATCAATTATTTGAAAAAGCTTTTAATGGGTCAATTTGATCATGAAGGTTATAAAAATTACAAGTAATATGTGAAAATTTGGATAGGGTATCAAATAGAGAAGATAAAAATTTAGAAGATTCAACGTTTAATTAATATTAAACTTACATAAAATTTATATATAATAAATAATAAGTAAAAATTATAAAATAAATAAAAATATAATATAATAAAAACAAAATTTTAATATATAATAAATAATTTGTAAAAATTGTAAAAATAAATAGAAAGTATAATATAATAAAATACTTTATTGAAATACAAAGAATAAATCCATGTTTTTTAATATATAATTTGAAAACTGGAAGGTTATAGTTTCGCAATATATATGTTCTGCCATAGTTGCTTTGAACTAAACCTGACGGTTGGTTAATAGGAAGTAATTGTGTTAGCAATTGTGAATTTTTCAGAATTAAATCGCAAGTAGAAAAATCAAATATGCAACAAATAAATCAACAATCGAAATTTAGTAACGCAGTTTGACACACCTAGCCTACATCTGCAGGGCCCTTACCCATCTTAATCAACTTTCACAAAAGTATAATAGTTTTATACAAGGCTTTACTGAACCAACAACACTCACCCCTTGACACTACCCACTCATACTCACACCCCGTGAAAGTATTTCACTCCTAATAGCACGATCATTTCATGCTAACCTCAACATAAGATTTTTCAAATATCTAATGATAATGAAGATGAAATAAAATCTCAGGTGCTTGAATCGACAATAACATAAACAAAGAAACACTTAAGTCAAAAGACACTCCCTTATATGTGCAGCTTCATCAAATTGAAATCATAGGAAGTTGTCTAACAAGAATTGTACTATGAACCTTCAAATTAATCATTGAAGAAAACCACGAGACATATGTTTCATCATTAAAACATGCTAAAAATATAGCAGCAAGATTGATCAAGTAACTGCACATTTTTTCCTTACAAAAACGATGTATAAGTAGTCCAATTGTTTACATACATATCCAAAAATGCAGCTGCCAAAAAGTTTATAAAAATATATGACAAATTTGCCCAATTAGTCACATACATATCCAATAAATCCTATCTTCTTTAGGATTCTATTTCAAGTAGGATTCCTTTGATATTCAAGATAGTGGAGTCCTATACTAAGTGAATTTCTTATCACTAATGATATACCAAATATATTAAACTAAAATAATGCCTAAAATAATAAATTAGATATCTTAACAATCTCTCCCTTTTTGGCATTATTTGTCACATCAAAAAACTCATGTTAAATAAAAACTCCCCCTGAATTAAACAATTATAATAATAGATTCCAAATAACATCAGAGTCAATATCAACTGTCAGGTTCACAAGCAATAATCACCAACAAAGCAGAAAATATCAGCTGAAAAATTAAAGCGTAGCAAAGAACTTACTGTTTAAGTTTGCGAAGAGCATCTATACTCGCCTGAAAGATATCTTTAATCTGATCAATTTCAGCAAATAAGGTGGCATGGGTATTGTTATTGGATCTAGCAGACGGTACCCCAATAACAATACCCATGACCTAAAAGAGAAGTAGGGCAAATCAATTACTTTGTTGACATTTAAAATGGGAGGAGAGATATTCATTAAAGACACCGATTTAAGTATAACAGAATCAGTCTAAAGGGACACCATGAGTATGCAGAAATTAAGTAATTAAG
Organism: Erythroxylum baracoense; assembly: GCA_025629805.1. NCBI lineage: Eukaryota > Viridiplantae > Streptophyta > Magnoliopsida > Malpighiales > Erythroxylaceae > Erythroxylum > Erythroxylum baracoense. The sequence continues at coordinate 5,764,753 of JAOTAY010000191.1, forward strand.
CAAGGAAAACATAATAATGATGCTGTTTACTACCATCCGCAAGCATAACCTTAATAATTATCCACTCTAAATTGAACTTAATGCCTGTGCCGATTGCATAAAAAAATTTTGCCTGAGAAGGATATACAGTGACTGTGAGGGTATTCGGTAGCCAGTTAACCAACAGAATCTTATGAATGACAAAATATTTTTGAGATAAATCAGAAGCAAGAAGTGCAACATTAGACGACTAAGTAGACAATTTTCCACCCATTAACATACCAACTAATATGTCATTCGTCACAACAAAGTCATTCGCATATAACTAATCTCCAATCAAATTAACAAAACCCAAAAACTCATTTAGTAAATTCGGATCAAATCTAATAAATTTCCCTCTGCACATAAATCAGACAAAAACTAATATTAGTTGCATCCAAAATACCTTTATCCAAATTGTAATAGAATTTTCGAACTAATTTAGCATCAAGATGTTTAGGTAATAATGCAACAGTTAACAAATTGTGCTCAGTTAATAGGGTATCCAAATTAACTGCTGATATTCAACTAAATTGATATAATGGTTAAGAACAAACTCAGTAGTGGCGAGAGAGTCCCTTTTTATTGTGTTGCCAAAAAGTAAAATTTATAAGATAGGGTTTGCTCCACTGAAATCCAAGCAGGAGATTATTGGTAAGGCGGTCGAACTGATTTTTGAGCAATATATTTCATAAGGCGTCTAGAAGCAAAGGAAGCAGTTTTCGATTTTGAGATAACCTAAGGTGTTAGAGTAGGAGACTCGAGAGGGGCATCCTTCAAAGTAGAGGAAGAGGGTCAGTAGATGATTTCTCAATAAAGTGAGAGAGTACCCGATGTACATCAATATCAATAGTCAGCTGTTCTTGAATAGAAGGAGGATTGAGATCTATAATGGGTGTCATCGAAGATGACCTAGCTTTGGTGGTCGACATCCCATGAGGTGAGTTTTGTTGCAAATGGTTGGAGCGCCAAGATGGGTCAACTGTAGACAGTGGAGATGCCTCCAATGACCGTTCCAAAAGATGGGAAGACACCTAATGTTTAAATTTTCTCATTAATTCTTTGAGCAAAGAAATTCCCGATGGAGATGATGGTGAGGTATGATGGTGAGAGAGAGAGAGCCAAAAGAGAAGATGAGGTAGTGAGAGAGCTAATGTAGTCGAAAATGGAGGCAAAATTTCAAAAACAAAGATAGGGGGAAAGAGGGGTGTACGGTGGTAAGTAAAAAAGTAAGAATAAAAATTAGGGATTTAACCCCTTTTTGATTTTTCTTTTTTGATAAACTACAACAAAATACTTCAAAAATATAAATCACATAGTCCTAAAGCCCCTCAAAGAGATTCAAACCTGATGAAATCAAGCGGTTTCATAAAAATATCAACCAGTTGCTTCTCAATTGTTACATATGAAAGAACTGTAATTTTAGTCTCTATAAGCTCTTGAATGAAATGATACTTCAATTCAATATGTTTGGTTTTTTAACGTTGAACTGGGTTTTTATAGATGTCTATGGTGCTCTTATTATCACCCATAACTGTCAACACATCTTGAGCAACTCCATAGTCTTCCAACATTTGCTTCATTCATAAAAGTTGAGAACAATAACTACCGGCTGCAATATATTTCGGTTCTACTATTGACAATGAGATGGAGTTTTGTTTCTTACTATACCATGAAATCAGATTGTTGCCAAGAAAGAAACAACCCCCGGGTGAGCTTTTTCTATCATCTAAATTTTCGGCCCAATCTGCATCACTATAACGAATTAGATAAGAAGTAGAATTGTATGGTTACTATAGTCCAAATTCAGAAGTACCATTTACATACCTGATGATTTGCTTTACTGTAGTCAAGTGAGACTCTTTGGGATTGGATTGATAGCATGCATATACTCCTACGCTATAACAAATATCAGGTCGACTTGCGATTAGATACAACAAACTCCTAATAATGCTTCTATATAAACTCACATCAACATCTTTGCCATGATCATCTTTATTCAACTTTGCTAACACAATCATTGGTGTTCTAGCATGACGTGCATTCTCAACTATGAATTTCTTCACCAAATTCTTTGCATATTTGGTTTGTGACATGAAGATACCATATTTCACTTACTTGATTTGTAACCCCAAAAAGAAATTCAATTCTCCCACCATGCTCATCTTAAACTCATTTGTCATCATCTCTACAAAGTCCTCTACCTTCTTTGGATGAGTGGAGCCAAGCACAATATCATCAACATATATTTGTGCAACCATCAAATCATATCTGAATTTTTTAAGAATTAAGGTTTTGTCTACACTACCTTGTTTATATCCTTGATTGAGTAGGTATTAGGTGAGTCTCTTATACCAAGCCCCTAGCACTTGTTTGAGACCATAAAGAGCCTTTTTGAGCATGAATATAGGATCAACATGCACCAAATTGATGAATCCCTTTGGCTGTTCACATATACTTCTTCTTATAGAAATCCTTTAAAAAATGCACGCTTCACATCCATTTGGTAAAGTTTGAATCTTTTCACACCTGTTATGCCCAAAAGAAGTCTAATTGACTCAAATCTTGCTATTAGAGCAAATGTTTCTTCAAAATCAATGCCTTCAATTAAGAATATCTTTGAGTAGATAACCTATTCTTATTTCTCGTCATATTACCTTTGACGTTGGTTTTGTTGCGAAACACCCATTTTGTTCCAATCATGTTTACATCTGATGGCCTTGACAACAATTCCTAAACATTCAAGCAAATTGTGTTACTTCTTGCATTGTTGCTGTCCAAAATTTATCTTCCAATGCTTTTTTCACATTCTTTGGTTTAAATGAAGAAGTATAACATATAAGCCCTACAAGTTCTCGATAATCTATCTTTTTTCTTTCTCTTGTTTTCCTTCTATCACTAACTTCACTAATCTCATTTTCAATAGGATGACTTCGTATGATTCATGATAGAGAATCTTTGATGAAATTTCCTTCCTTTGATTCTTTGTTATTCATAAAGATTTTTTTTGCATCAGATGTCTGGTTGGTTTCTTCCTCTAAAACAACCAACTGCTCCTCTATTTGATGGGTTTCTTTTCTAGTAGCAACGAACTATGAATCTGGACAGTTTCTAACTTTAGCTTCATTGCATCTCTATTCTAATTTGTGAGACTGATTTAAAAGGTTTTCTTCTACTAGTTTATCAATTATTTGGTGCACATCATCTATAATAACATTCACAGATTCCATCATTGTCTTAGTTCTTTGGTTGAACACACGATATGCCTTACTATGAATTGAATATCCAAGGAAGATGCCTTTGTCACTTTACTTTCAAACTTCCCAAGTTGCTCTCAATCTTTGAAAATGTAACACTTGCTGCCAAATACATGGAAGTAGCAAACATCTAGTTTCTTTCCCTTCTATAATTCATAAGGTGTCTTGTTCAAAAGGTTTCTAAGATGAACTCTGTTACATATGTGTCATGTCGTATTTATTGCTTTAACCTAAAATCTCATCGATATTTTTCTTCCATTCAACATAGATCTAGCCATCTCTTGAAGAGTTTGATTCTTCCTTTTTGCAACTCCATTTTGTTATGGAGTTTTAGGTGCTAAAAACTCTTGCATGATACTATATCTATAATAGAAATTGTTAAAACTTGCATTCTCAAACTCCCTTCTATGATCATACCTTATTCTTAAAACTTTCATTTTTTTCTAATTTGTAACCCACACGCATAAGCTTCAAAATGCTTGAAATTCATCTGATTTTTTTTCAGGAAAGCTACCTAAGTATATCTAGAGTAATCATCAACACATATCAAGAAATATCTGATTCCACCAATACTAGCATATTGTGTTAGACTTACCACATCCATATGAATTAATTCCAATATACGAGAAGATGTAATGTGTCTAACCTTTTTATGTGACACTCTCATCTATTTTTCCATTTGACATGCACTACAAATAGTCCTATCATCATTTTTCATCATAAGCAAGCCTTTCACCGCTTCAAATTTGCTCAACTTGATGATGAGATTATAATTGGCGTTGCTAAGCTTTTGATGCCATAGATTTATATTGTCATCATATGAAGCTAAATTATATGAGGGGATGACCTACAATATGTAGCAATTATCTGTCGATCTTCTATTGCTTACTAAACACTCTCCTTTTTCATTCAACACCATGCATTCATGACTAGTGAATTTAACTAACAACTCATCATCACAAAGTTGACTAACACTCAATGAGTTGGCTTTCAAACCATCCATATGAAGAGCATTTTTTAAGTGAAGCAGTCCATCTACACAAAAGGTTCCTCTCCCAATTACCGTAGCTTTCTTCCTATCTCCAAAAATAACTTGACCATCCACACAACTTTGATAATCCACCAAGTAGCTTTTTTCACCTGTTATATGTCGTGAACACCCACTGTCAAAATACCATCCATTGTGAGAGGCAGAACGCATGGATTTAAGAGCCACAAGTTCTTATAGTTGATTCTTTCTCCTAAGTTTCCTTTGGTAACATTGGTTGCTACAGTAAATTCTTTAAAAAGTGTCCGAATTTTCTATTTTGAGCCCTTAAAAATAACATTTATAATAGCTTGTTACAATTTGGCCTTATATGACCGTTTACATCACATGTAACATGTAGGCACAAACTTTTGGTTCCTTTTCAAAGTTTCTCATCTAACAAATCTAACTTCACTATTTTTCTCATTATTCAATTGAGAACATTCACCTTTATAACTAATGCCTTGAAATTCCCCTTTGTTTTTAACAATTTTCAGCAATTGATCTAACTTCTTGATACCACCATTCAACAATCTTATTCCTTTTTCAGTATTGGCCAGTTTTACCTTTGTTTCATCAAGTTCATCTATTGTTGACAATATCTTCATCTCTGGATCTTGAATAACGTCCTTTATGGTTGAAATCTCCCTCTTTAGCTTCTCATTTTGCTTACATGTTTTCACCTATTTGGCATACATTAATTCATAGGCCTTGCAGATGTCGTCTTTTTTTTAATTATGAGTAGTTGTCATTGTTGTCACAATTTAAATTAGAATTTAAAGTTGAAACATCTAAAATTTTATTGTCAGTTTCTTCACTGGTTGCTACTAAGCAAGCAACTAGACTTTTGTTGTATAAAGCAACCAACGTAACATGATTACTTACAATTTCTTCTTCATTGCCGTACTCACTTTCAGATTCATTTTCACTCCAAGTACTTATGTAAGACTTCCCTTTTATCCTTTTTAGAGTATTAGCACATTTCACTTGTACTTGTCCACAGCCTTGACATTCATGACATTGTATCTTATTTGCCTCTCTTTCACTTTTTTGAGTTTTTGCTTATTGTTTGAAATTATTGTTTGATGAACTCCCAATATTCTGTCTAAACTTAGGAATATCTTTCTTCACCTTTTTTAGACACTTATTGAAATTTCTTGCCAACAACACCAAATCTTCATTTTCATCAGAGTCATCTACTAAGTCATCCACGGATTTAGCAACTTCAACTTGCAACACCAACCTTTTGTTCTTCTATCTCTCAACAGCTTCATCTCAAAGTTTGTGAGAATCCCAATTACCTTATCCAAAGATGAATCATTAATGTCATAGGCTTCTTTAATGGTTGCAATTTTCAGTATGAATCTAGGAGGTAATGATCTCAATGTTTTCTTAACAAGTTTTAGATTTGAATACTTCTTCCCAATTTGATGTGATTGATTGCCAATATCATGCAACCATTCATGAAAGTCTCCAATAGTTTCACTTTCCTCCATCTTAAGCTCTTTAAATATATTGTCCAACATTTGAAGCTTTAAAGTTATCACCTATTTTGACCCTCATGTATTGTCTACAATGTATCCCACGCTTTTTTTGTTGATTCACACGTTGAGATCATACTGAAACGTCTTTCATCTACAACACTAAAATTTCATGCATCGTTTGAGAATTACCAAGTGCTCCCTCTTCTTTAGCCCTTGTCCATTTTGATGGTTCTTTAAGTACCACTTCATTCTTTTCATCAATCGTCATTGGATGGGTCCATCCAGCCATTCAACATAGAATTCCATGTTTTAGTTCCTTGTGCTTGAATAATCACTTTCATTCTTGATTTTCAAGCAAGGTAATTAAAACCATCTAGTAAAGGTTGCCTAGTGATAGATGCCCCTTCTCTAGTGGCAATGATTATGGAATACTGATCTACACCAACTTGACACGCCAAGTTCTGATTAGGTGAAACAAGCTCTAATACCAATTAAAAAATTAGAAGGTTGAAGTTTTGTAATATTTATGGTCTACCTCAGTTGCTTTGAACTGAACTTAACGGTTACTTAATAGAAAGCAATTGTGTTAACAATTGTGAATTTTTTGGAGCTAAATCTCAAGCAGAAAAAATGAAATATGTAACAAATAAACCAACAATTAAAATTTGGTAACGCAGTTTGACACACCTGACCTATGTTTAAGGGGCTTTTACTCAGCATACTTAACTTTCACGAAAGTACAATAGTTTTACATAAGGCTTTACTGAGTCGACACCACTCACCCTTAACATTACTCACTCGTACTCACACCTCGTGAAAGCATTTCACTCCCAATAGCACGATCACCTCTTATTAACCTCAACAAAGGATTTTTCAAACAACTAATGATAGTGAAGATGGAAATAAAATCTTAAGCTATTGAATCGATAATAACATAAACAAAGAAACACTTGAGTCAAAAGACACTCCCCTATATGTGCAGCTTCATCGAATCGAAATCATGGGAAGTTGTCTAACAAGAATTTTGTTATGAACCTTCGAATTAATCACTAAAGAAAAGCACGCATATTAGCCACAAGAATAATCAAGCAAACATAAGTTTCATTACTGAAACATGCCAAAAACATAAAAGCAAGATTGATCAAGTAACTACATATTTAAGCAGTCCAATTGTTCACATACATATCCAAAAATGCAGCTGCCAAAAAGTTGATAAACATCTTCGATAAATTTGCCCAATTAGTCACGTACATATCCAATAAATCCTATCTTCTTTAGGATTCTACTTCAAGTAGGATTCCTTCAATATTCAAGATAGTAAAGTCCTATACCAAGTGAATTTTTTTATCACTAATGATATACCAAATATATCAAACTACAAATAATGTCCAAAATAATAAATTAGATATCTTAACAAATATCTAAGCATATTAAGTAATAATAAATCTAATAATTTCAATTAAAATTGGATCAAACATAAAAATTAAAATAATAGTAACAGATAAAAGTATATTTTTAAAGGAAGTTTTGTCTTATTGTCATAAAAAATTTTAAATTCTCTAACAGTGTTTAAGACCTTTAAACCAAACTTTCATCTAAAATATATACATCAACATCTTCTACTATATTTAAATAAATTATAAATTAATAACATATAAAATTAACAACAAAATAAAATTAATAAAAATAAAATTCATTCAATAAAATATATATCCTGTAACATCCCGTTATCCCATGTTAAGGGTTAGGACCCTAGAATATTGTGCATGAGAGATTCTTAAGATATTAGAAATTTCATGCTCATGCATAATATGATACACATATACATATGTGAATATTAATTTTTGCACATTAAAATGATTATACATGCATTCATTGACATTTCCAAGTATAATTGATTTATAAATGTGATTTTTGATATGAATTGGGTTTTATATGTATTGAAAATTTTTATGGAGTGTATAAATGTTGATTCAGGAATTTTAGCAAAATTTAGGAAATTTCTGAAACTTTGGGTATTTTTGGACTAGGAAAAATGCCAAGTGACAGGACAATTAATTTATGGTAGTAGAAATAAGAGTCAAATTGCAGTTTAAATTTTGATAAATGACTTTAGGATTTATTGACAAGTGTCATTGAAATCTGGGAGAAAATTGAGTTAGAAATTGAAGTTAAATAGACTAGTTTTTAAAAGGGGTCTAAATGGGACCATAGGAAGGTGACAAGTGGCAGTGACAAGTGTCACCACCACTTGCCACTCATCCCTCACTCATGATTAGTCACTCTTTAATTGAAAGACCAATTTAAGTGTTTTTCATCTTGCTTTTCTCTCCCTCTCTTCGTAAGCTTCATCACCTTCTTCTTCTCTTTTTCTTCACAATTTTTGCTTCTCTAACTTCCATACACATTGAACCTAACCCTCTCATCTTGCACTTACTACTATTAACTTGCTTTCTCTTTCATTCTCACTAAAGACCCAACCTTATCACTCTTGGATGATGATGAACGTGGGTTATGTGGAGAGCTTGGGTTAAGTGGGATCTTGAAGGGTTTGAAAGTTGTTGAAGATAAATCAAGTTATGCTTTGACCTTTATGGGTAGTGTTTAATGAAACTAATACGATGGATGAATTAAGATTTTGATGATTGATAATGAGTTATGAGATGTTTGATTTTGAAAAAGGAAGTTTGAAATATGATGATGTCTTGAATTTAGATGATATTTAGAGATGAAATAAAGAATAAGAATTGGAGTTGAATATGTGCAGAAATTTGGAGTTAAAAGTGTATAAGAATATGTTCTATTTTAGTGTTTTTGATCAATCATGGATTTTGATTTGTGTGTGTATAATATTGAGCTGAAATGGAGTTATGAATGAAGAGGAAATGATGGTGTATTAAGCTAGAAAAGATAGACAAAGCAAAAGAGATGAACTAGGATGAAAATGATGAAGTGTGTTGGAATATGTTAGATGGAGTGTTTTTACTGAACAAACATTAGTATTTTGGCCATATATTGGTCTGTAGATATCCAAATGAGATCATTTTTGATTTAGATTAAACTAGAGATATACGGCTACAATTTTCATGGGGGAACTGGATTTGAATTCTATCCTTAACGATTTCTAAATTTGGCTTGAAGTTGAGTATTGTGTGTTGTCTCGGTATAAGAACAATCTGTAGTAATTTGGGTATAAATTGCAGAATACTTAACCAAAATTCATGAAATTAGTGTCTTTAGAAACTTAAGACATATAGGAACGTTTGTTTAGAAGAATGTATTGCATAAATACCTCATTTTCTATGTCAAATTGGCCATCCGAAACAGACCCGAAAATCTGTCTTAAAAAAATCTGGAAAATTAGAGCTGTATCATTTGACCTATGATACATATCTTTAGGGCATGAATTTGAAGAAACTCAAAAAATTAAAGTTGTAGATATATGTGTTAGCTTGACCTTCGTGAAAGTTGCGTGATTAAATTGTGACTAGAGCTTGAGTTATGCTTGTTTTCCTAATACTGCCTGTGACAGACCCTGTGCAGGAACCTTATATTATTTCCTTATTTTTGGGGACTTTAGAGCTCAAATTAGTCAAAGTATAAAACATGAAAAATTATTATTGATGTCTTGATAAGTTTATGTAGTTATTTGAAGTCAAAACTTAAAGAAGGGACTGTTTTGATGAGTACAGTTCAAATATGAAAATTCTGGTTTGCTAAAGGAATAAATGAGTTATTTTAATGCAAATATGATCTTTAGGACATGAATAATGTGTATAAGGTATGGATGACTGAGTATTGAAGAACATAGGGTATTTATGAATGAGAACTAGGTGAATGTATAAGTTTATGTTGCTGGAAAAATTTTGGTGAATGTATAATACTAGGAAAAGATTGATGAATTTATAAATGATGAATGGAAAGTGATTAGGTTTACTTAAGCCATAAACCTAATTGCAAACTAAATGATGTACAAGTTATGATGTATAAATGAATAAGATTTGTGAATAAAGTTACATACTCGGAATGATCAATTGAGCATGCATTGAACACGACACATATACATGTGTAAATTTGAGTATTTATTTGATTGATCAAGTAGTGATGTGTACATGTGTGTATTGCTTAATTTAGAGGCATAAATCGACCGACACTATCCAGACATTGCTGGTTCGTCGAGGCAATAGCCAATTGGGGTATACTGTGAGTAACCTAGATGTGTGACCTCGATTAGAAACGTGTTCTGTTCATATTGTTTTGATTAAATTTGATTTTCTTTATGGTAAATCAATATTGATATAATTGTGACATTGATGATTCCGAACAATTGATTGTTCGAGGATTTTGTTATTCGAGGCTGTATTGGGAGTGTTTGTGATTTAAATGTGAATAAGGAAAATGAATTCTCAACTATATGTTGAATGTCGAACATAGATATGATGAATTATGATAATTGAATGTCTCTCTTAACTGAAAGTGGTTAATGATATATTATGTTAAATGTTGCACTTCATTACATGAATATCCATGTTCACATAAAGGAGTTGTGATCGGAACAACCAACGTGAAAGAGCTTTAAGCTTAGATATGTGCACACAGAGTCCTAGGCTCAACGTTTAATGAACCAGGTATCTATAACAAATGCGGGACCTATAACCAACAAATAGGTGCTCAATCACAACAAAGTAAAAATAGGAGTGGGTCTCATTTGCATTTGCATGTTCATGTGTTTATGAAATTGTTGCAAATAAATGTTGAGTTATGTTGAGATAACATTGTGAAATGCCTATGAACTTGATGGTGATATGGAGAATTGTGATAAATGAGTAAAATATTCTAAGATGATTATATAAAGTTTTTGCATTCAAAAGGTGCTTTTGAAATGATTAAGTAAAGTGATTGTATTGTTAAGCTGCTCATTGAAGCATGGTGAATAATGTGATATATGAGGCATAAATACGTATGATGTGTTACATTGATTGAGTTGGGTTTTATTCATGTATATATATATATATAATCTGTTTTGAGTGAACACATCGATGATAGTTCACTCATTGAGTTCGCAAAACTCATCAAAAATTGCAACGTAACTTTTCAGGTTCAAAAGAGATACCTAGTTAGACCAATTGGAGTAAAGCCATCGAATATGAACATGAGCTAGTGGCAGGGATAAATTTGCACCTACATATGTCTTCAGTCAAATTGTATTAAACATTGTATTTTGCAACTATTGTAATTTGTATAAATGAATTCTGAAATGTAACGACTATTCTAGTAATATGTTTGGAAAAAAAATAGATCAAATTGTTACTGTTTTGCTGACATTGTGTTTGATGTGAGAAATTTTGCAATGAGTATTTTCTGATTGTCTCAACGTGCCATTCTCGTAGAGTATATTCTCGAATACCGTCGATACATTAGAGAATATGCCCTAAGAGAGTGGTATGTTACAAAAAAATCTTAATACTATTAGGAAACAATCAAGCTAATATAGAATCATACTTAAGATCTGAAAGAAAACTTCTAATATTATTAAGAAACAACCTAGATAATATGGAACTGTACTAAAGATTTGAAAGAAAACTCGTAGCACTGTTAAGAAACGACTTAGACAATACAGAATCAAATTAAAGATTTGAAAGAATAAGGAAACTAATTTTGGAAGACTTGGTATCTAAGTAAACTACTAATTTTACATGTCCTCTATATGCTCCTAAAATTTTAGGCCCAACAGATAATGCATCACTTAGTTTCGGATCCAAAACTTGCAACCATACATGTACATCCAAATATTGAATTGTTTGTAAAACTCTGAAGCCCATTACCTCTTTGCACAAAATTATCATGTAAATTTAAATATAATGGCTTGGAGATAAAGTCTACTTGTGCTCTGGCATCATTCTCCCCCTCTTGAAAAGCATTTGCTCTCAAATCTTCGTCGATCAAGTAAGGAGATAGATGACCAACATTGATTGCAGCAGAAACTCCATAATCACCTAGAAGATCAATCTTATATGCACTCTCTCCAATTTGTTCAAGCACTTTGAATAGTCTATCAACACGGGGCATAAGCTTATTCTTCGTTTTGCTTAGAAATCTTTCCTTGCGAAGATAATCTAAACCAGATCACCAGGTTAAAAGTTCAGTTGCTTGTAGAAATGATTAGCACAGGCCTTGTAACTCTCATTAATATTCTTTATCTTTGCGTGAATCTACTCATGAAGCTCTTTTCAATGTCTTTGCTTTGGCCTTTGCATCTACACTCACTAAGTCTTTCTTTGAAATAGGAAGTAAATCCACAAGGATGCAAAGATTCATGCCATAAATAGCTTCAAAGGGAGATCCTCCAGTAGCATATGTTGGAGATCTATTATAAGCAAATTTAGTATGGGCAAGTTTTAAATCCTAATCTTTGGTGGTTATACTCACTAATTGACGAAGTAAGGCACCGAGAGTGCGATTTGTAACTTCAATTTGTCAGTTTGCAGATGGTGAGCAGTGTTAAATAAAAACTTTGTTCTAAGTAATTTCCACAACATTCGCCAAAAATGACTCAAAAACTTCTAATCTTGATTAGAAACATTGCTTTTTGGTACCCTATAAAGATGAATTATCTCTTTAAAGTAAAAATCAATGATATAAAAAGCATCATCAGTCTTATGACGTGCAACAAAATGGACCATCTTTGAGAAAAAATCTACAACCACCATAATTGCATCTTTACCACGCTGTGTGTGAGGTAATTCAACAATGAAATCCACACTGATATCCTCCCATAGTCAATATGGAATAAGAAGAGGTATGTAAAGTCCTCGGTGAAAAGTATTACTTGCTCTTTTTCCAGTACCACACCGATTAACAATAACTTGCACATCACCAAGCATACAAGCCCAGTAGAAGTGTTCTTAAACTAGTATGACCATCATCATAAGCTTCGTGAATCAATAAATCATGAAAAGAGCCCTTGGGAACACACAATTTATTCCCTTTGAAGAGAAAATCATCTTAAATTACAAACTAGTCATGCGTACCTTTTTTGCAAAGTTCAAATAATTCAACAAAGTCTTCATCCTCTACATAAGAATTCGTGATAATTTCAAAGCCAATGAGCCTTGAATTAAGTATTGCAAGCATAGAATACCTCCTTGACAACACATTAGCTATTACATTAGAGCATGCATCCTTGTACTTTAATGAGAAAGTAAAGGATTGTAGGAACTCGACGCACTTAGCATGCCATGGATTAAGTTTTTGTTGCCCATTAATATGCCTTAATGCTTCATGGTCACTATGCGATAGGAAAGTCTTACGTCGCAAATAGTGACTCCAATGACTACAAGCCCAAACGATTGCATAGAACTTATAAGTAGAGTAACTCATTTTAGATCTATTAAGCTTCTCACTAAAATAAGCAATATGACATTTTTGTTAAACAAGTAGAGCCACAATTTCGACTCCACTAGCATCACATTCTACTTCAAATAGATTGTTAAATCAAGAAGAGGTAATATAGGAGCATAACATAACTTCTGTTTAACCAACTTAAATGATTTTTGTGAAGAATCACTCCATTCGAATTTCCCTTTCTTCATACATTTGGTAATCGATGCCATAATAGAACTAAAGTTCTTCACAAATCTCTAATAAAAAGAAACCAATCTATGAAAGCTATGCACTTCACTAACAAATTTAGGGGTTGGCCATGATTTAATAGCATCAATTTATGAGTTATTAATAGAAATACCTTTCTTAGACACAATGTATAATGATGCTATCTACCATGAAAGTGCACTTCTCAATCTTCACATATAACATCTCATTTCTTAACACGTCGAAAAGCATTCTTAAGTGCAACATATGCTCCTTATTACTTTTACTATAACCCAGAATATCATCCAAGTATATAAGAACAAAATTGCCAAGGAAAGGGTGCAATAAATGGGAAGAAGAAGAAGAGGAGCACGAATTAGAAAAGGAACAACCAAGACATAATAGATGGGAAGGTTACACGTGCAAAGATCGTCATTTCAAGCTTGAATTCCCCGATTTTGAAGGGAAGCATGATCTTGAAGTTGTCTTAGATTGGATTCCTAGAGTTGATCGTATGTTTGAGTATAAAGCCTTTATGGACCAAGAAAGCTTTAATTATATTATACTTAAGGTAACCGACTTAGTAGGAATTTGGTATAATGACATTCAACGTGAGGCGTTAAGAAAGGAAGGAAGAAGAATTGACATAGACTCGTTTAAAACATGAAATTAAAGCTAAATATGTTCCTAATAATTATAGGAAAGAGAATTATATAAAGGCATCAACTTTGAAACAAACCCGCTCTATTAATAAGTATATTAATGAATTTGAGAAGTTAACGATGTTGAGTCATATCAAGGAGGATCCAAATCAGAAGATGACTCGATTTTTGGAAGGATTGAGTTTGAAAGTCAAGGATAAGGTGGAATTACAACCTTATTATAACTATAGTGAGTTGTGTAAGCTTGCTTCATATGCTGAACAACTGGTTAACAAAAAACCTGATTGGAGGTCGTTTCCACAATGGAAGCGAGAAGAAACAAGATTGGAAAGGAAAAGGTACTTTGAACATGAACGAACTTGATAAGAACAAGAGGCGATGTTTTAAATGTCTTGGGTATGGGCATATTCAATTTCAATGTCCTACAACCAAAATCATGAAAATTCAAGAGTGTCTAGAAATTGATGCTTTGTTGAATTCTTTATCCATAAAGGAGAGGGAAAAGGAGTCAGATATTAGAGGAGATTACAAAGGAAGAGTGGAGGATATGGTTGAAGGCGAAAAGGAAGGGCCTAGTCTTATGATTCATCGTGTTTTGAAGTTGGTCCTTCTCTAAGTGAGTCCCAACGTGAACAATTGTTCCATACGAGATGCAAAGAAGGAAGGCTATGTAACATGATCATTAACAATGGTTCTTATAACAATGTAGCTTCTACGGTGCTCATGGATAAACTAAACTTATATAGTCTCAAACACCTAAGACCTTAGACAATTCAATGGCTTAATAAAGGGAGTGATTTGAAGGTGACAAAACAGGTGCTTGTTTCCTTTACAATTTGGAATAAGTATCATGATCAGGTACTTTGTGATGTGATTCTGATGGATGTATGTCATATCTTATTACGACGTCCATGGCAATATGATTGAAAAGCTCAACATAATGGAGTCTTTAATTGTTACATCGTTAAGAAGGATGAGAAAAGACTTGCACTTGCGCCTTTTATCTTCTATAAAATACGTGAACATAGCATGAAACAATCTAAAAGTGAGAATTTGGTTGTTGGGAAGAGTGAGATTATTCAAGAATTTGCTAAATTGCAAGTAGTATATGATTGACCTAAAGCATGAGTAGTCAAATAAAAATATTGCAAGTGCACTAATTTAAACAACTAAAATAAGCAAATAGGATGAATCAAAGCAAAGGATTGACGACACTTAATTAATTACCGAATTCAGATGATTAGTACCTAGGCTTCCAATCTCCCTAAACCTTTAACTGAATGATCATTTGCCATGCAATTATGTTGTTGATTAATTAGACTATGGAGATTCCTAAGGTATGCTAGTAGTTGATCTTGAGTCTACTAACAACTAATCATAAGGACTTTAACCGAATTACTCAGGTTAAAACTTATAGGATTGCGTTATTGCCTTATGAATCCTTTATTAAGTTTGACCTTAATCCAAAAGATTTATGTTGTCTTATTTCTAATATTGCAATCAACTATTTCCAATTGTCGTGGATCTATTCAACCTAGGATTTCTCAATCACTAAGTATGACATCAAATTAAGATCTAAAAATCATATTAATTAACGGTAATACAATCAGATAATTGAATCTCAATAATCAATAAACGCAATGGTATTCACAAAATAATCAAATCATGTTTCAAAATTAACTACGATTCATCTGACCTAGATACTAACAGAAAATTTAGCTATACATTGACAAACACGAAATCATATTCATATATACAAAAAACATAATAGAAAACATTGGGATCATAATTCTAAATCTCTATGATTATTCTCTATTGCGTATTCTAACAATGTAGATGTCCGATCTTACGTTCTGATGGATCTGTCTATTAAGATATATGTTATATATATTGTTATTAATTTTGACATTACTTGATAATTGAAGTTTAAGCTAATGTTAATTAACTTCAAATTCTAATCAAGATGGCATAAAATATCTTGGATTTGATTGGGATAATATCAGATAAAAGATTGTATGAGAGATAGAATTCTATCTTGTAAAGTCTCCTAATTATGATAGAAATCTATCTTGTATGGTCTACTTTAGTATCACGTGACAATTGGACTGAAGTGAATTTACGAGTGTTTGCGTCAAAGAAGGAGTGTGGGTTAATTGTAATTTTGGAAAAACACAGCCGAATGTGTGTTATTCGTTTTGGTTGGAGATACACGGTGTTTTAAATTGTCTGTTGAGAAGAAGACTTATCTTCCTTGGCTTATGCGTGAAAGATATATGAGTGTCCTTTGTCTTTTGAGTGGATGGTGTATGTTGTGTCCCACATGTTTTAATTGGAATTGTTGAAGCTAGATGATTTACGTGAGGGAAGAACCTTGGGACTCTTGTTTTTGATATTAGACTATTGAAGTAGTTGTGGATCAGTTCAGCTAGTAAACAATTTCCAAATTTATTTCAGAGGAGCTGGACCGATTGGGAAGTTGTCTTCTTTTCTATCTTAAGTGTATTCTATTTTAATTCTTAGTTGATTCATCACTTGAGTTATTTTTTATTAATTATTCTTTGATTAATAGTGGTTTAGAAAAATCCTCTGACGAGGTTAACACGAGTTGTTCATGTTATTGGGAGTGAAAATCTTTCACGAGAAGTGAAGTTGAGAAATAGTGTCAAGGGTTGAGTGGTTTTGGCTCAGTAAAGTCTTGAGTAAATCTATTATACTTCGATGAAAGTATTAATTTGGGTGAGGACCCCGCAGACGTAGAAAAGGTGTGCCAAACTGTGTTATCAAAATTTTGATGTTATTTGTTATTTGTTATTTTGATTTTGATTGTTTTGTTTTTGTTTATGCTAGAGATGACCACAATAAAATTGGAAAGTTTGCAAAACTACTATCGCCTACGGTTATTCAATTGGTATCAAAGAGGGTTACTGTTTCAAAACTTGGTAGCAAGTTGGTGTAGATCATAATTTTGCAAACATGGCTATAAGAGAGGGTGCACCACAAGAAAACCGTCATTTTGCCACAGACATTACCGACAAATAAAGGTGTCATAAAAACGACCGTAGCTAATAATTACTGACGGAAGGTAATGTACCATCGGTAAATTTACCAACGTAACATTACCTTTTGTCGGTAAATTTACCCGCCGTTTAAGCATTTTTGTCGGTAAGATTATGCAAACATTACTGACGGTTTTGTTCTTTTTGTCGGTGATTTTACGGACAAAATTGGTTAT
>JAOTAY010000191.1:5820144-5830392 GCA_025629805.1 Erythroxylum baracoense
ATTAAAGTTTTCATCTCGTACATCATCAGGTTCCTGAAGGGCTGGAGGAAAACAAATGGAACATTTATATGGCTAGCACTAGCCCACCAAGTGTGATTAAGGCCTATCACGATCAATTTCAAACAGACTTTTCGTTGTTTTTGAAGTGTCGTTCAGAGGAAGTGAGAGCAGGAGGTCGCATGGTTTTGACAATTCTGGGGAGAAAGAGTGAAGATCCATGTAGCAAAGAATGCTGCTACATATGGGAGCTTTTGGCCATGGCTCTCAAAGAAATGGTCCTAGAGGTACTTAAACTTGCTAGTAACTTTTCTCATGTTTATTATACATACACGTAATTGGATTTAAAACTAAGATAGCAGCAAATATAGTAATTAAGCAAATGATCATTAAGCAAATAATTTCAACTCGAAGTCATGCATGATAATTTAATCTTTCTCATCTTTAATGTTTTTAAGTGATAAATGAAAAAATTAAAATTATTATGATATAAATTTAATTAATCGCCTGAAGACAAGTAAAGTTTAAAAAAATTCCGGATAATAGTTCACATTAGAGAGCAGGGAGACTTTGTCTCGTATTTCAACAACCTTTTGATGTTGGACACTCTTAGTTGCCCTTTCATTACCTTCAAGGTTGACAAGTCCAGACCCATACCCACCGTTAGTTAATTATAAATTAATTACAGGGAAGGGACTAAGGCATGTATCAAGACCCATCTTTTATGTTTAATTATTACTTTCTACTTAGATTATAAGGAAGCCCTTCATTCAACCACTACTTTTGAATAACATAAGCAAGACCAATTGAACCAGGCTTTTAAGTAATCAGTACTATAAGCCCTGTGGACGTGAGCTTGGAAGACAGTACTGATGATTCAAACTTTTTGAGGGTGGAATTGCAAGTGATGAGACTGTTCTTGCTTTATATAGGGACTGATAGAGGAAGAGAAACTTGACTCCTTCAACATTCCTCAGTACACACCATCACCGCTGGAAGTGAAGACCCAAGTTGAAAAAGAAGGGTCTTTCGACATAGATCGCTTGGAGGTCTCTGAAGTGAACTGGGACACTTATGCAGATGAGCTAAACCTAAAAGATGCATTTGAAGATGGTGGATACAACGTAGCAAAATGCATGAGAGCTGTGACTGAGCCCTTGCTTATGAACCATTTTGGTGAGGCAATTATTGATGAGGTTTTCAGCAGGTACAAGGTCATCGTCGCAGATCATATGGGCAAAGAGAAGACTCAGTTTGTTAATGTTGTAGTGTCGCTGACTAAGGGAAGAACTGTAGTTGATTTGGATTGAATATTATGTAGGAAAATGTGCGGTCTCCTGTTGCCAGTTTGATTATTATGACAAATAAACTACATATTATATTCACTGATTATGATTTATGCGCCGGATCTTATTGTGGAGCTTTTTCGTAAATGTTGAAGGACGTTGGACATTGGACAATTGCTGAGTATGGCAAATTTGAAGGAGTTGGCCAAACTTATGTGTCCATATATTAATGTCTACATGATGTTCATGCAAACCTTTAACTCCAAATTTTATTTTCCTTCCAAACGTTGATTTGTCAAAATCAAACTACAAGTTTACTGTACAGCAACTTAACCATAAACTTTTTCCTTAAAGGGTAAAAGGTGTCAAACTTTTTAATAATTTTATTCATTTCATAAAATTTTTCATAAAAAATTTAAGATGACTAAATATATTATATAATTATTTCAAAAACAATTATTTTATAATATTTTGTTATTAATCCATAATAATTTGTATTTGAAGACTTTAAAAATCAATATGTATAATAAATTGGTTTTTGAATAATTTTAATCATAAAATAATTTTAAAATTAGTAAAATTATATAAAAAGTTTTAAATGAAGAAATATCAAGATTTGAGACCAAATATTTCCCACAATCTTAAGTTTGGAGAGCCAATAACTGTTGAAAAGTAGGTATAATTGTTGAAAAGTACGTATGATTGTCAGGCGTTATATTAGAAGAAGCAAAAGGTAAAAAGAAAGAAAAAAGGAACAGCTAAAGTTTAGTGATACAGCCACATCATGAGACTTGTGAATATTCAAGATCCAACCTTTTTTTTTTAACTTTTTGCATTCTGATTGTTTTCTCTTTTAGGTGCTCCTCTTTGCGCACTGTATATGCGAGTACTAATTCTAATGCATAGTGATAAAACACATAGTGGAGAAAATACTATGTGTCGCGGTACCAAGAGAAAGCAAAATAGAAATGAAAGAATTTGAGAGCAAAAAATAAATTCAGTAAAGCAAGGGAGGAGTTGCAGATTCTAGAGGGTTGGAAAGTACATAAATATCAGGTGATTTTCATACAAGAAATGGTCGAGGCTTCAGAGAAAAGGAGAGAATGGTATCAGAAAAAAGAGTATCTATCTTTTGGAATTTTGTATGGCTTAGCCTTTCCAATTTTTAAAGTATAAATTTCAAAAAAGATTGTTTAGTATAAAATTGATGGTCCTTTAACATATGAAAAATCATGCAAATGTTCATCACGTGCATCCAAATTCTTGCTGTACACTAAAATATCATCAAATTAGACTTCCCAATGAAAGAATGCAAAATATGATTCATTAATCTCATAAAGGTGCTAGGTACATTATTTGAACCAAATAGCACCAGTAACCACTCATATAAATTATACTTTATCTTAAAAGCATTTTTCTATTCATCTTCTTCTTTCATGCCAATTTGATAATAATCATTATTTAAAAGAGAAACAACTGAAAGACACCGTTTGAGTTTTAAAAGCTTATCATCCAACTTAGGGATATGATGTCTATACTTTATAGTGATTTTATTGATGACTCGATATTCAACACACGTGAGCCATATTCCATCTTTCTTTAGCGCAAAATCATAAGAACTACACATGGACTATGACTCTTCCTTGCGAATCACTGTTGCATTAACTCATCCACTTGTCTTTGAATCTCTTTTGTCTCCTCAGGATTGGTTCTATGGGCTAATCTATTAAGAATTGTTGAACCATGGACAAAATATATTTCATGTTATATACCTCTTAGAGGAGGTAACTATGTGTTATTTCCTTAGGAAATAAATTTGAAAATTCTTGCAATAAAAAAATTACCAAACTAGGCGAAGAAGTTTTAAGATTGTTAGTTCAAAAAAAAAATCCTAATGCAAAAGTAGAAATAGTTGTTGCCTTACTAACGTGACACTTTTAATCTCACAAGTACTAACAAAAGCACCGATTCTCTTCCTTTTCTTTATATTTTGCACTCCACATTCTAAAAAAATTTTCTCATTGTATATCAGTATATTCTTTTCAATTTTTTGCATATACTCACTCTTTTTTTCATTCTTCTTTTTCTTAAGTGTTTATTTGTTTTTAACTTATCAATCACTCTTTTTTTAAAGCTATCTCTTCATTCAAATCACCAATGATTTTAGCCATAATTGCCTTACCTTCCTCTTACAACTTTCTACATACAAGTCCCTATGATAATGGCTAGGTATGAACCTTATACACATTATTTTCTTTATCTCTTCATATGATTGAATAAGTCTCTCACTATTCCTACTCTCACTAATCACAAATTGATCCTACCAAATACAAGTATAATTTGTAAACTCAAATGTTGCTAGTTAACCTTCTTTTCCTTGAAGTAATTATGATAATAAAAAATATGTCTCCTCCACTCCAAATATAGTTCAGGATTATTCTTCGTTTAAAAAATAGGGAGATTATTCTTCGCTTGAAAGGTAGGATTTTCATTTTAATACTTCCCAAATTGTTATCCTGTTTTGATAAACCCTTTTTCCCTTCTTAGAACAAATCTTATCATAATCAGAGTCATCCTTTTCTTCATCCTAAAATGTGTTTTTCTTAGAGAATTTAGGTTCTGATAGAGACTCTAAACTATCTAATCTTTTGTTTAGAACCTTAAATTGGTCCTAGGCAAGAAATAATGAGGTGTATTACTTTGGCTGACGAAAATTAGGATTAAGAAGAAAGAACAAAGGAAGAAATTTTAAAAAGAGGGTAACAAGGATGAATTGACCTAAATAATAGGTTAAGCAAACCAACAAAAAGGTAAAATGGAAGAAATAAAACTGAGAATCTCCTTTTAAACTAGAAAAAAGGATTATAATTTAGGTTTTGATGCATATTTTTTACTTTTCACTTTTTTTAATTTTATGTATATACGATGTGAACTAACTCAAAAACATAAAAGAAAAGAGAATAAACAACTTTGATTAAAGAAGAATGTACAAAGTGAATGATGAATTGAAAAGAAATTTAGGATAGATAGATGATAAATGACACATTCGTAAATAATAATAAAGGAAATAAATAGTTAAGGGATAAGTAGCATATGATTTCAAGAGTTAAAGTTCTGATACCAAATAATGCAAATCTTATGATGAAAACTACCTAAAACCCAAATCACATAAATTTGAACTTATGTGTTTAGAACTCAAGCAAGGAAACTTATCCCTAAAAAACCCACTAAGTAGAACTAAAGCTAGAAGGATTTGATCACCATAAATTGCTTCAATAAGATTATATTAAGTTATTATTGAAGAACCAAAAGGAAATTCTCACAGAAATGAAGAAAGTCTCAAATTGATTTCTGTATGGATGATGCACGAATTACATTAATAAGATAGCCTTTTACAGGCATAAAATCCCTAAGAACTAGAATCCTAAAAGGAAAAGAAAAATAGAGTCGTAAAGGAACATTCTTTATCAATTGTAACAAGAATTCAAACGCTAACCACTAATATTAATTATGCTTGGACTTTAAGAATCTTATTTTAATTCATGTCTTTAATATCATAAGGAATCCTATTTAGATTATAAATTTATGAAATCTTAATCAAATTAGAAAATAACTCCATATCAAGTCTTACCTAAATAGGAAAATAGAAAACAACTATAAAATAATACTAACACAATTGGGCTTTATTATTATCAAAACATCATTTAGAACCTCCCTTAGTTAAACAATTAGTTTTACTATTGGAATCATAAATAAATATTAAAGTAATTATGAATTGAAACAATGGGAAGCTGATAAGCTATAACGAAAGTATTAAAATGACTATAAGGGATAAATGATCATATGCTCACTTATAGGAGATTCAATCATCTTGAGGTGATTGGATACTCAAATTCAAATTATATAAAATGTGTCAACATGAGAAAATCTATATTTACCTATTTGTATTTTTAGTTGGCAGAGCAATTTTGTAGGAAAGCGTGAAGCAATATTTATTGTTGCGTCCATTATAGAAGCTTAAGTTAAGGGCTTGCTTTGAGGCCACCATTTATAATTTATAGTTTTAAAACTTATTTGGAGACTTGGAATTATTGACAGTGTTGCTAAATCAATGAAAAATTATTATGATAATGATGTAGCAATCTTGTTTCTAAAAACTGACAAGTGTTTAAAGGGTATTAAAGATATAGAAATAAAATACTTTATTGTTAAAGAACTTTAGAAACAAAGAATGTCAATCGAATACATTAGCACCAATCATATAATTATGAATAAATTAATAAAAGGATTATCATTAAAGGCATTTGATGAACTTGTCAAAAGAATGGGCATTTTTTTGTATCATAATATAAAATATTATTGTTTATGTATATTCCATATTTGGCACTCTGAACTCCTTTATGCATTGTTTTTCATATTTAAGTATCATGTTATTTATTTTTAGTTATATACATGAATGATTATATGAATCATAAGAGGATTTACCTTTTGTACATAAGTTATTGTTAAACCATTAAAATATATCTCATTATAGATCACATTGACTTTTGAACTAGTTTTATAATATATAAAAGGTAGTATGTAACATTAAGAGACATACAATAGCTATATATGATTATCTAGCTTTTACGTAATTGTGATTAATATTTTGACCAAGAGAAGGATCTAGCTTTTAATATACGCATATTATGTTATATTATTAAACTATAATTTTGTTATATGGAACAAGTAGGAGATTATTAGATAACTTCATTAAGTGGCTCATATTTTATAGTTTAATTATCCAAGTGTTTAAATCCTATTAGTCACTTGAAACGAGATAAATTTTAAATAAAATAATAAATTTTAATGTTTATATTGATGAATCATCAAATAAAAGAGAAACAATTGAAAGACACCGTTTGAGTTTTAAAAGCTTTTCTCTCTCTCTACCTACTAAAAATTTAGTTTTGTCCTATCTTAAATATTGTATAAAAGAAGGAAACAAAGCCAAGAAAAAGACAACTAAAATCAAGTTTTATGAAAAGTAACGATATGATACCGTTCCGTACCGGCTGAAAACTAGAATGGTATCTATGTTTTCGATACTGGTCGAAGATGCTAGTCGATACCCTGAGTTTTCATTCGGCACCGACCGGTACCGTAATTTTAAAAAAGGGTAAGGACTGTTTCATAAATTTTTAAATTTTTAACCTAAAAACCCCCTGCATCCTTCACTCACCTGAAGAACTCTGCTTCTTTTCATTTTTTCACTCTCTCTCACCTACTCTCCCTTCACTCACCTCCGTTCTCTCTCTGGTTTTCGTTCTCATCTCTGGCGGTGCTGCTCCCTCTCTGGTGGTGCTGCTCCTTCTTCGACAACTATCATCTTTCTCCTCGATCCATGCCAGCATCAGACCATTTTCCTCCTCAGCTCCTCCACGCGAAGTCTTGAACATGCCACCGTCTTCAACCCTTCTCCACGAGGACCACCACACCCTGCTGTCACCACCACTGAACATTTGAAGGAGGATAACACTGCTGCTCGCCTTAGATCCAAACTCGACCCGCCACCCAACCTAAAAACCCAAAGTTGTCAATTAGTTTTTGGGTGTGTTTTTTGAGTTTTCAATTTTTTTCTGCTTAATTACATTTTTTATTGTGAATTGGTTGGAACTTAGATGTTGAAAGTTGGAATTAAACTTTGTGATTCGGTTGGAACTTGGATGTGTGAACCGGTTGGAACTTGGTTTCGTGATTTGCATGGGTTGGATTGGATATTGGAGTTGAATGATTCACATTTTTGTTTGGTTAATTTCTGATTTAATTTTGTGGATTGGTTTAACCGATTAAGAGAAATTTATGTTAATTTTTTTTATGAATGAAATGCATAGCTTGATGTGAATATGTGATGATGTTGATGACGTGAATTGATTCAACTGAAAGTTTGTAAGTTGAAACAACTTAAATTAAAATTTAAAACCGAGAATGTTAAAGTTGCAAACTTGCAAAGACTTAAATAATCAATTGACACATTCTTAAAATTTGTGAAATGATATTTCATTTTTTGTATTTAGGTATTAACATTAGGTAAATAATTAATTGAGTATAAATTATGCTATTGTAAATTAATAATAATTTGGTGGTAGTTAATGATAGTATTTATGTATTGGCTTTAGGTAAATAATTAACTGAGTATAAAATATGTTGAATTATTTAGTAATATGTGTGTATAGATTATCATAAATATTTATAATAGATAATATGTGAAAGTAGTGATGTAAATGTGTCCAAAAGGAACTTGTTTTCAAATTGTGAACATGTTATAGGCTCCAACGACTTAGACTTATTAATGTCAATTAAAAATTGTAAAAGAAACTTATATATTTAAGAATCAAATATAGAATGGTGTATATAATATTATGGTTTCTTAGAAATGAAAAGAAGATTCAAAGCTTTAAATAAAAAAAACATTTCCGTAAAAGTTATATCCTTCAACTTGATTCTCATGTTATGAATATATCCTTCAATTTGATCATCATGTTATCAATAGATGTGTATGAACAATTGTATAAGATATGTCATTCATTATTTAGTGATTATGTAAATTATACACTTCAACTTGATCCTCATGTTTGAAACTTTAAATTGAAATTGTTCAAAATTGTTGGAAATAGAAATTATTTGTGTATGTTTTGTGATTGTTGGAAATGGAAATAGTTTATTTATGCTTTGTGATTGTTGGAAATGAAAATTGTTGATGTATGTTTTGCATAATTATATATGTTGAATAATTGAATTGTTAATTTTTGACTTATAGTGAATTATGTTTGATGAAATTGAATTGTGTATAATGTAATCATACAAAATGAGTTATATTATATAAGATGGACTTGCATATTGTGTAATGAAATTATGTATTATTTATTTTGACATATGCATTCATTTATTTTTACAGATAAATGAAAGAAAGTTCAAGTACTCATGATCAAACCACTTCAGGAAGATACAACGAACTAATTTGGGCTCATGCTGCATTAGTTCTTAGTATGAGGAACTATACTATTTGATTATTTTGTAATAGGCATTTGAAAAGTGGAGGAATCACCCGATTAAAGAAACATTTAGCTAGGGTTAAAGGAGATGTGGAATCCTGTAAAAAAGTAAGATATAATGTGAAGTGGCAAATAAAAACATTGCTTGAAAAATATCAATATGAGAGAGAAGGGAAAGGTTGAATTTTGAAATTGGTAGTGGAAGTTTGTTTTCTAGTTTTTGTGGTGATTGTGAAAATATTGAAAGTGGTAGTGGTACTAGTAGTATTCCATCCTAGGCCCAAAAAGAAGTACCTGAATCTGATGTGAGGAAGAGAAGAAGGTAGGTGACTAGTTTTTTGGCACCACGAACAACTCCTGAAGCCTAACTTTCAATTCGTAGTGTAATGCAATCAAGAGATGTGACTCACAATGTCAATATGGTAGTAGCTAAATGGTGGTACGATACAGGTTCATCATTCAATGCTTTTTAGTCTTATTATTATCAACCTATAATTGATGCAATAGCCTTTTATAGTTCGGTATACAAAGGTCCTTCGATTGATAACTTAAGAGGTAAACTTTTAAGTTGTGCTGTTTCTTAATTAGAAGTTATTTTGCTGAAAGAAGAGTGAATTGGGTTACTTATGGATTGGGTTACTTATGGATATTCAATCATGTGTGATGATTGGACAAATAGGAGACAAGAGCCAATTATTAATTTTGGTTTATTCTATAAATGGATCTATGTTTTTCAAATCTATTGATACATCTGGACTTATTAAGAATATTGAGACTTTGTTTTAGATATTTGATGAAGTTGTGAGTGAAGTAGGGCTAGAAAACATTGTTCAGTTTATTAATGAAAATGATTCCACTTATAAAACAACAGGAAAAAGATTGCAGAATAAGTATAATTCTTTTTTTGGGCTCCTTATGTTGCACATTGCATTGACCTAATATTAGAGAATATAAGGGATCCTAGGTATTTTCCTATTATTGATGAGACTATACAGAAAGCTAAAAAGTGACTAAGTTAAGACAAATGTTACAAGTGATAAGTGGATTGTATCTCAGCATGTTAGGTCTAATGCTGGAATGGAGGTTTGTAAAATTATACTAGAAGATAGAGAATTTTGGTCTCAATGCCAATTTGTTATATGAGTTTGTGAGCCTTTAATGAGGGCGCTTCACTTGGCTAATAGTGAAGAAAAGCTAACAATAGTTTATTTTTTTGATGTCATGGAGAGAGCGATGGAAGCAATCAAGGTCAATCTGAACATAGGTCTTCTTTGTACACACCATATCCTTCAATTATTAATGAGAGAAGGGAAAGACAACTTTCTTCTCTGTTATTTACAGCTGTGGCATTTTTAAATCCTAGTGTCTATTTTAGACTAGATCTTACTAAGCAAGCTGAAGTTAATAGAGGAATGTTTTTAGCTATTACAAAATTGTTTAGCATTGACGCATTGCAAGATCTCTTAAACTCACAAATGGAGTTTTTTATGTTGTTTTATGGGGATTTTGGAATCTTGATTACTATTCCACAAAAAGGAAAACTTTCTTCAAGTATTAGCTGTTTCCTTTTTCTTATTTCTTGATATTAATTATCACTTTATTTTGTTTATAATGCTAC
The DNA here is from genome assembly GCA_025629805.1 of Erythroxylum baracoense. Taxonomy (NCBI): domain Eukaryota; kingdom Viridiplantae; phylum Streptophyta; class Magnoliopsida; order Malpighiales; family Erythroxylaceae; genus Erythroxylum; species Erythroxylum baracoense. The sequence goes on from JAOTAY010000191.1 coordinate 5,830,080, forward strand.
TTTTGTTATCTTACAACTTACAGTTTCTTGGTGGGATCAATTCAGAAATGGTGTTTTAGAATTGAAAAGGTTTGCAATTCAGATTTTAAGTCAATGTGTGAGTGCAACAAGCTGTAAACAAAACTATAGCACATTTAAATTTGTCCACTTTAAGAAAAGGAATAGATTAGAGCATAAGAGGTTAAATGACTTGGTTTTTGTTCGTTACAATTTAAAGCTTCGGGAAAGGTATGTTAATTATCATTATTAATTTCGATATAATTTCTTATAATTTTCTAATAATTAAATTTTATTGTTTACTAGGAGTCTTAAT
>JAOTAY010000191.1:5830492-5856698 GCA_025629805.1 Erythroxylum baracoense
AGGCCCGGCACTGTAGCGATCCGGCCCAAGTCCGGATGCTACATTGAATGTCCAACATCAAAGATATGAATTTTCTCACATACTCTTATACTAAGTTATCTTGCTTTCATAGCTTCAAAACTTCCTTCGTGAGCTAAAAAGTGTTAATAGAGAGGAACTATTCTATTTAGCAACTTCATTTTCTCCTAGGTGTCAATGAAAGTCTACTTGTATTGATATCATTAGAGGTTTATGTCTTCCATTATAGCTTTGCATGCCATTGGTTTAACAACCTAAAATAACATCATTTTGATATGTATGTTTAAGAAACTTAATACAAAAATGATATCGTTTTGGTCAGTTACACTAAAAATAACATCATTTTGGGGTACTATGAGCGAGTCTCAGGCTAAGTTCAAGTAGCCTATAAAGAAATCCCTCTCGTCTTATTCTCATCCTTAGTTACCCATTCTTGTTTTTCTCCACTTGTACAATGGATTGCTCTTTAATTGGGTTGCCGTTTCTATTATCATTGGAAAATTTCTCCTTTTATTTGTTTGACCATAAGTCCATTACCTTATTAGACACTATAATAACACTAGCAAGACATTAGAAACCTCGTTTACATATATGGATTTTGCCCAAAATTAGCATCCTAACAGAAAATTGAAGAGCTTATCTTCCATAAGTATATTTTGTATATACAATAGGAAAAAATTGAATCTTTTCATGTAATTTCATATTAGTTCATCATGTCACAAATTATACAAGGATGCTTTGTAACCTAAGATGTGTTTAAAGTCAATGATTGCTCCTTTAGTTACTATAAAAGTGCCTCCATTGTATTGATTCGAGGGAGACCAACATCCAAGTAATCAAGGACTTGAGGATGCTACCATAAGTTCCCAATCGAGTACATACTGGTCAATATTATTTTGTCCACTTTTAGCACTCATGTGGCATGAACATATTCTTAAATATTCCACATAAAATTCTTAAAAGCTTTAGCATCTCAAACATTATCAAAATAAGTCATTTCTAATACTTTTGACCTTGTCTAGTTTGTACCAATATATTTGATACCATTGGTTCAGATGATTGTCAATACATCTTCCATTACACCCAACTTGCCTATGACTTCCCTAATAAGGTCATCTAGTATTTTTTTAATGCAGGATCTCATTAATGTCATTTAAATGAATAATCACCAAAAAGTCCTTGTTAGATGGAATTGGTATAATAAATTGCTCCAATTGAGCAATCTTTTTCCTCATCTATTCTATACTCTTTTCACCCATCATTGTCACCAAAATTTGCTTGATAATCATACTCATAAGGTCTAGTTAAGGTTAGGCACAACTGTTATGAATAAAGTTGAATAACAGAAGAGAGAAGAGTCTAGAGGAAGATAGAAGGCAGAGAAATTTAGAGAGAGAGGAGAGATACACAACTAATTCATCTTCATTCTTCCTAACGAAATGGTTACAAGTATTCTTATACTATCCACCAATGCCAGTATAGTTGTATAATTGCTATATTATTTTTATATGTAACAATTCCTTCTCCTTTAAGAAACCTTGTCCCTAAGGTTAAGAAGGTTTATAGAATCGATAAAATGGAAACAACCATAAAATGAACTTCTTTTCATCACCCCTTTTAGCAACCTTTGCATCATTAGCCAAGCGTGTTCTGGCATGATCTAATGTATAAAAAAAAAAAGGGATGACGCACCAGCAAGTCCACCTAACGTTAAATTCCCAGCAACCAAGGCCATTCCTAACGTTTTGTAGGCCTTAGGTGAGGTAAAAAAAAAAGCCCTAATAAATCAACAATATTTAACTATGTAAACATAATTTTATTATTAAAATTTAATATCCACACATAAGTGACTCAATTTATAAGTTCACATACTCAAATAATTTTTATTATATTTATTAAAATTTTAAGTAAATTTAATATTATGTTAGTTTAAATAAATATAAATAAAATAAATTTTTTGTAACAATTAAATAATAATATACTAATAAATAATACTTTTTTGGAGTACAATGAATAAATAACAAAGTCAATAACTAATTTATTTAATTATATATTTTTCGAAGTGAGTTATTCTTTTATTGTAATTTATTTAAGGACTTAGAGAGTGCTAAAATGTAATTTAAATCATCTTCAATTTTTTTGTTAACTTATTATTTATGTCAATTCATCCCTGTTACCTTCATGTTGATTTTACTTCCTTTGTTCTTCCTTGTTAATCCTTTTGTCAACCATAGTAATAAACCCCATTGTTGCATACCATTTTGGTAGGAATATTGATAAAGTTCTTCTTAAAGGGTTTGTAAGGGGAAATGGAGTGATAAAAAGTAAGAGTGGTAAGAACATCATTAAAAAAAGCCAAATTTGAGTGAAACACGAGTGCTTAAGTGACCTAATCTTGAGCGTAAACATATAAGGGAGTTATGAGGAAAACCAATCTTTGTTTGTGGTGGAGGTAATGCAAAACTTATTCTCAAGTTGTTTATAAAGTCTACCCAAGACAAACATAAGATTGGATACTTTAGAGTCTCTATCAAAACCTAAATTCTCTATGAAACACACATTTGAGGAGGAAGAAAAGGATGATTATGATTATGATAAGATTAGTTCTAAAAAGGGAAAATAGTTGTTCAAAACAAGATAACAATTTGGTAAGAATTAAGATGAAAATCCCTACATTTTTTAGGACGAATGATCCTAAACTATATTTGGAGTGAGGGAGGAAGATAGTTATTTTTTATTATCATAATTGCTTCAAGAAAAAGAATGTTAAATTAGTAACAATTAAGTTTACAAATTATGTCAGTGTTTGGTAGGTTTGTGATTAATAGGCATAGGAATAGTGAGAGAATTATTCAATCATGTCAAGAGATAAAGATAATAATGCATTTAAGGTTCATACCTAGCCATATTATAGAGATGTGTGTAGAAAGTTACAAGAGGATCGTGAGGCGATTATGGCTAAAATCATTAGTGGTTTGAATAAATAGATAGCTTAAGAATAAGAGTGTTTAATGAGTTAAAAATAAGTAAGCACTCAAGAAAATAAAAAGAGTGAGTATGTGTAAAAAGTGAAAAGAATATAGTGATGTACAATAAATTTTTTTTAGAATGTGAAGTGCAAAATAGAGAGAAAAGAAAGAGAGATTTTTTACTAGTAATTGTGACATTGAGAGTGCCACATTAGTAAGGTAGCAACTAGTTCTACTTTTGTATTAGGATATTGATTTTTCAACTGACAACATAAAACTATTTTGCTTAGTTTGTTTATTTCTTTATTACAAGAATTTTCAAAATTGTTAATGAATCCCGGAACCATTTGTTCTTTGAGTGTACCTATACAAAAGCGGTGTGGAGCCGATTATTGCATATGCTTGGGGTCCCCAGATTTTCTTTTGAGTGGGCTGAAGTGATGCATGATATACTTCTTTTTTCAGCTAAAGGACAGTGTGATTTTATTTTGATCAACACGTCTTTCATGATGGCAATTTATCATATTTGGAGGGAGCGGAACATCTGCCTTTATCGAGGAACGGAACGTCTAAAGTATAAGCTTGTGACGATAATAGTTCAATTAATCAGGGAGCTTTTTATCACACATGGGAAGCAAGATGAATTGAGTCCTAGAAGTAGAACGAGTTGGTTCTTATAGATGGTGTTGGTGTTTTTGGTTGTGGAGTATTACACTTGTGGATGTGATTGGTTGTCTTGGTTTACCCTGTCACAGGGCTGTACATAACTTTTATTTTTTATTAAGTTCAATATATTTATAACTTCAATTTAAAAAAAAAAGAATTGTCAAATTTATTTCTCGAGGAAATAACATATAGTTACCTCCTTTAAGTGGTATATAAAACCAAATATACTTCATTCCTGGTTCAATAATTCCTAATAGACTAGCCTATAGAGCCAATATTAAGGAGACAAAGGAGATTCCAAGGGGATGAGTATAGACATCCTATCCCTAAGTTGGATGATATGCCTCATAAATTTCATAGTTTGTGTATGTTTTCCTAAATTAATTTAAATAATGATTATTATCAACTTCACATAAAGGAGGATGATGAATGGAACACTTCTTTTAAGATAAAATATAGTTTATATGAGTGGTTAGTGATGGTTTTAGGTTTAACTAATATACTTAGCACCTTTGTGAGGTTAATGAATCATGTTTTGGATTCTTTCATTGAGAAGTGTAGTTTGAAAATATTTTAGTGTATAATAAGAATTAGGATGGTCATGTTAAACATTTACATGATTTTTCATATGTTAAAGGAGTATCAATTTTATGCTAATATTAAGTTGTGTGCACTTTATGTAGAATTCATTATTTTTTTGGTTTTGTTGTGAGTTCATATTAAATTAGTGTAGATGAAGATAAGGTTAAGGCAACTAGGAATTGGCCTATACCTAGGATTGCGAATAGGTTAAGAAGTTTTTATGGATTAGCAAAATTTTATATAAGGTTTGTGAAAGACTTTAGTTTTATTACAATACCCTCAAACGAACTTGTTAAAAAGAATGTTAGGTTTAAATGGGATGATATTCATAAAAAAGCTTTTCATACTTTGAAAGATAAGTTTACTAATGCACCTTTGTTATGTTTTCCTAATTTTAACAAGTTTTTAAGGTTGAAAATGGGGCAAAATTAAACTATCCTACTTATCAAAAGGAACTGTATGCATTAGTGAGAAATCTATAAATGTGGCATCACTATTTATGATCGAAGAGATTCATAATCCATTTTGATCATGAGAGCTTAATTTTTTTAAAATCCCAAACTAAGCTTAATAAGAGACAAGCTAAATGGTTAGGGTTTATTGAGACATTTCTTTATGTGATTAAGTATAAGAATGAAAAGGAAAACATGTGGATGCATTGTCTAGACGGCACGAGTGCTTACTACATTGCAAACTAAATTACTTAGCTTTGAGTTTATTAAAGATCTATATGTTAATGATGATGATTTCGACCAAGTATGAAATACATGTTTTAAATGTGTATATGGTGAGTATTATATGCATAATGAATTTTTGTTTAATAAAGACAAATTATATATGCCTATACGTTCTTTGCATGATTGTTAGTAAAAGAGACTTATAGAGGTAACTTAATTGGACATTTTGGTCTCTAAAATATTTTAGATACATTGTATGAACATTTTTATTGTTCTAACATGAAACAACATGTGTAATCTATTTATAGTAAATGTATAACATATAAGCAAGAAAAATCTAAATTAATGATTAGGGATGGCAAACTAGCCTAGCCTAAAGTCAACAGGCCACGAGTTAAGATTTCTTTGCCCAATCGAGGCTCGGTCTACAGTTGTCCAAGCTCGGTCTGTCTAAAAGAGACAAAACGACATCATTTTGCCAAAAATGATGTCATTTTCTAAATGTTTTAAAAATTAATAAATCGTTCAAGGCCAACCCAACCTATCGGTGACCTGTCGGGCTGGGAACCTAGCTATGGGCTAGGCAACCTCGCCTATTGCCATCCTTATTAATGATGCATAGTTAGTATACACGTTTGCCTATACCTAATCAACCTTGGATTAACATATCTATAGATTTTGTATTAGGTTTGCTTAAGACTCAAAGTGATAAAGATAATACATTTATTTTTATTGATAAGTTTAGTAAGATAACACATTTCATTGCATGTTGTAAAACCAATGATGTGACATATATTGTTGATTTACTCTTTAAGGATATAATATGTTGGCATGCATTGCCTAGAATAATAGTAAGTGATAGAGATGTTAAGTTCCTAGGTCATTTTTAATGTACTTCATAAAATAAGTTAGGAACTAAACTCTTGTTTTCTACAGTTTCATATTCTTAAACAAATGGACAAATAAAAATAGTTAATAAGACACTTATTGCTTTATTACATGTTATCATTGAGAAAAAATTAAAATCATGAAAAAATGTTTGTCATATGTTGAGTTTGTAAATAATAGGTCAGTTCATTTTACTACCTCGTATCCTTCTTTTGAAATTGTGTATGGATTTATTGCTTTAACTTCTTTAGATATCTTACCTTTGCCTACTAATGAACCTGCTAATTTGGATGGTAAGCATAAGGTAGATTTTTTTAGGGATTTGTACGCCAAGATTCATACTAACATAGAGAGAAAGAATAAATAATATGCAAGGCAACCTAATAAGGTGTATATAGGTTATTTTTAACCTGGAGATTGAGTTTGGGTTCATATGCATAAAGAGAGGTTTCCTGCTTAAAGGAAGTCTAAATTGCAACCTAGGGGAGATTGAATTTTTTAAGTGTTAGAGAAGATCAATGACAACACCTACAAACTAGATTTGCCAAGCCATTATGGTAATGTTAGTCCTACTTTTAATGTTGTGGATTTATCTTTATATGATGTAGGTGATTTGAGGATAAATCCTTTCGAGGAGGGAGGGAATGATGGAGATTAACTTACACCAATACCCATTTACAACCATTCTTATGACCTTTTATAAGAAATGGAGGTCCAATAACTAGGGAAAAGACCAAACACATGAAGATAGCCTTGGAAAGATTAATCATAGAGATGTAAGGAAAAGAGGTTGTTCAAGAAGAATCAAATGCATTGCCAATATTAATCGTTTATATGTATGTTGTTAAAGATGGAATAACTTAATATATGAAGAATAAGGTGTTGAGAATGTTTAATAACCTGGTCCGCTTGTTTTGAGTTAAATGGAGCTCGATTCACATAATTAAGATGTATATAAGGGCTCTAGTTTGTTTTGTGTTATTGGTCAGTATGTTTTATTGTAATTAGGTTATAACTTAATTGTAAAGTCCAAATCATATTAGTACTATTTTGTGGTTGTTTTCTAGGTTCTTATTTAGGTTAGGACCTGTTATGGGATTAATTTCTAATCTATTTAGGATTCCTTACATTTCTAATCTGATTAATTTCTATTTTATTTATGATTCTTTAAATTTCTAATATGATCAAGATTCCTTAAAATTTGAAACTGATTAGGATTCCTTATGACATTAAGGATATGAATTGAAATAGAATTCATAGAGTCCTAGTTAAAGTAGTATTAGTAGTTAGTGTTTGAATTTTTATTACACTTGATAAGGAATATTACTTTAGGATTTTAATTTTCTTTTTCTTTTATGATTCTATTTCTTAGGGATTTTATACCTAGAAAAGGTTGTTTGATTAATGTAATTTGTGCATCGTCAATATAGAAATTAATTTGAGAGTTTTCTTCACTTATGTGAGAATTCCATCTTGGTTCTTTAACAAGAACTTAATATATTATTATCAAGGCGACTTGTGGCAATTAAAATCCTTACATCTTTGGTTTTAATAAATGGGTTTGGTTAGAGTCAAGTTTCCTTACTTGATTTAAAGTAATCATAGGGTTCTAATTCCTTATGATTTAAGTTTTTAAGTAAATTTGGCCTAAGGTTTGCAGTAGCATTGTTTAAGATTAAATTAATCTCCCTTTTGGATTGGAACAAAAATTACAAAGTACTTTTCTATTTTGAATCTCTCCAAATTTTTATAATATATGATTTCTGAGAAATTCTTAACACTATTTTTTATCTATCATAAAATATTCTAATTCTTATCACATAAGAAGCCTCATTTGTAACTTTCATTTTGAAATTTTTTTCATATAACTTTTTGGCCTCATGTAATAAACTAAGATCATCAATCGAAAACAAGATATCATCAACATATTAGAAATATAAATTTACTCCCACTAGCGTTTAGATATATACATCGATCAATGGAATTTTATTCCAAAAGAAGTAAGTGTATCATTAAACTTAAGTCACCATTGCCAAGAGGCTTGCTTAGGTTTATATATTCACTCATTAAGTTTACACAGTATGTTTTTCTTTCCTTCAACTAGAAAGCCCTTAAGTTAATCCATATAGATTTCTTCCACTAAATTTCCATTCAAAAAGATTATTTCTCATCTATTTTATGGCATTGTAAATCATAATTATCTACTATCGTTATGATAACTCTAAGTGAATCCTTTCTTAGAATAGGAGAAAAAGTCTCATTATAATCAACAGACTCTTTTACAACCTTTTGACAATTCAACAAGATCCTAAACTTCATTATTATCTATATATTTCAAATTTTTAGATAAACAATTAAACATCCACATCCCAAACATGTAAGTTTCTTAAACAAAGTTTCTTTCCTATCCACAATTTAAAAGGTATCCTAGGAACTGCTTTACTAAGAACCCTATTTGATAAATATGTAGCCATTTTCAAGGCATACATCCATAATGATAAAGGTAAAGAACAATAACTTATCATACTCCCAAGTATGTGTATGGTTACATAGTTTGGCTACACCATTTTTCTTGTTATGTACTTGTGATGTGTATTAAGCACATATGCCACATACTTCAAGGAATTTAGTAAAAGAATTATGAAATTATCCAATTTTATTATATCTCCCATAATACTCACGACCCAAGCTGGATCTGGCAATTTACCTTTCTATCTAATTATATTTCTATCTCATTAAGAAAGATCTCTAAGGCATATATTGATTAAGATTTTTCATGCAGTAAATAATCATCACCATAATGTGAAAAATCATCAATAAAGGTGATGGGAAAATTTTTCACTAAATGACAAAACATAAAAAGTTACATATATCGATGTGTATAATTTCAAGAAATTGTATGCTTTTTGTGGCTTCTTTGTGAAATTTTGCTGTAATTTTGCTACGAGTATCCATGATGGTAGCCAGCTCTGATACTACTAATACAAGTAGAATTTTGAGGGAGAGAGGCAAAGAGAATAAGAAGATTTTGAATAGTTGTTATTCAATGTTCTTTTCATCTGAAAAGAGTACAATTTATACTGCTAAACATAATCGCTAAGGCTAAAAAATAGGAAAAAAGAATATCTCATACAACGTAACTAACAACTAATTCTTTCTTATCGAAATTAGCTAAAGACCAGTTTTCCTAACTTATTAAATGGAACAGCAAAGCAACAACCTATAACTAAGTCAACTTAAATCTTTATAATGAAAAGGATGGCCCATATCATAAACATACCTTAAAACTCTTTTTGTTATGAAAAGTTTATCAGTTACTACCAAATTTTCTACTAATGATGATATATAACTACTATAATTATATTTTTTTTCCTTCCAGAATTTGTTTCTTCTATACTCCCCATCGTTTCTCTCGACGTTCTCTCATCTTTCTTATGTTTTTTATTTTTTATAAATCATTGACTAAGTCTTTAGAATTTCCTTTTAAAAAATGGTTCCATGACTAGTTCGATCAACTGATGTCTCTGAAATTCCAATTTGATCAATCATTGTTTAGATTCAATAAGTCAACTGTGCCTTTAAAAGCTTAGTTCAATTAACCAATAGCCTAGAATTTTTGAAATACTCATACATCCTTACATCAAATGGAGTTTTAGGCAATCAGTATTCTTAATAAATCTCCAAAACTAATGCAAAAATATATAAACACTAGCCTCAATCAAAATTAGTCTATTCTTCATTATGCTCATAATTAATCAGTTATTAAACCTCTCAACATCATAGTCATTTCTAAAAAATGATCAAAAACTTCACAAACTTCAAAACCTCATGCATAATAAAGTCCAAACATCTGGAATAAAAATAATCACATTAATGCATAAATTTGTAGCCTTACATTTTGTTTTTATTTTTAAACATTTCATAGTTAAGAAAATTGCGAGGGCTTTTGATTTTCTATTTTTTGTTTTTTACAATCAAAATTTTTTTACTCATTATGCATAAATTATATTTTATTATTTATTATTAATTAATAATAATAATTTATGAATATTATTATTTAATTATTCCACTATACATATTTCATTAGATTTTAAAATATAGAAATACAAAAAAATTTTGAATTAAAAATTATTACAAGAATAAAAATTATTTTTAAAATAATAATATTTTAAATTTAAATATTAAATAATTTAAGTTAAACATTTTAAATAAAATATGATAAAATTATTTTAAATTTTATTAATAGATACTATATGGGAAATAAAAATTTTTAATTTTTTAAACTAGTAAAAATTTCAAAATATAAATTATAATTACTGGCAATATAAAGGGTAATTACTAGTTTTTATGAGTTATTATTTAAAATAGAATAAATAATAATTTTAGATATAAAATAAACTTAAAAACTAATAATTTTTAAAAATAATGTATTGCATGCCATATAAAAATGTAATTAGTTATTTTTTATTTGTTATTATTAACAATTAATTTAATGAGTATCACATAATATAAAAATAATTATTCAAATATTTAACAAAAATGATTTATCATTAATTATTGTATAGTATAGTTATTATTAATAATTTTAAAAAAATATAAACACCATGACATTAACTACTACAAAATTTTCATTTAAAAAATAAATTCGTGAAAAGCACAATAAAAATATAAGAGAAAGGAAAAGTTCTCTTTGATTTTGTTTCTTATTTTATTTTTAGTTTCTTTTTATTTATGAAAATAAAAAAATGATTTTGATTTTCTATTTTCATTTTGATCATAACTTAATTTCATTACTTATTGCGTAAATATTTTTCAGTTGCTTAATATTAAGTACTAATGAAAAGTTATGACCTTCATAATTATGTTTTGTAAAATATTTCAAAATTTTTAAAAATACTTTGAAATTTAAATTATTTTGCAAAATTTTATTTATAAAGAATATTTCCAAGATTGAATTCATCTTAAATATATCTTAATAATAATCCAAAATATTAAAAATAAAATTATTTTTAAAATTGTATTTCTTATTGTTGTTAAGAACCAAATAATTTTTTATATTTAAAAAATAAAATAAAATATAAAATCACAAAAAGTAAAAAAGTGGAACAAAATATAAGTTTGGAATAGGTAATGCCTTATCATGTAAACTTTTAAATTTGTAATTCTCTAGATTTTAAATTTTGATCATTTTCATTAGAGTAAGCAAACGCACCTTAAACCTTGATAAAAATGGATGAATTATTTTGAAATTCTAATCAAGATAAACTTTGGATAAAACTTTATTTTATTTGTCTCTTTGTTGGTTTTGTTTCCTTCTTTTGTACAATGTTTAGGATAGGACAAAACTAAAATTTAAATAGGTTAAGAAAGAGAGAGGAGCCCTTAAAACTCAAATGATGCCTTTCAATTGTTTTTCTTTTATTTGATGATTCATTAATATAAACATTAAAAATTATTATTTTATTTAAAATTTATCTCTTTTCAAGTGACTAGTAGGATTTAAACACTTAGATAATTAAACCATAAAATATGAGCCACTTAATGAAGTTATCTAATAGTCTCCTCCTTGTTCCATGTGACAAATTATAGTTTAATAATATAACATAATACATGTATAATAAAAGCTAAATCCTTTTCTTGGTCAAAATATTAATCACAATTAAGTAAAAACTAGAGGATCATAGTTGTTGTGTGTCTTTTAATGTGACACACTACCTTTTATACATCACAAAACTAGTTCAAAACTCAATATGACTTATAATGAGATATATTTTAACGGTTTAACAATAATATCTATATAAGGTAAATTCTTTTAAGATTCATATAATCATTCATGTATATATCCTTTTAAGATTTATATAGTCTCTCGTGTATATATACTAAAAATAAATAACATGATACTTAAACATAAAAAAACAATACATAAACAAGTTTAGAGTGCTAAATATAGAATATACGCAAACAATAATATTTTTGTTTGTCAAATGCCTTTAGCAATAATCCTTTTGTTAATGGATTAGCAATTATATGATTGGTGCTAATATGTTCGATTGACATTCTTTGTTTCTAAACTTCTTCTTTAACAATAAAGTATTTTATTTCTAGATCTTTAATACCCTTTAAGTACTTATCATTTTTAGAAAGATTGCTGCAATGTTATCATAATATTTTTTCATTGATTGAATTAGCAACACTGTCAATAATTCTAAGTCTCAAAATAAGTTTTTACAACTATAAATTATAAATGGTGACCTCAAACCAAGCCCTAAACTTAGCTTCTATAATGGATGCAACAATAACACATTGCTTCACACTTTTCTATGAAATTGCTCCCCCAACTAAAAAACAAATAGCTAAATATAGATTCTCTCATGTTAACATATTTAATATAATTTGAATATGAGTATCTAGTCACCTCAAGAAGATTGAATCTCCTATAAGTGAGCATATGATCATTTAGTCCTTATAGTCATTTTAATATTTTCATTACAGGTTGTTAACTTCCCATTGTTTCGATTAATAATTACTTTAATATTTATCTATCATTCCAATGGTAAAACTAATTGTTAAACTAAAAGAGGTTCCAATTGATGTTTTGATAATAATAAAGCATAAGTACTCCTGATAAGTTTATTATTTCTATGAGAAATAATATGAAAATAAGTGTAGTCATAAACTTAAGAAGATACTTTATGAAGATCATAAAAGAAAAATGAAACTTACAATTTACAAAGTGAAGATCAGGCCAAGAAGAAAATAAGATTAAGGCTTATTAAGGTAATTTTACATTGTGTATTATTAACTTTGATATCACTTTGTAAATTTGGTGATCTCAAATGCTCACCATGCATAAACATTTCATAGTACTTCATTGTATGAAGCTTTTATTTTTAAGAGAAAAGACTGTTGATCTTTTGAATACGCTTTAAGGAATATTTTGGGAAGTGTTCAACCTATAATTGCAGTAAACAAATTGATTTTAAGCATTTGAAGTTGTTAAAATCATATTTTGAGTGGGTTGATTGACCTATATAAGTTTATGGTTAACGAATCTATGTTAAGGCTATCAAATTTGATGCACTGAGAGTTTATAGCAACATTGGTTGATATTGATTAACAAATGTGCCAAATTAGTCGATTAATATGCCCTAATGGTCGAACAATTTTTCAACGACTAGTGAGCAGGTACTTTTAATGCACACCGGTTGATCAATATGCTAGGTTGGTCAACCGATGCTTTAAAACTAGTTATTATAATGATTAATTTTTGGCTTTAATAGCTAGTAAAGGTCCCTAAATCCTATAAATACATGTTTTTCTCATTGTTTTTAGCATTAAGAAGCATATGAGTGTCTTCTACACACTTTTTAAAAGTTTTTTTTCATTCGCTTGAGCATTCATTGTATCATTTTATGTGAGTGAGTCTCTTTGGAGTTATCAAAGTGAAAAAGTGAGATATTTTAAGTTATAAGCTTTATTTTGGTATTATATTATTGTAATTGGTGATGTACCATATGAAATTGAGGTTCCTTTACACCACAAAGAAAGTTTGTAAAAGGGCTCTTTTTTTACTGATAAAAAGTTATACAAAGGTTGTTCTTTGCCTTAAAAGAAGAATTATAGTGAAATTCCAAGAAGAGTCTTGAGAGTGCATGTAAACAAAGGTTGTTTATTGAACTGCTATAAATCAATTTGTGTTCTCTGTTCCCTATCCTTTTTAAGTTATTATTCAATTTTTAATTAGATTTATGTTAAATAATTTATTTATTCTTAATTGTTGTTAAATTAAATTTATTAGATAGAAATTATCATTAATTTTGTAATCACCTGATTCACCCTCCCCTCCTTTTAGGTTCCATTAGGTACTAACACTAATGTCTAGCTTAGTGTAGGTTAGAGTAAAATTAAACTCCTAAAAATAGATGTATAAGGAATCATTTCCATTCTTACGTGTTCTAATTCATTCTTTGGGCATTTGATTGAGATTAGCTTACACCGGCACCTATTTAGAACCATTATCATGATTCTTTGCAAGAAATTAGAGGTTAATGACTAGGGCAAAGACAAAATTGATGAAGTCAGCTTTACAAATATTAATCATAAAGATGGAAGAAAATGAGGCTATTCAAGATGAATATGATGCATTGCTGAGATTAATCACTTTTCTATATGTTGTTAGAGATGGAATATGCTTAATAGATGAAGAACAAAGCTTGGAGAATGTCTAATAACTTGACGTACTTGTTTTAAGTTAAATGGAGCCCAATTTGCACTTTAGTTCATTTTTTGTTATTAGTTAGCACGTTTTATTATAATTAGGCTATAACTTAATAATAAAGCCTAATTGTGTTAGTATTATTTTATAGTTATTTTCTATTTTCCTATTTGGGTTGAGACTTGTTATGGAGTTAATTTCTAATTTGATTAGGATGTCATAAATTTTTAATCTAATTAGGATTCCTTATGACGTTAAAGATATGAATTGATAAAGAATGTTCCTTTATGAATCTAGTTTTCTTTTCCTCTTAAGATTCTAGTTCTTAGAGATTTTACACATATATAAGGCTATCTTATTGATGTAATTTGTGCATCATCCATACAAAAATAAATTTGAGAATTTTCTTTATTTATGTGGGAATTTCCTTTTGGTTCTTTAATAATAACTTAATATAATCTTATTGAAGTTATTTAGGGGGGTCAAAATCCTTGTAGCTTTAGATTTAATCTGCAGGTTTGGCTGGGGTTAAGTTTCCTTGCTTGATTTAAAGACAATCTTAGGTTCTAATTCTTTGTGATTTGGGTTTCAGGTAGTTTTCAGCCTAAGGTTCACATTATTTAGTGTCAGAACTTTAACTCTTGAAATCAGGTGCTATTTATCCTTTAAGTATTTATTTCTTTTATTCTTATCTATGATTGTGTCCTTTTTCATCTATCTATCCAATTCTTTCTATCCTCAATTTCTGTTTAATTCAACATTCACTTTATGCATTCTTCTTCAATCAAAGTTGTTTAATTCTCTTTTCTTTTGTGTTTTTGAGTTAGTTCGTATTATATATACATACAATTAAAAAATTAAATGTAAAAAAGGTGTATCAAAACATAAATTATAATCCTTTTTCTAGTTTAAAAGGAGATTTTTAGTTTTATTTCATCCTTGTTACCTTTATGTTGGTTTGGTTAACCTATTCTTTATGTCAATTCATCCTTGTTACTCTCTTATCAAATTTTCTCCTTCAATTTTCGTCAGCTAAAGTAATACGCCCCATTGTTGCCTGTTATTTTGATAGTACCATTGATAAAGTTCTTCTTAAAGGGCTTCTAGCACATTTTTTACTTTGATTTTTTACTCTTTCTTTTTTCCTTTTTTCCTTTTACGTATATAAAATGTGAACTAACTAAAAAACACAAGAGAAAAAAGAATGGAATAACTTTGATTGAAGAATGTAGAAAATGAATGCTAAATTGAAAAGAAATTAAGGATAGAAAGGATTGGATAGATAGATGATGAATAAAACAAAGATAGATGATGAATAAAACAATCATAAATAACAAGAAAGGTAGCGGACACTTAAAGGATAAATAGCACTTGATTTTAAGAGTCAAAGCTCTTATACAAATAATGTAAATCTTAGGCTAAAATCTACCTAAAATCTAAATCACAAGGAATTAGAACCTAGGATCGTCTTTAAATCAAGCAACGAAACTTAACCCTAACCAAACCCACTGATTAAAACCAAAGTTATAAGGATTTTGATCACCATAAGTGCTTCAATAAGATTATATTAAGTTATTATTGAAGAAACAAAAGGAAATTCTCGCAAAAATAAAGAAAACTCTCAAATTGATTGCAATATGGATGATGTTCAAATTACATCAATAAGATAACCTTTTATAGGCATAAAATTCCTAAGAACTAAAATCCTAAAAATAAAAGAAAACTAGAGTCCTAAAGGAAGATTCTTTATTAAGTGTAATAAGGATTCAAACACTAACCACTAATACTACTTCAACTTAGACTCTAGGAATCTTATTTCAATTTATATCTTTAATGTCATAAGGATTCTAAATCAGATTAGAAATTTAAGAAATCATAGTTAAATTAGAAATTAACTCCATGACAAGTCCCAACCTAGATAGGAAACTAGAAAACAATTATAAAACAATACTAACACAGTTGAGCTTTATATTAAGTAAGTTATAGCCCAATTACAATAAAACATGCTAACTAATAACAAAAAATGAACTAAAGCCCTTAAAAACATCTTAATTATAGGAATTAGGCTCCATTTACTTCAAACAAGTAGACCCTAATTTAAATTTTTTTCCATCTAATAAACTTAATATAGACGAATAAAGAAATTGCTTAATACAAGCCAACTAAATAAATGAATAATAACTTTAAGAGAGAACGTAAATCAATTTATAGCAGTTCAATAAACAACTTTTATTTGTGTGCACTCTTAAGACTTTTCTTGGAATTCCACTATAATTCTTCTTTCAAGGTGAAGAACAACCTTTGTACATTTTTTTATCAATAAAAAGACCCTTTTATGATCTTTATTCGTGGTGTAAGAAACCTCAATTTGACATGTAATATCCCCATGTACAATAATATAATAACTAACTAAAGCTTATAACTTAAAATATCTCACTTTATCACTTTGGTAACTCCAAAGAGGCTCACTCACACAAAATGATATAATGAATGTTCAAATATTGAAAAAACACTTAAAATGTATGTAAAAGACATTTAAATGCTTATTAATGCTAAAACTAATGAGAAAACATGTATTTATAGGTTTAAGGACCTTCACCAGCTATTAGAGTGAAAAATTAATCATTATAATAGCTAGTTTTAAAACACTGATCTACCAACCAAACATGTTGGTTGATGTTAAAAGCATATGTTCATTAATTGTTGAGATATTGTTCAACCATTAGGGATATTAATAAACTAATATGACACATTTGTCGATCAATATTAACTAATAATACTATAAACTCTCAATGCATCAAATTTAACAACCTTAATATATATTGGTCGACCACTAACTTATATAGGTCGACTAGCGCTCCCAAAATATTATATTAATAGCTTCAAATGCTCCAAAGCATTTTATTTAACACAAATATGATTTAAAGATTTTCCAAAATATTCTTTAAAGATTCTTTGAAAGATCAAGAGTCTTTTTTCTTAAAAATAAAAGTTTCATTCAATGAAGTACTATGAAATGTTTATATATAATGATCATTTAAGATGACCACATTAACAAACTGAGATTAAAAAGTTAATAATATAAAATGTAAAGTGACCTTGATGAGCCTTGATCTTCTTTTAATCTTGCTTGATCTTCAAATTGTAAGTTTCAAGCTTCATTTTTTCTTTTATAACCTTCATAAAGTATCTTCCTTAATTGATGACTACATTTGTTGTCATATTGTTTCTCATAGAAATAATAAATTTATTTAGTAGTACTTTTATTTTGTTCTTATTAGAACACCAATTGAAACTTCTCTTAGTTTAATAATTAGTTTTACTATTGGAATGATAAAAAAATACTAAAATAATTACAAATCGAAAAAATGGGAAGTTGTAAAGAAAGTATTAAGATGACTGGAAGGAATAAAATCCATATACCCACTTATAGGAGATCCAATCATCTTAAGGTGACTGGATGCTCAAATTCAAATTATATTAGATGTGTTAACATGAAAGAATCCATATTTAGCTATTTGTCTTTTAGTTTGAGGAGAAGTTTCATAGAAAAGTGAAAGCGGTATGTTATTGTTACATCCATTATATAAGCTAAGTTTAGGACATGCTTTGAGGTTACCACTCATAATTTATACCTATGGAACTTATTTTGAGACTTCGAATTATCGATAGTATTGCTTAATCATTAAAAAAATATTATGATAATGTTGTAACAATCTTTTTCCCAAAAAAAGACAAGCATTTAAAGGGTATTAAAGATATAGAAATAAAATATCTAATCATTAAGGAAGAAGTTTAGAAATAAAAAATGTCAATTGATCACATTAGCATCAATCTTATAATTATGAATCCAATAATAAAAGGATTATTAAGCATTACCAGGTATCATTAAATAAAATATTATTATTCATGTATATTCTATATTTGGCTCTTTGAACTCGTTTATATATTGCTTTTGACATTTGAGTATCATGTTATTTATTGTGAGTATATATATGAATGATTATGTGAATCTTGAAAGGATTTATCTTTTATACATACATTATTGTTCAACCATGAAGATAACTTATCATAGATCATTTTTAGTTTTGAACTAATTTTGTGATACATAAAAGGTAGTATGTCACATTAAAAGACATACAACCACTATGATCCTCTAGTTTTTACTTAATTGTGATTAATGTTTTGACTAAGACAAGGATTTAGTCTTTAGCATATACATATTATGTTGTATTACTAAACCATAATCATGTTACATGGAACAAGTTCGAGAATGTTAGATAACTTCATTTAGTGGCTCATATTTTATATTTTAATCATCTAAGTGTTTAGATCCTATTAGTCACTTGAAAACAGATAAATGTAAAATAAAATAGGTGTTTCTTATTTTATATTTTTGTTTTGTTATTTGTTTTATTTTTTAAATATAAAATTCATTTGGTTGGTAAGAACCACAAATTCAAGAATTTTAATTTTAAAATAATTTTATTTTAAAAATTTTGTGTTATTGTTAATATATATTTAATATGATTCAATCTTAGAAATATTATTTATAAATAATTTTATAAAATAATTTAAAATTCATATTATTTTTTAAAATTTTGAAATATTTTACAAAAAAAATTATAAAGGTCATAACTTTGTATTGGTACTTAATATTAGACAACTCAAAAATATTTACTTTATAAGTAACAAAATTAAGTTATCATCAAATGAAAATAGAAAATCAAAATCATCTTTTTTTAATGTTCATAAATAACAAGAAACTAAAAATAAAATAACAAACAAAATCTTAGAGAACGTTTCCTTTCATTTATATTTTGAAAATTAATTTTATTTTTTGAATAAATTTTTTTAGTTGTAAATGTCATTATAATTATAATTTTAGAAAGTTATTAATAATAACTCTGCTATACAATAATCATTTTTGTTAAGTATTTGAATAAATAATCTTATATTATGTGATAGTATTAAATTAATTGTTAATAATAAAAAATAAAAAAGAACTAATCAAATCTTTATATAGCAATTAATAATAAAAAATAAAAAAGAACTAATTAAATCTTTCTATAGCAAGCAATACTTTGTTTTTAAGAAATAATTAATTTTAAGTTTATTTTATATTTAAAATGATTATTTATTCTATTTTAATCAATAAATAATAGTAATTACATTTTATATTACAGGTAATAATAATTTTTTTGAAATTCTTAATAGTTTAAAAAATTTAAATAAAATGCTCATTTGTTATTTCCAATATAGTATCTATTAATAAATATTACAATAATTTTTATTTAAAATTTTTAACATAAATTACTTAATATTTAAATTTAAAATAATTTTTATTCATGTAATATTTTTATTCTTGAAAATTTTTAATTTAGAATAATTTATATATTTTAAATATAATGAAATATGCATAGTTGAATAATTAAATTGTAATAGTCATAAATTTTATTACTAATTAATAATAAATAAATAATTAAATAAAATATATAATTAATAACGAAATTATGTTGCAAAAAACAAAAATAGAAAATCAAAAGCCCTTACATAATTTTCTTAACTATGAAAATTTCCAAAAATAAAAACAAATTGTAAGACTATGAATTTATGCATTACTATAATTATTTTTATTCTGGATGCTTGGACTTTATTATATTTGAAGTTTGGAAGTTTTTGATCATTTTCTAGAAATTGTTATGATGTTGAGAGGTTTACAATTGGTTAATCATTAACATAGTGAAGAATAGACTCATTTTGGTTGAGGTTAGTGTTTAGACATTTTTGCATTAGTTTTGGAGATTTATTAAGAATATTGATAAACTAAAACTCCATTTGATCTAAGGATGTATGAATATTTCAAAAATTCTAGGTTATTGGTTAACTAAACCAAGCTTTTAAAGGCACAATTGGTTTATTCAATCTAAACATTAATTGATCAAATTAGAATTTCAGAGAAATCAGTTGATCGAACTAGTTATGGAACTATTTTTTAAAAGAAAATTCTAAAGACTTAGTCAACGATTTATCAAAAAATAAACATATGAAAGATGAGAGATGAGAGAACATCAACAAAATTATGAGAGGTATAGAAGAAACAAATTCTAAATGGGAAATATATAATTTTAATTGTTACAGATTAACAATAGTAAAAATTGGGTAACAACTGATCAATTTTTCATAATAAAAGGTTTCTTATAAGAAACAAGTTGTGTATATCAGTTAGGGTTGTTAGAATATGTGCTTTCTTTATTATTGAATTCTTGAACTCGCAATTTATATGATTAATTGCATGTTAAATAAATTGTTCAATTATAGAGGTATGCTTAATTGTTGTAAAATGGTGTGATTGTTGACATAAAATTATGATACATATCTTAAGTTTATGCTATTATGAACGTAGCATTTGTACATTTTAAATTATATGTAGGTTTCACATTACATTGGTGTTATATGTAGGTTTCACATCACATTATGTTATTGTGATTGATGATTGCATTAATTATTGTGTTTCAAAAGATATGTGGTGGAGTCCACTTGGTTAAGGTATATTAATTGGTACTAGATTAAGACATATGATGATTCCTTATTAGAGACACATTAATCTAGACTAGAATGATTTGAGTACTATTTTGTTGACCAATATGCATTATTTTGGATTAGATTTAAATAATTATAAATTCATTAGTTGAGATGAAGTATCCAATATCTCTCTTAATTAACTATAAGGAATTAGACGGATGTTGTGACACTAATGTGTGTCGATATTGATGTGATATTTTTATGTTAGTGATGCTTATTACTCATGGACACTATATAAAACATATTAAGAAGTAGGTAGGAAGATTTTGTAGTGCCATGTAAATATGAATTATGAATTTTATATTTTATTCGTACAATTATTTTATTTACGTTTTTGTTTGGTTGATATAATAAGCTACCTTAGTATATGTGACATTTTAAGCAAGGGTTGAAAGAAGAGCAACTAGGTGGATCTTGTAGAGTTACAAGTTATTTCCTGATGTGATTAAATGCAAATGCATTTGTAGATTAAATTTAGTGTTTGATAATTGATGTTGTTTTTATAAAAGTCAACATATCCAGTGCACAAAATTCTCCACTTTGTGAGGGTCTAGGGAGGGTCATTGATGTATTCAGCCTTTTTCTTGTATTTTTTACAAAGATATTATTTCCTTAATTCAAATTTGTGACCTTCTGGCCACAAAGGAGCAACTTTTACCTGTTGCTCCAAAACTTTCCCTCAATTGATGTTATTTTTATAAGATTGTTTAATGTTTAATGTCATAATTATTTATGAAATATTCTTATCTTAATTATTTTATTGGAATTTTGTGAGTTTAGTATGATAACTCATACCGGCACATTGCAGCAAAAACTATAGAAAAATTAAATAACCATAAATCTCTGTTTGATTTATCAAACCAAAAGCAACATAGCCATATCTCAGCTTACAGAACATAACTCCCACGTATCTCTCTTTGTTACGTCGGTACTGCTTTACAATTCTCCCCCTATCGACTATATGGTATTTACTATCATTCCTGTAGATGATCGACATAACTCAAACTTTCCCCTGGGTAGAACTTTTGTCATCATATCTAATTCTTTATCATCCGTATGAATCTTCTCAAACTGTAATAGCTTCTTCTTTAACGCCTCTCTGATCCAGTGGTATCTCACATCACTATGCTTTGATCTTGAATGGAATGAGGAATTTTTCCTAAGGTGAATAACACTCTGACTGTCGCAAAATAGTTGATATCTATTCTGATGAAAACCAAGTTCATCTAAGAACTTATTCATCCATAGGAGCTTCTTGCATGATTCAGTTGCAGCAATAAATTCCACTTTAGTGGTAAATAAAGCAACACATTTCTGAAATTTTGATTACCATGACATGGCTCCCCCTGCAAAGATAATTAGGTAACCTGAAATAGACTTTCTCGAGTCAACATCGCTACCTATGTCTACATCTATGTAACCAACTAACATAGGCTTGGTAGTTCCAAAACATAAGCATAATTTGGAAGTACCATGTAGATATATGAGAATCCACTTCATAACATTCCAATGTTCCTTACTAGGATTTGAAAGGAATCTACTCACTACTCTAACTGCATGTGCAATATCTGGCCATGTACATACCATGATGTACATCAAATTTCCAACTACAGAAGCATAGAAGACTTTCATCATCTCTTCCTTCTTTTCATCCATCAAAAGGCATTGCTTAATACTCAACCTAAAGTGATTAGAAAGAGGACAACTAACTGCTTTAGCTTTATCCATGTTGAACCTTTGAAGTATTTTCTCAATGTACTTCTTTTGTGATAACCATAATTTCTTGGCGCCTCTATCTCTAATAATCATCATGTCAAGAATCTGTTTTATTGGCCCTAAGTCTTTCATGGCAAAAGACTTGCTTAACTGTTTCTTTAAATTGTTAATCCTGTTGATATTTTGACTAACAATCAACATATCATCAACATAAAGTGAAAGGATAATGAAACCATCACCAGAGAAGTTTTGTATAAAAACACAGCGATCTGAAGTAGTCTTCTTATAGCCTTGCTCCCCCATAACTGTTTCAAATTTCTTATACCACTGTCTCGATCCCTGTTTTAAACCACAAAGGCTTTTCATCAATCTACACACATAGTCCTTTTTCCCTTTTTCCTTGAAACCCTCTAACTGCTCCATATATATCTCTTCTTCCAAATCTCCATGAAGAAAAGTTGTCTTAACATCCAATTACACGATTTCTAAATCTAAACTTACTGCTAAACCAAGCACTGGACAGAAAGATGTCATTTTCACAATTGGTAAAAATATCTTGTCAAAATCAATACCTTTTCTTTGGTTGAATCCTTTAACAACCAATCTAGCTTTGAATCTTGGATGAGGATTGTGCTTATCATGCTTAATCTTGAATACCCATTTATTTTTCAAAGCTTTCTTACCTTTTGACAACTTCACCAGCTCAAAGATTTTATTCTCATACAAGGACTTCATATCATCTTGCATGGCTTCAAACCATTTTATCTTATGTTCATCTATCATAGTATCTTAAAAATTCTTAGGTTCTCCCTCATCAATAAGTAACACATATTGATCACTAGAGTATCTAGTAGTGGCTTGTCTTACTCGCGTAGGTCTCCTTATTGGAACCTGAGTAGTCTCTAGTGCTAGTGGTTGATTCTGGACATCATCTTCATCTGATTGATTTTAAATGGGAGCATCATCATTAGCTATGTTCGACTAGCAATTTTCAATTTTATGTCTTGGCACTATTTTTGGAGGAATTAACTCTAAGTCCATCGGGTCACCATTAGTTCTTGTAGCATCCTTTTTTACTTTGTCAAGATCTTCAATGGTTTGATCTTCAACAAATATAGCATCACAACTCCTAATCAGTTTCTTATAGACTGGATCATAAAACCAATAGTCAAATTGATTTTCACCATAACCAATATATACACTGATGAGTCTTGATGTCAAGCTTAGATCTCTCATCTTCAGGGATATGGACATAAACTTTACAACCAAATACCTTTAGCTGATCATAGGAAACATCCTTTCCTGAACATACTTTCTCTGGAACATCAGAATGTAAAGGAATACATGGTGAGCGATTTAATACATAAATTATTGTGAATAGAGCCTGACCCCAAAATATCTTAGGCAACTTTGCATGTGAGAGTAGGTATTTAACTCTCTCCATCAAAGTCCTGTTCATCCTCTTAGCTAAACCATTCAACTTCAGTGTCTTAGGAGGAGTAATCTGATGTCGAATACCATGCTCTTTGCAATAGATGTTATATGGTCCAGTGTACTCTTCACCATTGTTTGTTCAAATGCATTTCAAGTTCTTTCCATTTTGTCTTTCAATTGAGGTATGGAATTGCTTGAAAATATCTAGCACTTTATCTTTAGTCTTCAAGGTGTATACCTACGTATTCCTATAATGGTCATCAATGAAAGTAACAAAGTATTGAGCACTACTTAGTGAATTTAGCATTGGCTCATATAGATCTGACTGTACCAAATCTAACACATTCTTCATTCTAAAAGGAGGGGAACTTTTGAAAGCAGCGCTATTTTGCTTTCCTGTAAAACAATCAGCACATTTCTTTAAATGTACCTGGTCAATTCCAAATAATGCAGTCTTTTTCATCAAATGAGTCATCCCCTTCTCAGTCATATGGCAGAGTCTTTTGTGCCACAATTCAATTGCACCATCTTTCTCCATTGGATTTACAACATCATTGGAGACATTTGCCGGCATTACATACAACTTTGAACACTTCTTAACTGTGGCCATTACAAGGAGCCTTTAGTAAGTTTCCATTTGCCATCTTTGAAAGTGTTGCAAAAACCTTCATCATCAAGTATGCAAATTGAGATTAGATTTAGGCAAAGATTAGGATCATGTCTGACATCTTTCAGAGGTAGTCTCATGGAATTGTCTGTCTCTAAGTAAATATCACCTATTCTGGTGATTTTGACTAAATCACTACTTCACATTTTAACAATACCAAAATCTCCTTGTCTATATGATGAGAAAAGTTCTTTATGTGATGTGGCGTGAATATTGGCACCACTGTCTTGTATCCAGTTAAACTCAAAGGATGCACTATTCACATCATTATCATATAAGACGACGTGAAAGTCATCAATGGTGGTAGCCGTCGATGTGTGTTCATCATCACTACTATCATCTTTTTTGACTTCTTTGCCTTCGTTCTTTTCTTCTTTGAACTTTCGACAGAATCTTTTGCTGTGACTCTTCTTTTTGCAATGATGGCACTCAACGTTTGCATATTAATTTGATCTTCCTATGCTCTTATCTCTAAAATTTGGACCTCTAGATTTGCTCCTCCTCCTAGAACCTGTGACCAGAACGTCTGACTGTGTTGAAGAGGCCGAACTCTGTGATCTCCATCTCTTCTCTTCATTTAAATTTCCATATTAACAACATTGTGAACTCCAGAATTGGTGATTGAAATCTTTAAAGTCTCCTAAAACTCTTGCAAGGAGGTAAGCATGAAAAGGACAGGCACTTCATTATCAAACTTTATGCCCATTCCTAATAATTGATCTATAATCTCCTAAAATTCATTCAAGTGATCTGCCACAAAGATACCTTTTCGATATTTTATCTGTACTAATTTTATCAGGTAAAATAATTTATTGTTACCGATTTTTTAGGCATACAACTCCTTGAGCTTCTTCCATAACGTCCGTGTGTGAGTCTCGTTGCAGATATGATTATACACATTATCTTCAATAAATTGCCGAATAAAACTACATATCTGCTCATGTTCAAATGCCTACTCCTCATCCGATTTATTTTTGAGTTTTGTTGTGATAAACGCTAGTAAATCCATTTTTGTGTCGAACAGAAGATCTTTCATCTTGATCTTCTATATGTGGTAGTTGGAGCCATTTAGGCTAATCATCTTGCTTATTTTTACCTCCATCTTTGATGAGAAATGCTTTGACACAGAACTGAATCTGGCTTTGATACCACTTGTAGGGAATTAAATCCCATAGGTAAAATAAGCAAGGAAATAACACACAAAAATTTAACGTAGTTCACCTTCTAATTTGGGCTACGTTTACAGGCCAAACTCTGAATAAATCTTCTACTAATAAAAATAGCAAGTACAGAGAGTAAAAAATGATACAACAAAATAGTAGCACTCTCACATAAGGTGTTTCCT
This sequence comes from Erythroxylum baracoense, assembly GCA_025629805.1. Classification (NCBI taxonomy): domain Eukaryota; kingdom Viridiplantae; phylum Streptophyta; class Magnoliopsida; order Malpighiales; family Erythroxylaceae; genus Erythroxylum; species Erythroxylum baracoense. The sequence goes on from JAOTAY010000191.1 coordinate 5,856,255, forward strand.
AAATTTATTATCGCCATGATAATGTCCTCATTATTTTGTCACTCATCCTTACAAAAAAACTTTCCTAAAAATACCCTAAAAATTACTCTTTTGTATAAAATGACAGTCTTAAATTTACTCTCAAACTCACCACACATCTTTTATGCACGTTGATGTGCATATGCATGTTAAGAGAGGTGCAAGGGCTCCACTGTATGACAGTTATGCAAGTTATTGATTGTCTTGTATGGTGGTCTAAAATTTATACTCAAACTCACCACTAGGGATGGCAGTGGATATGGTTCGGTTTGGGTATTACTCTACCCATATCCATCTCCATTTTTTATGACTCAATCCATTATTCATTTAAAATCTATCGGTTTTTATAATTTACTACCCATATCCAAATCCATTGGATTGTTCGGGTTTTTGGATATCCATCGGGTTGTATAGTACATAAAAATA
>JAOTAY010000191.1:5862885-5877519 GCA_025629805.1 Erythroxylum baracoense
GTGTCCGAGCCGATAAAAATAATTTTTTTATTCCGACACGTATAGACACGTGTCCGACACGTGTCCACCGCGTGTCCACCGCATGTCCGTGTCGGACACATGTCGGACACACGGACACGGCACAATGGAGCCGTGTCCGTGCTACATAGGAAGGCATGAGAATTAGGTTTTGATAATATGTTACCAGCTCATTGTGGATATGAATCTTCCTTCGCTTAAATTGAGAAGGTATGGTATCCATAGCTCCAAAATTCACCATGTCTAATGCTCCAACACTCAAGACTAAAGGAACCTTCTTCTCTATTATGGCATCAAATCGAGAACTATCACAAGCCATGACACCACCAACAATATGATCAGCTACCTCTGTTGTCGTAATATCCAAAACCCCCTAACCAAAAATAGAAGACAAGATAGGATCTTTGAAAGTGCAAACCACCGACAACAAATTCCATATCAAGTAAGAAATACCAAGCCACTAGTAAACATAAGAAACAAGCACAGAACAACAGTGAAAACAAATTGCACTTCAATACAGCTTAAGATTTTCCAATGCACACAAACGCCGAACTAGGGATACCTGTATAAATCCCTCTCTAACAAGGGACTCCATGGCTCTGCCACCAACACCGGTGGCATGAAACACAAGTGTTTCATAACCTTCTTTCTCCAGTCTTTCCTTAACAGCAGTCACACAAGGGGTTGTAACTCCAAACATAGTAATTCCAACTGTCAACTTCTCACTGTCAGGAGTAACACCACTCTGAATCTGGCCTATCACCATCCCCGCAAAAGCAGCTCCGGCATTGGAGAAAACAACCCTACTCACACTATTAATCCCACAAACATCGACAACAGAAGGAAACAGCACCAAATCCGACGTCCCAACATAAGGCTCCGTTTGGCCACACGCCACAGTGGATACAATAACCTTAGGAATCCCAATCGGAAGCGACCTAAACGCCGACGACATCAGCGCAGTGCCTCCACTGCCTCCCAATCCAATCGCTCCAGCTATCACATTCTCCTCACAAGCTTTCTTCAGAAAACACTCAAGCCCTCTACTCATCACAGTAACAGCTTGGCCTCTATCGTCTGAAAGCAAGACGTCGCCACAGCAAGCGAGAACGTCGTCTCTCGGCACGAACTTAAAATCGCCGACACTCTGCGTCTGGTTTTGACCAACTGAGACATCGACAACTACAAGCTCCACCTGAAATCAAAATCTCCAGATTCAGGAATTAGAATGTTTCCCTTTAAAAGGAGATAGCGCAAAGATTGTGTACCTTGGAGGAAAGGTTGTTGATGGAGAAGGAGTTGAGACTGGACCAAACGGACTCGGAGAGAAATCGGAGCTCGGCAAGCTTAGTGTCGGCCGTGCCGACGCAGTAAACTCGGGGAGTTTTGCCTAAATCGGCCATTTGCGCAATCAAAATGGTCGCGAGCAAGTGAAGAATTGAAGACCGATGAGGTGATTGACTTTTTGATGGCTGTGGTGGTTGGATGTTGCCGTTGTTTCAAGGAAAGTAACGGTTAGATCGGGTGTTACGAATGGATTCTTTGATCCATACCCATGTATGATTGGGTTGGGTTGGGACTTGGGATAGGCTTCTTGGAGATCTGGCCTTAAAGAAATTTACAAATAATTTAGTAAAAATTATGTTGAAAGGCGCTGTAATGTAATACAAATTAGTGTTTTGTTATCGATGAGTCTGTGATACGATACAAAACTCAATATTAACCAACGTAAGATTCTGAGATAGCATCCCAAATCAATAGCTCCTTTCAAGTTAAGGCTATGCTTGGAAGGTAGTTAGTAATGGAATAGAATAAAATATAATATTATTTTATTATTTAAAAGGAGAGCTTATAATAAAATAGAATGAAATATGATAGAAAGGGAGAATTTTACATTACTTCTTATTTTATCATAAATTGTAAAAATAAGTTACTCCAATTTGGAAAGTTTAGGATAGAATATAAAATGATAAATATATATTACTTAATATACCTTCAATAATTTTTTTATAATATCAATTATACCCTCAACTCTTATAACAAGAAGCAAGACAATACATCTCATTTTATAAAGGGGTTGAATAATCATACATTATTATTATACATACATTATATTTCATTCCATCCATCTTCCAAACAACATTTCACTATATTATATTATGAACCCTTCCATTCCTCTCAAACAATAATTTTCTAATACTATATCCATTTACATTTCATTCCATTATAAACCATTCCATTCAATTAAAAACTTTACGTTAAGTATTTTTGTTAAGTGTTTAAAAAAAAAGTGTTTTTGTTAGCAATTTCAAAATGATATTTTGTATTTTAACGTTAACACAAATCATGTACATGGGCCTTTGAGGAGGGGAATTGTCGGTTAGATTAAAAGGTCATTGTAATATTTAGTTATTGTCTTGTTCATTTACTTAATGTCATAAGGAGTCCTAATCAACTTAAAGATTTAAGGAATCTTAATCAAATTAGAAATTTAAGGAGCCTTAATCAGATTATAAATTTAAGGAATCCTAATCATATTAGAAATTAACCTCATAATAAGTCCTAACTCAAATAGGAACTTAGAAAACAACCACAAAATATTATTAATATGATTTGGGCTTTTAATTAAGTTATAACCCAATTAAAATAAAACATACTGATTAATAACACAAAACAAACTAGAGCCCTTAAATAATCAATTATACGAATTGAGCTCCATTTGACTCAAAACAAGTGAACGATGTTGTTAGACATTCTTCAAGTCGTGTTCTTCATATATTAAACAATCCATCTTTAACAACATGTATATAAGTGATTAATCTTGGCAATGTATCTGAGTTATCTTTAACAACCTCTTTTCTCTTGCATCTCTATGATTAATCATTGCAAAGCTATCTTTATGTGCTTGGTATACCCTAGTTATCAAACCTCCAATTTCTTGCAAAAGGTCATAAGAATGGTTATGAATAGGTATTGGTGTAAGTTGATCTCCGTCATTCCCTCCCTCCTCGAAAGGATTCATCCTTGAATCACCTACATATTATAAAGACAAATCAACAAGATTAAAAGTGACACTCACATTACTATAATGGCTTGGCAAATCTAGTTTGCAGGTGTTGTCACTGATCTTCTCTAACACTTAAAAATGTCCATCTCATCTAGGCTACAATTTAGACTTCCTTTGAGCAGGAAACCTCTCTTTATGCATCTGAACCTAAATTTGGTCTCCAGGTTCAAAAATAACCTTTATACACTTCTTATTTGCTTGCCTTGCATATTATTCATTCTTTCTCTCTATATTAGTATGAATCTGGGTATGCAAATCCCTAACAAAATCTTCTTTATGATTACCATACAAATTAGCATGTTCATTAATAGGCAAAGGTAAGATGTAACATCCCGTTTCCATACACATTGTAATGACTGTTTATGCACTCATTTAACATTTTTCGGGTATGAATAATTTTTATTAAAGTGATTAATATGCGAATAGTGAATGAAATGTCTTAAAAAATTGATTTGGTGAGTATAATTGTTGACTTAGAATTTTTGGTGAAAATTTGGAGAAATTATGATAATTATGAGTATTTTTGGGATTAGGAAAAATGCCAAGGGGTGGGACAATTGATAAATGGTAGTAGAAATAAGAGTCAAATAACAGCAGAAATTATTAATAAGGGACATTAGGATTTAGTGACAAGTGTCATAAAAAATTGAGAGACAATTGGAATAGAAATTGAAGACAAGTGGATTGGTTATTAAAGAGGGCCCATTAAGAACCATAAAGTGGTGACATGTGGCAAGTGACAAGTGTCACTTGCCATGCCACACACTTTACTTATGATATTTTCATTTAAAGACCATCTTTTGTCTTTCATTTGGTTAATCTATGCTTTCTTCTTCTTTTCTTCTTCGTGATTTTCTTTTCTCTTCTTCTTCATTTCTATGACACCTTCAACTCCCCCCATATTGAAGCTCACTATCATCTTTCACTTTATGCTTCATGATCCTTGCTATTTCTTCATCTTGTCACTAAAAGACCCACTCTATTCCACCAAAAATGTTGACGATCGTGTATTATAGAGGAGCTAGGATTTCGTGGTGATTGAAGAAGCTTTGAGCTAATCAAGTAAGTAATGTATTGTTCTTCATGGCTTGCTTGATAGACATGTTTTTTATGATAAATTAAGAGGTGAAATGATTATGAACTAGTATATGTGCTTTAACGTGGGTGTAATAATAAAGAGGTTTATGTTCTAATGGTAGTGTGCTAATGTTATTCGTGAGTTTGAACAAGAAGCATTTATGATGATTAATAATGAAGGTGATGGTTGAATGAGAGTTGAAAGTTGATAAATAAGAAATGTGGTATATCCTAATTTTGTGTTGATGATGAATGTAGGAAATTGATGAATAAGTGAATATGATGTATTCTTATTTTGAAGATATGAAAGCCATAAATTATAGCCTATTATGTGAGGAAATATATTGAGAATTTAAAGTATAAGAAAGATGTTGGGGTAATATTCTTGGAAAGAGAATTAGATATAATAATGAAAGATGATGAAATGTTTTGTTTTTGTATGATTGATGAACCTTAAGTTATGAGTTGTCTCAAAAATGTTATTGAGATAGTTTTGAGGTAAAAATGAAGAGATTATGAATCCTAAATGATGAACTATGGAAATGAATTGTTTTATGCATTATGAATGAGATATATTATGGAAAGAGTTAGGATTGTATGTATGATAAGACTAAGTGAATGATAATGAATCAAATGAGTAGAGTTTTGAGAGTCTAATGCAATTAATATGGTGGTTGAACTAGTATGTAATGAAGTTGAACATGTGGAGAAATTTATGATGAATGTGTATATGTATGAATGTTCTATTTTTTGTATTATGATCAATCATAGATCATGATTGATTTAAGAATGATATTGAGCTGTAATAGGAGTGAGAATGAAGTGGAAATGATAAGGGTTTAAGTTAGGAATATTGAACTATGTATAAGGTGTTAAATGCAATGAGTAAAGAGTGAGAAATCTGGAAAAGTGTACAAAAAAGTGGGTAGGCCACGATCATGGCACCCATCCTATAATCGTGGATCGTGGGCAGAAGAAAATGTTCCTGTCACGATCCTGGGGAGGGTCTAAAATGGCCTAAGAGTGAAATGTTCTCCTTTTATGTATGGTTTGAAACAACAAATGCTAGGGTGCTTTCCTATGATGCATTTAGGCTTGAATAAGGTTTGAATTAAACCTAGTTTGATGTTGGATGAAGTGATTAAATGTGTGAGATACTTAGGGTGATAATTAAGGTTATAACTTAAGCATGGATGATCGATATCAATGAGACAAATTCTGGAAATTTAGAGACGTTATAGAAATGAAAGCGAATCTTATATGGCTATTATGATTCAAATGAGATGAATGATGTGTATAGAGTAAAGATGAATGAGAAATTGGGATATCTTATAATGCTAGAAAAAGGATTAGAGAGCATGTATGTGATAGATATATGATTGAATGATGGGCTTAGAATAATCTTGTACAAATGATGTGTAAACCTAAATTCAACTTTGACATATATGAGATCTGAAGTATGAATGATCTTGAGATATGAATTAAGAACCGGAATAGTCAAATTGAGCATGCATTATACATCACACATATACATATGTGTACAATTGAATGTTTATGTGATTATGCAATTAGTAATGTGTGTGCAATGTGTGTATTGCATGATGTTGATACACCGGATAGAACGTCAGCATCCAGACGTTTCTGGATCTTGGAAGCAAATGATAATTTGGAGCGTACTGTGAGTCGACCTAGATGGTCTTACTTTAAATTGTTTGTTCTGTTCTAAATTTTTGTATTGAATTACTACTGATGTGAATGTGATTGAGACCATTCCAGATATAAATAGTCAGAGGAGTTTGATAAATGTGAATATATTGGAAGTGCTTCATTGAATGCGACTGAGCAAGGAATAAGTGATTCTTAATATTATTTTTGAATGCTAGACATCGATCCGATGAAAAATGTGAATGTGAATGTGAATGTGCAAATTGAATACAAGTGATTGATTTATTATATATGAATGTGACGCATTCCACTGTATGAATGCATGATCAGAAGAAGGCAGTTGTGACCACAGTAGCCACTGAAAAAGAGCTTAAAGTTCAGAATGTGGTAAGAACCTCTGGCTCACTATGTATAATGAGCCCTATATAACCAAAAGATAAGGGACATTTATTAATGAACCTGGTATCCACAATAGATACGGGATAGTTACAGACACTCTGTCACAACAACGTAACAATTGGAAGTGAGTCTCATGATCATTGCACATATATTTGGTACGTGTGTTATAAATGCTCATAGTGAATTGTTTAAATTGATCTCATTGAGAAATATGATGTAAGTGAACATAAAGTGTATATGATTCAACACCATGATCAGTGAAGTGATGCTTATGACTATGTGAATTATCTGTGAAATATTTGTGTTATGTGTTATGAGTGAGCCATCGAGGATGGTCCACTCATTGAGTTCACAAAACTCACCAAAATTGCAACGTTGTCTTTCAGGCTCAGAGGAGATGCTCAGTTAGACAAACTGGAGTCTAACCACTACAAGCAAATAAGAGACAGAGGTTGGCATTAGTTGCATCTGCATAAGTCTTCAGTGATTTTTATATATATTCGAATTGTATTCCGCAAATATTGTACAATGTTTATATGAATTGTAAAGTGTAATGACTTCATGACTGGAAGTGTTTTGTAATTGTAATAGGCCCAAGTGATTACTAGAATTCTGATGATAAGTTCAATGTTTGTAATACTTGCGACTGAGAATGTTTATGAATAAAATGGGCCAAAAATGAAAATTATTTTTTGAAATGTGTGTGTTGTGTAAAAGAAATTTTAACGAGTATGATTGATTGACTATTCTAGCATGTCGCCCTCGTAAAGTTTGTTCTCGAATATCGGTAGTATATTCAGGAATGTGCTCTATGAGAGTGGGGTGCTATATAAGATGTCCAAAAGAGTTAAAGCATTAAATTTATACACAATTTTAAAAGGAGAATAAGAGGTACTAGAATGAACTAACGTATTATATACAAACTCAACATGCAGCAAACATTTTTTTATGGTTTTAATTTTTTTCAATGATAGCATGTAATAAAGCAATAAGTGTCCTATTAACTACTTTTGTTTGTCCATTTATTTAAGGATGTGCAACTGTTAAAAAAATGAGTTTAATTCTTAATTTATTCTTTGAAGTACATTAAAAATGCCTTAACAACTTAACATCTTTATCACTTATTAGTATTATAGGCAATCCAGGCAAACATACTATTTCTTTAAAGAATAATCAACAATATGTGTTACATCATTGGTTTTAAAACATGCAATAAAATGTGCTATCTTACTAAACCTATCAACAAAAATAAAAATAATATCCTTAACACTTTGAGTCTTAGGCAAACCTAATACAAAATCTGTAGATATGTTAATCCAAGGCTGATTAGGTATAAGTAAAGGTGTATACTAACCATGCTGCATTACTTTAGATTTTTCTTACTTATATGTTATACATTTACTATAAATAGATTGCACATCATGTTTCATGTTTGAACAATAAAAAAATTCGTGCAATATAGCTAAAAAAATTGTCACTCCAACATGTCCCATTAAGTCACCTCTATGATTCTCTCTAACTAATGATCATACAAAAAATGTATATGCATACATAATTTGTCTTTATTAAACAAAAATACATCTTACATATAATAGTCACCATATACACACTTAAAACATGCATTTTATACATAGTCTAAATCATCATCATTAACATATAGATAAACTCAAAGCCAAGTAACTTAGTTTGCCATGTCGTAGGTAGTCGTACCTTCTAGACAATACATCAACATATTTTCCTTTCCATTCTTGTACTTAATCACATAAAGAAAAGTCTTAGTAAACTCTAACCATTTGGCATGTCTCTTATTAAGCTTACTTTAGGATTTCAAAAAATTTAAGCTTTTATGATCAAAATGTATTATGAATCTCTTCGACCATAAATAGTGATGTCATGTTTATAGAGTTCTTACTAATGCATACAACTCCTTTTCATAAATGGGATAGTTTAATTCTGTCCCATTTTTAACCTTAAAAGCTTTGTTAAAATTAGGAAAACATAACAAAGATGCATTACTAAACTTATCTTTCAAAGTATTAAAAGCTTTTTTTTATGCACATCATCCCACTTAAACATAACATTCTTTTTAACAAGTTTATTTGAAGGTATTGCAATAAAACTAAAGTCTTTCACAAACCTTATATAAACTTGCTAATCCATAAAAACTTCTCACATCATTCGCATTCCTAGGTATAGGCCAATTGTTAATTTCCCTAACCTTATCTTCATCTACACTAATTCCATGTGAACTCACAATAAAGCTAAGATAAATAATGGATTCCATGCGAAATGCACACATATTAATATTAGTATAAAATTTATGCTCCTTTAACATATGAAAAATCATGCAAACGTTTAACATGACCATTTTAATTCTTGTTATACACTAAAATGTCATCGAACTAGACTTCCCTATGAAGAATGCAAAACATGATTCATTTATCTCATAAAAGTGCTAAGTACATTAGTTAAACCAAAAAACAACACTAATCACTCATATAAAATATATTTTATCTTAAAAATTGTTTTCCATTCATCATCCTCTTTCATGAAAATTTGATAATAATCATTATTTAAATTAATTTTAGAAAACATGCACAAACCATGAAATTTACTAAGTATATCTTCCAACTTAAGGCTAAGATGTCTATACTTTATAGTGATTTCATTGATGGCTTGATAATTAATACACATGAGCCATGATCCATCTTTCTTTAGCACAAAATCGCAAGAACTAAATATAGACTAAGAATCTTCCTTATGAATCCCTTTTGCACTAACTCATCCACTTGCTTTGGAATCTCCTTTGTCTCTTTAGGATTGGTTCTATAGGTTCGTCTATTAGGAATTGTTGAACCAAGAACGAAATATATTTGGTGTTTTATACCTCCTAAAGGAGGTAATTATGTGTTATTTCCTCGGGAAATAAATTTGAAAATTCTTGAAATAAAGAAATAATAAAACTAAGCAAAGAAGTGTTAAGATTGTCAGTTGAAAAACCAATATCTTAGTACAAAAGAAGAAATAGTTGCTACCTTACTAATGTGGCACTCTCAATCTCATAATTACTAGCAAAAGCATTGAATCTCTTTCTTTTCTCTCTATTTTTCACTCCTCATTGTAAAAAAATTCTTATTGTATACCACTATATCCTTGTCACTTTTTTGCACATACTTACTCTTTTATTTTCTTGAACACTTAACACTCTTAAAGTTATCTCTTTATTCAAACCACCAATCATTTAAGCCATCATTACCTCACGATCCTTTTGCAACTTTCTACACACAAGTCCCCATAATTAATGGCTAGGTATGAAACTCATATGCATTATTGTCTTTATCTCTTTACATGATTGAATAATTCTCTCACTATTCCTATGCCTATTAGTCACAAATTGATCCTACCAAATACTGACATAATATGTAAAGTCAATTGTTGCTAGTTTAACCTTCTTTTCCTTGAAATAATTATTATAATAAAAAACATCTGCCTTCCTCCCCCACTCCAAATATAGTTCAAGTTCATTCTTCCCTTAAAAGATAGGGATTTTCATTTTAACACTTCCCAAATTGTTATCTCGTTTTAAACAACCATTTTCCCTTCTTAGAACTAATCTTATCATAATCAATATCATCCTTTTCTTCCTCCTTAAATGTCTATTTCTTAGAGAATTTATAGTCAGATGGAGACTTTAAACTATCCAATTTTATGTTTAGAACCTTAAATTGGTCTTAGGTAGACTCATGAACAATTTGTGATCAAAATTTGCATTATCTCCACCACTACTCATAGTTAAATTTGCAAAGAGAGTGTTGGTAATAAAGATTAGTTTTCCACATAACTCCCTTACATGTTTACGCTTAAGATTAGGTCACTTAATACTCAATTTTGGCTTTTCTTGATGATGTTCTTAGCACTTTTATTTTCTATCACTCAGTTAAAAACCCTTTAAGAAGAACTTTATCAATGGTCCTACCAAAATAGTAAACAATAATAGGGTGTATTACTTTGGTTGACAAAAGGATTAATAAGAAAGAACAAAGGAAGAAAAATCAAGATGAGCGTAACAAGGTTAAATTGACATAAATAATAGGTTAACAAAACCAACAATAATGTAACAATGATGAAACAACTAAGAATCTCTTTTTAAACTAGAAAAAGATTATAATTTAAGTTTTGATGCACTTTTTTTACTCTATTTTTTCCTTTTTCCTTTTTTAATTTTATGTATAAACAATGCAAGCTAACTAAAAAACACAATAGAAAAGAAAATGTAACAACTTTGATTGAACAAGAATGCATAAATTAAATGCTGAATTGAAAAGAAATTGAGGATAGAAAAGATTGGATAGATAGATGATGAATGTCACAATAATAAATAAGAATAAAGGAAATAAACATTTAAAAGGATAAATAGCGCCTGATTTCAAGAGTTAAATCTTTAATACCAAATAATGTGAATCTTAGGCTAAAAACTACCTAAAACCTAAATCACAAGGAATTAGAACCTAGGATAATCTTTAAATCAAGCAAGGAAACATAACCCTAACCAAACCCACTAATTATAACCAAAACTATAAGGATTTTGATCTCCATAAGTTGCTTTAATAAGATTAGATTAAGTTATTATTAAAGTATCGAAAGGAAATTCTCACAAAAATGAAGAAAACTCTCAAATTGATTTCCATATGGATGATGCATAAATTACATCAATAAGATAGCCTTTTATACTAGAATCTTAAAAGGTAAAGAAAATTAAAGTCCTAAAGGAACATTCTTTATCAAGTGTGACAAGGATTCAAACACTAACCACTAACACTATTTTAACTTAAACTCTAGGAATCCTATTTCAATTTATATCCTTAATGTCATAAGGAATCCTAATCGGATTAGAAATTTAAGAAATCCTAATCAGATTAAAAATTAACTCCATAACAAGCTCTAACCCAAATATAAAACTAGAAAAGAACTACAAAATAATACTAACAAAGTTGGGCTTTATAATTACGTAAGTTACTACACAATTATGATAAAACATGCTAACTAATATCACAAAATGAACTAAAGCCATTAAATGCATCTTAATTATGCAAATTAGGCTCCGTTTAACTTCAAACAGGCAGACTAAGTGAATTAGATGTTTACATAATTTAGCGAAATTTTATTTCCAATAAACTTAATTTAACATCAATTAATATATATAAGATTAAAGAAATTGCTTAATGTAAATCAACTAATGAATAATAACTTAAAAAGAATAGGGAAGAGAGAAGACAAATCAATTTATAGTGGTTGAACATTTTTTTTACATGCAGTCCTACGACTCTTCTTCGAATTTCACTATAATTCTTCTTTCAAAACGAAGAACAACCTTTGTACAATTTTCTATCGATAAAAAGGAACCACTTTATAATCTTTCTTTGTAGTGTAAAGGAACCTCAATTTCGTATGGTAGATCCCCAAGTACAATAATAGAATACCCAATAGAGCTTATAACTTAAAATATCTCACTTCCACTTTGATAACTCCAAAAAGGCTCGCTCACACAAAATGACATAATAAATGCTCAAATGATTGAAAAACACTTAAACATGTGTGTGAAAGACACTCAAATGCTTCTTAATGCTAAAACTAATGAGAAAACATGTATTTGTAAGGTTTTGGGGACCTCTACTAGGTATTAGAGCTAAAAATTAATCATTATAACAACTAGTTGTAAAGCATTGGTCGAGCAGCCTAGCATATTGGTCGTCCATTATGCATTAAAGCACATGTTCACTAGTTACTGAGATATTTTTTAACCATTAAGGCATGTTATTAGACTAATATGATACATTTTTAATAAATATCAACCAAACTATAAGCTATCAGTGCATCAAATTTGATAACTTTAACATATATTGGTTGACCAGTAATCTATATAGGTCAACCAATCCTGCGAAAATTAGGGATGGTAATAAGCATGGTCTGGCCTGAGCCCAACCCTTGCCATCTCGAGCTAGGCTCGGGCCTACTCTTGCCATCTCAGACCTAGGCCTGGGGCTACTCAACCTGAGCCCAGGCCTGACCAAGGCTGAATCGACTTATTATATATTTTTCAAAAATTTTCAAAAACATCATTTTGATTTGACGGTTAAGCCTCTAGTTGAGCGGAACCTAGGAAGCCTGGGATCAATTGCCATGCTTACCCAAAATATAAATTTAACAACTTCAAATGCTCAAAATCAATTTGTTCAATGTAATTATGATTTGAACATTTTCCAAAATGTTCCTTAAAGAGTGTTTGAAAGATCACGAGTGTTTTTTCTTAAAAATAAAATCTTCATACAATAAAGTACTATGAAATGTTTATTCATGGTGAAAATTTGAGATCACCAAGTTAACAAATTGATATTAAAGTTAATAATATAAAATATAAAATGACTTTGATGAACCTTGATCTGCTTTTGTTCTTGGCCTGATCTTTACATTGTAATTTGCAAGCTTTATTTTTTCTTTTATAATCTTCGTAGAATATCTTTTTAAGTTTATGACTATTTATTTATTTTAGTTAGAGGAGCAATTTCATAGAAAAGTGTGAAGTAGCATGTTATTGTTGCATCTATTTAGGGCATGCTTTGAGGCCACCATTCATATATTATAGTTGTGAAACTTATTTCAAGAATTGGAATTATTGATGATGTTGCTTAATCATTAAAAAAATTATTATGATAATTTTGCAACAATCTTCTAAGGCTATTGAAGATATAGAAATAAGATACTTTATCATTAAAGAAGAAGTTTACAAACAAAGAATATCAATCAAACATATACTACAAGAAAATTACAAATTACCAATGAAAAAAATTCCATAGTAAATTAGCAACGGAAATTTAATTATGTTTGTAAACTTGTCATGAAAAAGGATATTTTTCGATGGAAAAAGAATCCGTCGGTAACTATGGAGGGGATTCCTTCGCAAAATTTTACCAACAAAATTTTGCGAAGGAACCGTAAAAATCATTGTGAAAATAAGCAGTAATGTTTGGCGGCATAAATGAGCGATGGATTTTACCAATGGAAATAACTCCGACGATAATTTATCACTCCCTCGGTAAAATCAAACAACGTCGGTACTGTTGTTTAAATTTATAGTAAAACGATGTTGTTTTATTATTAATAAAAACATAAAACCCAAAGCCTCCCTGTCATCTTCTTTCATTTTTCAGTGGTCTTCGTATTCTCCTATGTGCATCTTCTTCCATCTGCTCATCTTCTCTCATTCTTCCACTGATTCCGTTGTGCTGGCTTATTTGTGTGGAGGTTGGTTGTCCATTTACTACTCTTGTGTTATTTTTTTTGTCTTAAATTTTTGTATATGAATGGTTATGTTGGATATATTGATTTTAATGTAGATTGAGTCATGAGGGATGTTTATTTGGGTTGTTAATAAGTCATTTTTATTGTTGTGTGATTGTTTTGGTGAGTCATGCATAAGAATCAGTAGTTTTGAAATAAAGTAGTTTTGTTTTTCAATAGCGTACCAAGTGTTCGATGAAAGTTCTGTAAGAGGATGATAGACATGATTTGTAATATGGAATGTTTATAATGTTTATAGGATTTCATACCTTTATATTAAGAAACTTTCTACATATTTTTCTATCATATTGGATAATGGTTTAGCTTCCACCTCATTGTAACGTAATCAATATCCACAACCATAAGGAATTTGAGTTGTTGTATGTAAGCTTGAACTAATCCAAAGACTTCCATTTCTTACTGAGTGAAGGGGATAACATTATATAATGTAGTATAATCAACCATATGTGACTAATGCAGATTGGAATACCTATGACATTTTTCTTTTTCTGTTTTTTCAAATTCTTTAACATCCTTCCAAATTATAGATCAACAGTACCGATGTTTTAAAATTTTATATTCAAAGGATGATCCTTCCTAATGCACTCTACACGCTCTTCCAAGTATTAATGTAAGAACATGTCCTAGTTCCTCTTTTTGAATAAATCTTATACATGACAAGGTAAAAGATCTCCTAAAAAGTTGGAATTATATAACAAAATACTATAGAGCCTATTCTAAGAGCTTTTTCACTTGTTTTCAATCATCTAAAAATTTTCCCTCTTATAGATATTTTTTGAATGGATATGTCTAATACGTTTCATTTTCCTTAGTAATATCTATTTGATTTATTTGAGTTGTCAATTTCTTGTAAAATTTTCCTTTTAACACAATACCGCTATCACTTCTAATTTGGGTACATAGTTAGCTTGAAATTTTGTTATCAAGGTGACTTAATATTTGAGTGTGTGTGTGTGTGTAACATCCCATCACCAATGGGAAGGGCAAAATAGTCATTTGGAATAGTTTATAAGTGCTTAAAATTGTCTTGACTTGTTCATGCATACACA
>JAOTAY010000191.1:5917485-5945619 GCA_025629805.1 Erythroxylum baracoense
GCTTTTAAAAAAGCTATTTCTACTCCAAAAGTGCTTTTGAAGTTTACAGTCAAACACTCATTTTTTCCTTAAAATAGACTTTGCGGTAGAAAAAAGTACTTTTCTATCTGCCAAAAGCTGAACCAAACGCACTCTTCGTTTCTCGCCACTATTAGAACGAACACTGAACCCAATGCCAATATAAACCTCCCTCCATCTCTCTTCCTTTTAAAATTCAACAACGTGTCAATCCCACTTCTTTCATTTTTTAATAAAAATATCGATCCCAATCCAGTGGCAAGGCAATAATGGTGAGGGAGAGGATCATATATAACAATGTCTTTTTGAGGGTTTGATTTGATCACAGCGAAACCTTTTTTCGTTTCTTGTTTCTCGTTTTTAAATGTTCATAACCATAGGCCTAGGAAATTAAAGAATAGCAAATGTAGCAAGCCACATTAGCTTAATTAATGATGGTCACTAACAAGGACTAAAATTAAGCTATATATATTTGATACAAACTGAGAGTTGAGGTATTAAAATGCCAAAAGATTAAGTTCAAACTAGTTTTAATAATTTAATTTGTTTAAAGTTGCAAACTATTAAAATTTTCATTAAAATAAAAATACAATCTCTTATAATGATATGTGAAAAACAATAATTATACTTTATAACAAAATAGAATAGAATTAGATAAATGACTAAATATTAATTAATCTATAATAAATATTAGACTACAATTGTATGTTGAAATAATTGTAAGTTAATCATAAACATTATGTTAGACTAAGTTTTTTTCATACAACCCAAACTCCACCCCTTAATTTTTTTAATGTTTAATTCTAAAACTTGATCGATTAGACGGTGCTTAAAATTCATGTTCTTTGACTTTCAATACCCATAAACCAAATGAGATAGATCCAATGATGTAAAAACCAAACCTAACCGGCCGGTTCGACCGGGTTAAGAATGAACCGGTCTGGTTTCCAGTTCGGTTTTTACTTTTAATCGTTAAGGGTGAAAACCGGCCGGTTTTGTTTGAACCGTGAAAACTGGAAATAAGGATTTCTTCTCCAAACGAGTCGACATTGAACAAACTTCTCCGATTTTGATGCTTTCTTAAACTTAGAACAAAACAACGAATGACTTAAAAGCTTTGTCGACAACTTGATCATTTAGTTTAGAGCTGCATAAAACCTACCCAAAACAAGCTCACAACTCGTAGCACAACCACCTTTAACAAAAATTTCAATATCATAATCGAAGAAGACAACAATCATCATGCCAAATAAGAATTGCGCTTCAAGAAAAATTACATAGAAAAAAGAGAGAAGAGAGAGAAACAGAGAAACAGAGAGAGAGAGAGAGAGAGAGACGGAGGAGAGAGTGGATCATCGTAGTGTGGATATGAGGTAGTTGACTGTTAGCACTCACACCACCAAATCCATAGGGGTTTTTGTTTCTCTAAATCATTTTGAGAAAATGTGGAGGAAAGACAATATCTTTAAGGACAACCGAAGAATTCCATATGAGGAAGATAATCATAGACATAAGTAAAAAAAAAGTAAAAAAAGAAAAGGTTAGAAAAAAAATGTGCTGCTACATGATAGATACAAGAGTTCACTAGTTAGCCTCCAGTGAAAGGCCACTTCCACTAGACGTATAAATGAGAAAAGCATCAGACTAGTTTTTCTTTTTTCTTTCCTTGCAATGGGTGACGATTCTTACAAAGCAAACCAAGCAACTTTTGGTTTCCAAGACGCTGCGAGAGAGAAGATGAAGAAAGAGGACAAAGACTTATGAAACATTAATAGTTGCTTTTCTTTACATGCCTTTTTGTTTGACTGCTTGTAGACCTCAAAGTTCGTGTTTAGTTTGAGTATTAGTTCAGAAAGATTATATCATTAATATTCATACTCAATTTTCTCTTCTTATGTACTAATTAAAATAAGAAAATTTATTCTTATTTATAATCTTATATTAAAAATTTATTTGAAAACAAAAAATTATTTCATAAAAAAGTATTACTTAAGTTAAGATTAATTGTAAATTACAAAATTTTTATTAATAAAGTTTTGTAATGAATAAATTATCATAAAAATGTTTTAAAATTTAATTTTATTGTTTTATTGAATTATGATTTATTTTAATAAAATATTTTATTTTTACTTATTTTTATAAATTTTAATTCTTATTTATTATATATCGGTTTTATAACGGTTTAATACTGATTGAGCTTTTAAACCTTAAACTTTACCTTTAATCGATTCAATATTCGATCCAATTTTTAAAATATTGATAATAATAGATATTGATGTATTTTTTATTTTTTATTTTTACTTATTCTTATAAGTTTTATTTCTTATTTACTATATACGGTTTTATAGCGGTTCACTACCGGTTGAACCCTTAAATCTTAAATCTTTCCTTCGACCGGTTCAATGTCCAGTCCGATTTTTAAAACATTGGTTAGATCAATTTGTACAGGTCTATCATTGATTACTGTTAATAGCTATCTTCAGTTTGGTCTCTCTGAGAATCCCGATTCTTTATTAGTAGTAGATCTTAGAGAAAGGCAGTTGTCAAAGGATCCTAAAAGGTTATTGGATTAGGAGGAAGTGAACTTATAATTGTTAATAATATAAAGAATTTTATTTCTCAATTTATCCTTCAATTTTAAAATTTTCCTCTATATCCAAAATGGACTAGCAATAGATTAAAAAAAATCTAAAATTGAAAAAATTTCAAGAAAACAATCTCTTAGACATGAAATCAGAGATATTAAAGAAATTTTACGTACGTATTAAATTATAATAAATGGAGGATGTTAAATTCATCTATTAAAAAGGAATTTGTTGAATATATTAAATAAAAAAGTTGGCGAATATATCAATGAAATGTGAAATTATAGACCTATTGGGTGTCAATGTATTTTTTAATTCTTTCATGATTCTATAAATTATAAAAATTACTAAAGTTGTTCTATTAAAATTATAATAATATATTTAATATGTAAAGTCAATTATTTTATTAATAAATAGTGAATATTAAATTAGCATATTTTATTAATAATTAAAACATTTTATTTGATATTCAATTAATTTTTATTCAATTTAGTATAGAATAATATTGATAAATGAGATGATCAATCTCTCGTATTTTGTATAACTCATACTTATAGAAAATTTAAAATCATACATATAAATTGTTTGATTAATTTAATTGTTAATAAATAAGTATAAATTAACTTTTCTTGTCATATCAACTTATTAGGCTTTGTGCTAAGGTTTGAATTTTTTTTTAATCATATTAGCCTATAGCACTTAGTGTTAGTTTTATTAATGGTTCATGTCTTATTGATCTATTGGACTCAAGATTAGTTATGATTATTTTCTCTTGTCATATTAGTGTGCTTGACATAGACATAGTGTCAGTGATGAGTTTTTTTTTTCTATTTCATTGGGTCGTTAGACTTTGTATCATGTTGAATAACTAATATTTTACGTAAATTGTTAATAGTTCATATTATTACAACTTTATTGGTTAATGATAAAAATAAAAAATAAAAAACTATTTATAAAATATGAATTATAAGGTAAAAAAAGAAAGATTAATCAAGTTGTTTATTAGTACTCGTAAATAACAATTTGATTTATTAATTTTATTAACTTATCATAATTACATATTATTATTTATTTAAAAATTATAAATAAAATCCTATGAAGACTATGAATACTAGTACTTACCCTGCTCTTATTATCTAGCCTAATAATTGGTTTTACTTACCCTTTTCTTATTATCTAGCCTAATAATCGGTTTTAGATTTTTACTAAAAAGAAACTAAAACTAAGGCAAGTAAAATAAAATAGGTAATAAAGTTGAATAGAGGATTATGGATGCACTTAGAAAATTATTGATATCGATAATTAGTATCTAGGGTTCGAATCCCCCTAAACCCTTAACAGATTGATCTTTTATCATGCAATTGTTTTATTGATTAGTTAGACTATGGAGACTCCTATGATATGTTAGTAGCTGACCTTGGGTCTATTAATAACTAATCTTAAGGTCTTTAACTGAATTACTCAGCTTAAATCTTATAGGATTACATTATCGATTTATGAGTCTCTATATTATGTTTGACCCTAATATAGAAGATTTATGTCATCCTATCTCTAAAGTTGCAATCAACTTCTTCTAGTTACGGTAGATCTATTCATACATGATTTCTTAATCTCTACGAATGAAATCAGATTATGATATAATATTCTCAAGTTATTAGAAGATAAATAAAAGACGTAATTAGATCACAATATATCAAACATTCAATTGCATTAATAAAAGAATCAAATCATGTCAAAGTATTAACATAAGGTTCATCTAACCTAAATACTAGCTGGATGTTTAGTTACATATGATCAAATACGAAATCAAACATACATACACAGGAATACAAATAAAAAACAAAGGGTTTATAATTCTAAATCTCCCTGATTGTCTTCTATCGAATGTTCTTAAGATGTAGAGGCTTGATATTGAACTCTAATGGATCTGTCGATGATTTGTTTGTATTTTCTACTTCTCTAGACCAAAATCACCTCCCCCACGTCTCTCTCCTCATATTGCCACCGAAAATGTCTTTTTATCATAAAACTTAAGGTTCTAGGTAGGGATGGCAATGGGTAGGGTTTGGTTTAGGTATTACTCTATCTATATCCATATCCATTTTTTATGACTCAATTCATTATACATTTAAAATCTATCGGTTTTTATGATTTACTACCCGTATCCAAATCCATTGGATTGTTTGGGTTTTTGGATATCCATTGGGTTTTATAGCACATAAAAATATAACTTCTAAAAAGAAAATATAAAAACCAGATTTTTGCTAACTCTCCAAATCAAAATTACTTTAATAATAATAAGTCGAAATTTTGATTTGTATGCCTTAAAAAATCATAAAATTGATAAAAATAATTCGAGATTTTAATTTTGGAAAAAGGTGAGGAGTAAAGTGGAGATTTTAAAGTTGTTTCTCTTCAAAAAATATTAATCTTTTATTATGTTTAACTATAAATATTCAAGAAAAAACATAAAAATAGAGTTAATAAAAATAGGTCGGGTATGGGTATCCATCGGTTCGGGTTATCACTAGATCCATATCCAAATCTATAGTTACATGCATTTTTCAGCATTCATTTAAAATCTATTTTTTAGCCTCCATGTCTTTTTTTTTGGGTGGGGTGGTGCAAATATTAATCGGGTTGATAACCCACTACCATCCCTAGTTCTAGGAGATGTAAGGTCTCTTGCACAGTCGTGCATCTGACCATGCATAACCAAAATTTTCTGAAAATTGCAAAAGTGTACGGCCTCATAAAGCTGCAATGGCCATGCATAACCATGCATTCCTTCAGGTTTTTAACCTTGATATCTTCATATTTAGGTCACAATCTCTTCACATAAACTGTGGATCTTCTCTTTGCTTTCCAATGGATCCTCTTTCGCTTAAAAAAAGCTTTGTAGCAAAAGTTACGGGTTAAAAACCAAGGTAAGGTTAAATCAGGTTGATATAGACTTTGTATGTCATTCTCAATCTTTTTAGCCCCTTAGAAAAATGTTTTAGGCCTTGAGTTGTAGAAAGGAATTATGTACCAGGATGTTGGCTTAAATTTGAGCTTTTGAATCACCTCATTTGGATCTCATAAGCCTCATATATATCAATGTAAAGCTTCAGTGGTCAGGCTACTAATTCTGTAGTAAGTTCTAATTTGAACAAACTGTTGCTAGTCCAAAAAAATTGAAATAACTATGAGCCTGGGCTTTTTGAAAATCTTGAGATGTCCTCTAATTATTCTTTGAAGATGAAGTTTAGATTCGGACTCTCCATTTATGATTAAAGTTATGCACAACTTTTGTGCATTAAATCTTTGCTTTATGTTATGTTTTCGTCTTAATTCTTTTCCTTTAAGCTCGTGAAGGTAATTGTAATCTATGAAAGCACTTGGAGCGAATTGAGTACCAAATATAGGATAAAAGTATAAAATATCAAATAAAATACATCAAACATGGGTGTAAAAATATAGTCAAGTATCCATCTATCAAACATCCCCATACTTAAGCTTATACTTGTCTTCAAGCAAACAATAATCAAAATTATAAATTTTACAACATCAATCAATCATCAATCTCCACCTTTCCATTCATATTATATATAATAATGTCCTATTAAATCAAATTAACATAAAATTAGAGTCAAGTTGTCCTAAAATTAACTTCCTAAGAAATATTAGTAGTAATCATATCAACAATTGCATTGAAACCAAAAGCATATCTCTTTATACCCTCACCAAGATTTTACTCAATACAATCAAGTGTTTAGGGTTAAAAACATAAAAGCTCTTGATCAGTGGATAGTAGAACTCTTACTATATGCTTGAAATAAAATCACATCTCCACCAGTTATGTACAAACTAGAAACAAAAATCAAAAAGCCTTTATAAGGTTGTAACGAGGTTTAGGTACGATATGATTGGGATAATAAAAAGGACGAATTGAAGGAAATTTACTCAAAGAAATAGTACGAGACTTGTTTACAAAACACATAGGTCCTTTCATCATAAATCTATTGGTACCACTTATTTATTTATTCTTCTTTTTCTTTCTTTCATTTTTTTCCTCTTTCTTTTTTTCCAAAATATTCCAATCATTACCACAATTCAACAAATATTAGACCTTTCACAAATTTAAAGTCTAAACAAGTTAATAATATAAATAACCTTTAAGGTTCAAAACAATAAAAAGGTCTTCAAAGAAAAAATAGGATAAAGGTTAATATGTGGTTTAATCAATGAAAAAAGGTTAAGGCTCAACTTGGTTATTCCTAAAGGTAAATTTTAAGGTATGGTAATTTTGAAAGAAATAAGCTGAAACAAGTTTGTTAATCTAGTTGCCTTTATCATTTTAATGCTTCTAATTTTCACAAATATGTTCTCAACATGCATAATAAAGTGAAATCTAGAATTATCATACTATACATGATATCACACATATGAAAGAATAACGACCTTTTTTAATTTTAAAAATTTGCTCTTGGATTTAAAGCTCACAAACAATTGGCTATATATGTGTGTAAATAGTATGCAATTTCACTTAACTTGAATATTTCAATGATTAAAAAAATATAACTTAGAAAACTAATTTCATTTTAACTATCATCCTTTTGCAAACCAATTTAAATCAATATTCAATAAGGACATATGGTATTCATGGATAGATTCAACCAATTCAAGATATCGGTTAATAAAATTTATAACCAAGATTATAATAAGCTTATAGAAGTCCTTAGAATTCATTAAACCCATCCTCATACTTAAAGTTGTACATTGTCCCCAATGTACACAATATAAGCATTTATGAAAAAGTGAAAGGGTTTAGTGGTACTTTCTTGACTATGACAAATTCTCTAATTTTTTATCCATTCAATATGAGACTAACATCCTTGCAAAATATAAGGATAAAAAGAAATAAAAATAACATAATAGAAAATAAAATCCTATACTAACACAAAAGTAGACACAAGATAATATGAAAATTGAAATAAAATTAAAACCAACTCATAGGTTGCCTCCCACGCGGTACTTTTTAACGTCTATAGCTCGATGTAACGTTTATGTTTAGTATCATCCTAGATCAATAATTAGCAGCTTGCTTCTACCCTTTTCTCCACAAAGCAACTTCATAGCCTGTAAACAAGCCACCTATTGTAGGATGATAACAAGGACATAATTTATCAAATTAATAAATCCAATTTGAAGTAATAATGTCCTTTTTAATGACAAACTATTAATAAAATGAGGGATAATGAAACTCCCTGAATCATCGGCTAACTTGAGTAGCTTGTCTTCAAGGAAGTGGGAACCCTCTGTACTTAAGGTCACTACCAACACCTCATCAATAATTCCCTTACTTGGTTCCTCCACTGGTTCTTCGTCAACCACCTCTATCCACTCTTCTTCTTCTTCTTAGATAGATGTTTCTGGCTCATCTTCTTCAATTACCTTCTATCGCTCCTCTACTTTTCCTTCTTAGATCGAGACTTCTTATTCATTTGGAAGCTCATCTTGGAATGTCACTCCATTCATGAAGCCAACCCTAGCCTTTTCTTCACTCTCAAATTTGCATCGCTTAGCTTTCATGTCAACAAGGAGTTCCATTAATTTATCTATAATACTTGCTTTCTATTCTTCTTCTGAGAGCTCATCTTCACTATTTAGGATGATTAACATTCCAAATTCGTCAGGATTTATTTCATTAGGGCTAGTAAAACTCCCTAGTTGTTCATTGGATAATATCTTCTCTAGTTGATTGATTTGATTCACTATATTCTGTATACGAGCCTCTATTTCTTGATGCCTTGTGTTGGATTCTTAATAATCTCAATTATCATATCTTTTAAAGTAACAGTTATCTCCTTACCTTTTTGAAGTGTTTGTTTGTTCACGAAATCAAATAGTCTCTTCTTCACTCTGAGACGGTTGTTGGAAGCTCAAACTATACTCATCATATGCAAGTGAAGGAAGTCGCCTATCAAATTCATATTGACTAGCTACTCTCTTGGTAGGCATTTTATTAGTCGATCTATAATAATTTCTTTTTCTTCCGAAAGCTCTTCTTAAAATGTCACTCTAGTCATGAAAACCACCTTTGCCTTTTCTTTACTCCCAATTGTGAGTTGCTCAACTTTCTTTTCAGTAAGCGTTCCATTAATTTATCTTCTAGATTTGACTCATTAACTAGAGGTACTTGGTGCTATAAATATCCAGTTGGAGCGTAATCCTTCCATCCATAAGTATAAGAATTGTCCCACTCTCAATTGTAGTTATTCTTGTATAGCACACTTTGATGCCAACTGTACATGCTCGGGTACTCCCATCTATAAGTAGGTGCTCAACATTTATGATTGTACTAACAACTCCCACCACTGTCACTACACGGCCTAAATATCGATTGAGCTTTTGAAAACTTGTAAGAACAGCTCACTCTTCCATGGTAGCCCCGACAATGGTGCTAAAAACTTGATTAATATATTTTGTGATAGTCAATATTTTAATAACCATAAGTGCATGGTGTAGTTGTAGCTAGTATTGACAAGTACAGGTCGATCTCACAAAGACTATAAATACTAGTACTTACCCTTATCCTATTATCTAGCCTAAAAATTGATTTTAGATTTTTACTGAAAAGAAACTAAAACTAAGTAAAATAAAATAGGTAACAAACTTGAATAGAAGATTATAGAAGAACTTAGAAAATTATCAATATCGAGAATTAGTATCTAGTGTTCAAATTCCCCTAAACCCTTAACAGATTAATCTCTTATTATACAATTGTTTTGTTGATTAGTTAGATCGTGGAGACTCCTATGGTATGTTAGTAGCTAACCTTGAGTCTACTAACAACTAATCTTAAGGTCTCTAACTGAATTACTCATATTAAATCTTATAGAATTGCGTTATCGATTTATGAGCCCCTCTATTAGGTTTGACTCTAATCTAGAAGATTTATGTCATCCTATCTCTGGGATTGTAATCAACTCCTTCTAATTACATTAGATCTATTCACACTAAGATTTCTCAATATCTACGTATGAAATCAAATTATGATTTAATTTTCTTGGATTATTAGAATATAAATAAAACACGTGATCAGATCACAATATATCAAACAACCAACTGCATTAACAAAAGAATCAAATCCCCCTAAACCCTCAATCGATTGATCTTTTGTCATGCAATTGTGTTGTTGATTTATTGGACCGTAGAGATTCCTATGGTATGTTAGAGTTGACCTTGAGTCTACTAACAACTAATTTGAAGGTCTCTAACCGAATTACTCAGGTTAAAACTTATAGGATTGCATTACTGATTTATGAGTCTCTATGTTAGGTTTGACCTTAATCTGAAAGATTTATGTCATCCTATTTTAGAATTATAATTAACTCTTTCTAATTATGGTAGATCTATTAACACTAGGATTTCTCAATCTCTACGTATGAATATAATATTCTCAGGTTATTATAACATAAATAAAATACAAAATCAGATCACAATGTATCAAACAACTAAATGCATTAATAAAAGAATCAAATTATATCAAAGTATTAATGTAAGGTTCATCTAACCTAAATATTAACCGGCAGTTTAATTACACATGATCGAACATGAAATCAAGTATATAGAAATATAAATATGAACAAAAAACAATGGGTTCATAATTATAAATCTCCCTGATTGTCTTCTATCGAATGTTCTTTCGATGTAGAGGCTTGATCTTGAATTATGATGGATCTGTCGATAATTTCTTCGTGTTTTCCACTTCTCTGGACCAAAATCACACCTAGAGAATGAGTCCTGTGTCTAGAATCTCCCCCTAACCCTACCCTTTGCCCCACATATCTCTCCTCAATTGCCACTAGAAACATCTCTGACAGACGCACGGTCTCTTGCACGGTCCTGCATTAGATCGTGCATAACCAAAATTGAGTGAAAATTGTGAAAGTGCATGAACTCATAGAAGTGCACGGGCAGATGAACAATTGTGCATTCCTTCAGGTTTTTGACCTCGATGTCTTCATATCTACGTTGCAATTACGTCACAATATCTTCCTATAAATTGTGACTCCACTTCTCAGCTTTCCAAAGGATCTTCTTTTTCTTAAAACAAAGTCGTGTAGCTAAAGTTATGGGCCAAAAAAAGGGAAGGATAGATTGGGCCGAGATAGACTTCTTATCTCATTCTCAATCTTTTTGGCCCCTCGAAACATCACTTTTGGGCCTCGAGTTTGCATAGGAATTATGGCCCAGGAGGTTGGCTTGAATTTGAGCTTTTGAATCACCTCATTTATATCTCATAAGCCTCAAATAGGTCTATGTAAAGCTCCCGTGGTTAGGCTGCTAATTTTGCAGAAATAAGTCTTATTTTAAACAAATAGTTGCCAGGTCCAAATGAATTCTAACAGTTACGAATTTGGGCTTTCTAAAAATCTTGAGATGTCCTCTAATTATTCTTTGAAGACGACATTTAGATCCAAACTCTCCATCTATGTTAAAAACTGTGCATAGCTTCTGTGCATCAAATGTTAGCTTTATGTCGTATTTTCGTCTGAATTATTCTCCTTTAAGTTCTTGAAGGCAATTATAATTTGTGAAAGCACTTGAAGCAAATTAAATGCCAAATATAGGATAAAAGTATAAAATATCAAGTAAACTACATCAAACATGGGTGTAAAAATATAGCCGAATATCTATCTATCATTTACTTTCACTAAATGATATTTCACAAGTAATATTGATCCATTTTATTATTTATTAATAATATATTAACACATCATGTCATATTATTGAAAACATATTTACTTGTTATTTGTTAATTGTCATTTTATTTTTGTGTGATTTGATTGTTCATATGAACAAAATTTGTCACATAACAGCTCTGATAATGTCTTTAACAAAAATCTTAAGAGTAGGGAATATTATAACCATTAATCAATAGAAAACTTTTTAGAGAATTTTGAAGTGTTTTGGAATCAATGAAATTATATTCTGTGTGTCTTTTACTCAAAATTTAAAGGGATATTTAGGGGAGATAATTCAGACATGAGAATAAATTTATGGGGTATCTTTCAGTAATATATTCGTTTACGATGATATGGAATTTAAACGAAATTATATGTATATCTTTTTAAGTCAGTAGATGTGACGTGAGGCAAAATATCTGAAAAGTTGGTGAAAACTATGAAAGAGAACGACGGTTTGGACCGTCATGCGACCCCGTAACCAAAGCTGAGATATTTGACGATCAGATAGTCACCAAGCCAATACGCAGTGTCACACATTCGGCAATGGGAAAGTTTGGTCCTGAAGAGTGAAGAGTGAAGAGTTTGATTCCATAATTTGACGCGCAGTTACGGCCTACAAATGTCGCTGTAAGTCTAGGTACTTTAGCTTCTTTCTTTATTTCATCAAAACAGCACTACATCTTCAAGTCCTTTCACTTTTTCTCGAGTCTACAGCAGGACTCCACTATTATTATATGGAACCGCCGATTATTTTCCTTCACCAATAACCTTTGATCGAGGATTCTTTATTCTTTTTCTTGGAGTTTCACCGGCAGGATGCCAACTCCCTTCTTCTTGCTAGGAGAGTTTCAGCTCCATTTGTATCTTCTAGACTTCGAGTCTTTAACTTCCATTTCCATAATCACCATGCCTCTATATACTCTCTTTCTTAGCAATATTTTTATTCCTTCTTGTTGGAAAAATTATGTAAAATATTACACAAAAAATTTGATAACAGAGTTCAGCCAATTATGCCTATGTCTCCGGAGCTATTGCAAATTTTTATTAAGGAGAAAATTTACAAGTGTTTACAACACTATCACCTCATACCCAATTATCCCCAAGAATTTTTCCTACAAAAATTCTTTTAAAAAAAATTTTACTTAATTTTTACTCACATCATTCTGTCTTGCTCTCTCTTATTCTAGCACTCATTATCAATGGCCAAAGGCCATTTAAATAGACTTTAGAAAGAAGAAAAAACAAAATAGGATTCGGTGGTACGTGTTGCAAGTTAGCAATAACTTGGCAAATTCAATTTGAATTTACATACTGAAAAAACGTGTACCTCCTGCCTCACTTTTCAAATTTTTTTTTCTTCTTTCGATGCAACCCCCATTTATTGACTAAACAAAACCTTTATAATTTTTTATTTTCATTTCTTATTTCAATTGGGTAAGTCCCTATGTTGGAACATCTACCTAACAATTCTCCCACTTGAAGATGGATTTCAATCTGTCTTCACACCTTGAGCTATGCAACTGCTCTTCTACGATCTTGCCACTAGTCGAGGCCAATTGAAGCTGAGCATAGCTTCAGTTTATCAGTAGCTACCGTCTTTGTTAACATGTCTACCGAATTTTGAGCTCCACTAATCTTTCTAAGTTTCAAAATCCCATCTTCCAAAAGTGATAGGATAAAATGATATCGCACCTGTATGTGCTTCGTTTTGGAATGAAAAGACGGATTCTTTGCTAGATAGATAGCACTCTGACTATTGTAATACAAGACATTATTTTCTTATTTCTTGCCCAACTCCTCCAAGAAACTTTGGAGCCAAACCATTTCCTTACTGGCCTCCGTAATAGCGACATATTCTACTTCAGTAGTGGAGATAGCAACTATCTTCTGTAGTTGAGAAACCCAACTCACTGTTGTACCTCCTAGAGTATAAACATACCCTGTAGTGCTCCTTCTGATATCAACATTTTCGGCTAAGTCAGCATCCATATAGCCCGTTAATGTTGTATCTCTACCTTTAAAACAAAGTGCCTTGTTTGTAGTACCCCATAGATATCTAAGGATCCATTGGACTGCTTCCTAGTGTACCTTGCCCGGATTATTCATATACCTGCTAACAGCTCCCACTACTTGAACAATATCTGTTCTAGTACAAACCATGGCATACATCAGACTTCTAATTGCTGAGGTATACGGCACCTTCGCGATATGTGCACCTTCTTCCTCCATCTTCAGTGACTATTCTTTAGAGAGTCTGAAATGAACACCTAAAGGTGTATTCACTAGTTTAGCATCTTGCATGTTGAACTTGGAGAGTACCTTTTTGATGTACTCAGCCTGTGATAATACCAAAGTGCCCGACTTCGTGTCTCTCTTAATCCTCAATCCAAGAATCTGTTTTGCAACACTTGAATCTTTCATTATGAACTGCTTTGACAATTTTTGCTTCAACTTTTTAATCTCGTGCATATCTGAACCTGCAACGAGCATGTCATCAACGTTTAATAATAAAATAATGAAGTTGTTCTCGAACTTCTTGATGTAGCAACAATGATCTGCTTGGCATCTTGTGAAACCACTGCTGCCCATAAAGTTGTCAAACTTCTTGTACCATTACCTAGGAGCTTGTTTTAAACAATACAAGCTCTTCTTTAACTTGCATACTAGGTTTTTCTTGCCTGCCTTTATGAAACCTTTTGGCTGTTTTATATAAATTTCTTTCTCCAAATCACCATGAAGGAAAGTTGTCTTTACGTCTAACTGCTCAAGATGTAAATTCTCTGCAGCTACAATTTTCAACACCAGTCTTATTGTAGTCAGCTTTACGACTGGAGAGAAAATTTCATTGTAGTCAATATCTTCTTTTTGTTGAAAGCCTTTGACAACCAATCTCGCTTTGTAACGTTTGCTTCCATCGTGCTCTTTTTTTATCCTAAAAATTCACTTGTTATAGAGCGCTTTCTTGCCAGGTGGTAGTTTAGCTAATTCTCACGTCTGATTTGACATGAGTGAGTCCATCTCTTCTTTCATGGCAGACTCCCACATGACTGAATTCTCCACTTGCATAGCTTCATAAGAACACTCTGGTTCTCCACTGTCAATTAGCAACAAATAGTGCAAAGAAGGCGAATAACGCTGGCTTGGTTTAGGAATTTTGGAGGAGCGTCTCAGTT
The DNA here is from genome assembly GCA_025629805.1 of Erythroxylum baracoense. NCBI lineage: Eukaryota > Viridiplantae > Streptophyta > Magnoliopsida > Malpighiales > Erythroxylaceae > Erythroxylum > Erythroxylum baracoense. The sequence continues at coordinate 5,931,997 of JAOTAY010000191.1, forward strand.
TTGGCATGCCTGGTTCTTCTTGAACTACTTCAGGACTATTCTGAACATCATTTCTAGAAATCTTCTCGAACTCAGCAAATTCCTTCGTTTCAGCATCTGTATTGGAACTACTTGGTTTTACTGTTGACATGTCTTTGTACATCACATTTTCATTGAATATGGCACCCTAGCTTTTCATGATCTTCCGATTTTCATAATACCAAAACTAGTAACCGAACTCATCACCACCATATCTAACAAAGACACATTTGTTAGACTTAGCATCAAGTTTACTTCTTTCAGCATAATCTATGTGTATGTAAGAAATATAACCAAACACTCTTAAGTGCAAAAGGTTTACCTCTTTTCTACTCCAAACTTCCTCTAGTATTCCTCCATTCAAGGGAACTGAGGGTCCACGATTGATCAGGTAGGCTAAAGTGTTAACGACTTCAGCCCATAATATTTTGGGTAAGCCGGCATGTATCCTCATACTTCTGGCATGTTCATTCAGAGTTCTGTTCATGCACTCCACTACACCATTTTGCTGCAGTGTCATAGGAACTGTTTTCTCTATCTTGATCTCATTGTTTACAAAAAATTTTCTGAATCTATGATCTTTATACTCTCCTCCATTATTAGACCTCAACCGCTTGACTTTCAAACCAGTTTCATTTTCTACCATGGCCTTCCATTTTTTGAAGGTATCAAAGAGTTCTGATTTCTTCTACAAAAAATAAACCCACACCTTCCTTGTAGAATCATCGATGAAGGTGACATAATATAATGAGCCTGCAAAAGATGGAACTGGAGGTGGTCCCCATACATCGGTATAAACCAGCTCTAACTTTTTTGCCTTGAGTGTCTTGTCAATCTTTGCAAAACTGACCTTCTTCTGTTTTCTAAAGATACAATCCTCACATAGGCTGACATCTACACGTTTCAGATCCGGCAGCTTCCCCTTTGACAAAAGTGTCTTCATCCCTTTCTCGCTCAAATGGCCGAGCCTTTGGTGCCATAGGTTTGATTTTCCATCAACATCTGCTGTCGCAATGATATTTTCTAAGTTTGAGGATACATAGAGAGTATCAGTTTTCTTTCCACGGGCAATGACAAGTGCTCCTTTGGTAATCTTCCATTCACAATCTGAAAAGGTTGTACAATATCCATCTCCATCAAGCTGTCCTACTGAAATCAAGTTTCTTTTGAGGCCAGGAATATGTCTCACTTCTTGCAGCTTCCAGGTAGTCCGGTTTGGCAACTTTAATCGGATGTCTCCTTTTCCCATGATCTTTAAAACTTCATCATCAGCTAGATGAACCCTCCGAAAATTACCACTGACATAGTTTTCCATGATTTCTTGGCATGGGTGGTGTGAAAAGATGCTCTTGAATCTAAGATCAATGATTCAATCGGACTGTTGACACTTAGGATCATAACATCACCTATTTTCTCGATCACATTTGAAGATTCCTATAAGTCGGTATCTTTCTTCCGTGGTCGACAATCCTTCTTAAAGTGACCCTTCTTGCCACAATTATAACATTTGAATTCTTTCTTTCCCGATCTAGATTAGTCCCTTCTAGATTTTGATTTGCTATGATTTGAGTTTCTCTCTGAAGTTCTTCCTCTAGATTTTATGTGTAAAGCCGAAGAAGTTAATGCTTTGCCTGATTCTCTCCGCCGAATTTCTTTACTCAATAGCAGATCCTGAACATCGTCGAATTTCAATTTAGTGTTTCCCGATGAGCTGCTGACTGCTATAACGATAGCATTCTAACTGCCTAGTAGAGATGATGAGAGAATCAAAGCTCGAACTTCATCATCGAATTCAATTTCTACATAACTCAACTGGGTTGTGATTGTGTTGAGTTCATTTAGATGTTGGGCCGCTAATGCCCCTTCCACCATCCGAAATTTAATAAGCACCTCATTAAATAAACTTTGTTTAAAGCCAATGGCTTCTCATACATACTGGAGAGAGACGTCATAAGACCCGTCATGATCTTTTCCTTTACTATGTTGAAAGCAACATTGCGGGATAATGTCATTCGAATAACTCCAAGGGCTTGCCTATCGAGAAGATTCCAATCTTCATCCTTCATGCCCTCTGGCTTTATTCCTGAGAGAGGTTGATACAACTTTTTTTAGTACAGATAATCTTCAATCTACATCTTCCAAAAGCCAAAGTCCGCATCATCAAACTTTTCAATTTTCACCTTTCCTTCGTCTGCGGCCATTGCTCCCACTAGAATCTAGACTCCTTTGGATCGTTTCTGACTAGTCCTGCAAACTACCGTGTACTAAGACACCTTTGTCGACAAATCGGAACCGCCGACAAAATTTTACTATTCACAAAATTACTATTCACGTAAATAGTAATTTTGCAGAAACTGGCAGAATTGACTACCAAAAGCTTTGATACCAGTTGTTGGGAAAATTATGCAAAATATTACACACAAAAATTGATAATAAAGTTCGATTAATTATGCCTATATCTCCGGAGCTGCTGCAAATCTTTACAAAGGAGAAAATTTACAAGTATTTATAACACTATCAGTTTAAAACCAATTATCTTCAAGAATTTTTCCCACAAAAATTCTTTAAAAAAAACAAAAATACTTAATTTTTGCTCACACCACTCTGTCTGGCTCTCTCTTATTCTAGCACTCATTATCAATGGCCAAAGGCTATTTAAATAGACTTTGGAAAGAAGGAAAAACAAAATATTATTCGATTGTTGAAAGTTGACTCAAATTGAATTTTCTTATTGGAAAAACATGTACCTCCTGACTCACTTTTCAAATTTCCTTTTTTTCTTTCAGTGCAGCCCCCATTTATTGACTAAATAAAACTTTTATTATTTTTTTATTTTCATTTCTTATGTCAATCGGGTGAATCCCTATGTTGAGACGTCTACCTAATACTCAGCAACGCAGAAATGCAAGAAGAAACACAGTTTACGAAAGAGAGATATGGTTCAGTTGGTCTCAACATAAAAACACTATAATTAATATTGTGAAATATTAATTAATGCCCCACATACTCGCTGCCCAGTGCCTATAGCATTATTTATTTATCACAGCAATCTCCCTTTAATGCCTAATGATGGGTATAGCTATAGGCATTTAAGCTAGCATTAATTACTTAGCATATTTTTGTGCTATCTTCAAGAGGCAGAGTGTGAGTTCTCGGGGTTGGGAGAGCATAGCCATATGATCAGTCTCTTTCATCTCCATAATCTCATCAACCGGACTATTCTCTATCATCCACCGCTGGAACTCTTCAGTTATCCCTTTATCTTCGGAGCATACTACGAAAACCCGTTTGACCGACCCGTATCCCTCCTCAGTCATTTTCCTTGACTTGGACAAATCGTGCACAAACAACGAGCTCGGCCTCAACAGTGACTTTGCCAATTCAAGATCCTACAAAGAACAAATGTTTACCAAGCTATTGTTGTTTAGGAACATCACGTTTACGAATGGTATGGCCAGAATTAATCCCAAATTTTATTTAGAGAATTCAATTTATCATTCTTATATAAGTTGATCAAATTAAGAAGGGGTTCAAGAAATTACCAACCTCTACAGGGCTTAGTTGATAAAGCTTTAATGATAAGAACTCAGTCCCAAAAAGCATTGACTGTAGTTGCAGTTCAGAGTTGCCGTAGGGTGAAAACTTGGTGTCCAACCAGCCGCCTTCTGGGACCCTTCGTCCGTACTTTATGACAATAACAAGCATTTCGTTAGTAGAATCATTGTTTAATGCTGCTCTACGAAATCATGCCCTTACTCGGATAATTTTACATTTGAACCACCCACTTCAAAGGTGGTGATAGACAAAAGCAATAAAGCATCTGTGTGAGTAATAAAAACTCAATACTTTGACCTCGTTCCATAAAATCTGGCTGTATCTATTATGAGTATGACGTGATTGAGAGTGAGCCGAATAGCAATAAGCAAAACTTAATGATTTGGTACAAGGTGCAACCAAAATTCTACATTTGTTTTCTGGATCAGGCGGTTATGTCATGCACAGTATACAAATCACAAGAAAGAAGAACAGCTGTACCTCTTCTAAGACATATGAAGGCTGATTTTTGGTGTCTGGCATGAAAGCTGTGAGGAAGACAGCCACTTCAATCTTCTCTGGGAATTTCTCCATAGCAAGAGACAGATTCATGCCTCCTAAGCTGTGGCCAACTAGTATAACCTTTTCATTTGGTTGCACTGATGAGTTCAGGAAATCTAACAAAGGTTGAGTGTACTCTGAAAATGAGTAAACCTCTTCTATGGACTTCGCATGGATGCCTGCACCAGCTAGGTCCAATACCGTGACACGGTGGCCGGAGGCCTCCAGCAGCGGTTTCACCTTGTACCAAGTCCAAGCCCCATGACACGCTCCATGTATTAGTACAAAATGCTTCTTCAGACCTCCCACAAAATCCTCCATGACTTTCTGTTTTTCTCTTAGCAAAATGAGACGACTTAAGTGACCACAAGAGAAGGAGAGAACAGAAAGCGCGAGAATGTACAAGACATGGCACATTTTTTTCTCTCCTTTGTATGGCCCGTTTGATTCTTTTTTTATTTTCAAATTTAGTAAAAATCTATTTGTTTGACCTTTTTTATATTATGTTTTTTTTCTATAATCTGATTTACCATTAACTAAATATATATTATTTAATTATCCAATATATTAATTATTAATAAAAATTATGAATAATTTAAGTAAAATTTATATTTAATTAAAATTATGAATAATTTAATTTATTCTAACAATTTATTTGATTTTTAAATTAATTTAAATAAAATTTTTAAATAATTATTAATAAATATAATTAAATTTAAAATATCTTCATTATGTATAAATTCAAATAAAATTCTAATTTAATAATTAAAATATATTAAAAATAAATATTAATTTATAAATAAATATAAATTTTAAAATTATTTATTTTAATAAAATAAAATAATTGTCAGTAATAGTTTATTAATAAATATTATATAAGAGATTAAAATAAATTTAATTAATTAAATTATTTTTAAGTTTTATTTAATATGTAATTACCATTAGTAATAAAAATAAAACTATATTGACATTAAAAACTAAACAAATTTCTGTTTTTATTTAAAAGAAAATATAAACTAAAAACAAGAAATAAAAACTAAAAACTATACTAGAAAAATGGAAGTAGAACCAAACGACCCCTAAAAATACATAAGTGTGTTCTATCAAAATTTAGGAATGAATTACTTTTTAAAAAAATGCAGGAATGAATTGAATTTAACAGATCAACTACTCTGTATATATTTATTATTATCGCATGGGCATGCACACGGGATGAGTGTAGCTATTGGTGCGCATTGATATGTAAACACATGAGGTGTATTATACAATAATTTAGATTGTTGCTAATTTAGGTCATAGAGCAATGTGACTGCATCATGGGCATACTTATATAGACCATACACAAAGATGACTTGGGATGATCAAACGGAAGGCTCATCAAGGCACTTGTATTGTGACATATGGCCAAAACATGTAAATAATGGCCAAAAGAAATAGAGGTAATCCGGGTGATTTTAGCTTACTTGGTCCATAGGTTCTTATAAGTCTATATAAAGACATCATTTGTAGTTCATTTGTATAAGGGGATGAAACTGATACATTTAATCATCTATAAGGGAGTTAAGAACTTTGTGGTAAAGTTCTTTGTGTAAGGAGTTCTTTTAAGCAATGTTCTTATAGAGTTCCTCAAGTTGGAAGAAACTCATTTTCCTTTGTATTATATCTTTGATATTTGATCACTAAAGCTTGACTTTGCTGTAGCTCTCTTATTTGTCACTTTAATTGTGAAACACTTTGTATTGTAAGAGTGGACAAGAGTGACATAAAGCATTAAAAAACAAACAAATTGATTGGTCAATGATTATTAATGGAAGGCTGAGTTGAGCTTTGTAAATTAAATTCGAACTCCATATAAGGACTTTGGTAAAATCATTGTAATTTTAGTTTGCAAGAAAACTCCCCATGACATTTAGGAGGTTTAAAGGTTTACAAATTGAATCAGTATTAAACCATCATAAAAATGATATGTAATAAAGATTGAATAAAATTGAAGAACTTAAAATGAGATTGAAGAAGGAGACAATCTTTACCTATTAAAAAGATATAATAGGTTGAAGTTTACTTGAAGGAGGCTGTCAAATAAAAACAATTAATTTATTTTAGTTTATAAAAATAGGTTATTTTACAAAAATTAATTAATTTTTAATAACAAAAAATATTAAGATAAACCAAGCTAATAAATTAATCAATTTAAATTTTTTATGGTTGAATCATTAAGTAGTGGCATAACACTACCATAATTAAGAAGTCGACCCACATGTCGCATTAAACTATGATTTACTGAAATTTATTCTCAATTATTGCAAGATTACATCCAAGCCCAGTCTTCGAACTTTACAAGTCCTAGGTAAAATAAAAAAAGCTCTTATTTTTATCTATTTTGGGTTCTTATAAAGAATAAAAAGAAGCAAAATATAAGCTTCTTTTTATTTTTTATAAAGTCAATAGTAAAAATAGGCTTTATTTTACTGTTTATGAAGATGGGTCTTGACTGGGTGCTCAGGCTGCCCTTACCCAAGGGTGATTATAAACTTTTTGTCTTTATATTATAACAGTTATATGCCTCTGTGCTACTCATTTATGGTATATACTATTCGGGATTTACAATAGTTTATTGGCATCCTACACCCATAAATAAATATGCTTTTTCTAAGCCTTAAAAAATGGGTTTCGAAATTCTAAAGACCATTTAAGATAATTTAATCTAAATAGTTTACTTAATAATGTAATTAATAATTTATTGTATCCACTCACAAATTTACTTATATCATCATGAAAATAGTGATTGTAATTTTTTTCAAAAAGAGAGTCAAGTAAAAAGAATTTATTAATGAAATAGAAAGCCAACCTTATTTATCCGTATAATCACATGGATGTATGTTGCAGAGAAAACAAAATATGCATAAGTAATTCATATTGTATCTGAAAAACCAGTTTCGTCGTTTGAAATAATTTTGAACCCTTTAGCTAAGTTCATTAGAAAAGCAATTTCAATGGAAGAATTTAAAATTAAACAACCAACTTTAAATTAGTTTTAAAATTGCAATTTTATTTATTTTAAAAATATTTAAAGCATTAAGAATTTATATGTTTACTTTTTTTGACTTAGTTTTAACATAAATATTTATATACTTGAATGTTAAATGTGTGATAATAACTGTAACTACTAACTACTGCCATCATACATCAGTTTTATCAGTATTTTCCGTAGTCTTTGGCACGGTAACTTATAAATGATAAATGCTAATCAATACGTCATGTCACCCAAACTTAAATTTTAAATGCACCTTTTCAGTTCTCACTAAATTCTTCTCAATGACTTGCCATTAAAGTCTGGTCAGTCTGACACACTGATTTTCTAGTCACCGTGATTCATAGAAACTGTACTAAATTGGACAAGAGTGCCCATTCCTGCAAGTCTTAGAAGCAATAATAGGGCTCTGGTTCTTGTCGAACGAACGTAAGTGATACACGATTCCATTTCATAGCTTGTCTGTCGGTGACTCGGTGTTCTATTGGGTGATGCTAGAACACGAAGAAACAAAAAATATTAAATTATTCACTTGGAGGATAACAATTGCCAAATGTGAGTCGTGCGGAGGCCACCTTGATAAATTCTACATACTTTTAACTTCAATTACACGATGTACAATTGTTTGAGACGATATATAATTATTCTTGAGTTGAGAGGATATATAATTATTCTTGAGTTATTAAGTTTAATATATGTTTTAATATTAATTAATTCTAAAACATAAACTAATCAAAATTCAACTAAATAGATAAGAAATTAAAACAACTTGACATAAAACATGGAGGACACCGCTACTTAGAAAATAAGCAGCTTATAAGGTTGTCAAAAATGAAGCTTCAAAAGTAAAACTTTAAAGATCTCTCTAGCGCAATATTAAGTGCAGATGCTTCAGAGGATCTCCAAATATTACCAATCATTTGAAACAAGAATAATGATGGGAGACAATAACTCAGAGATAAAAAAAGAGAAGGTATGTGAATCTTTTCAATGCAAGTCTAAGAAACAAACAAAATCGGATATTACTTGTTTTATTTGTAAAGGTCCACACTTACTTGTGAATGCACAAAAAGGAAGACATGTGAGGATCAAATTATGATCTCAAAGGATTAACAAAAAGGAAGTGAAGACGATGAAAGAAGTCTACTTTAACAACTATGTTATATTGGAGGCAGTTGTTCTTGTGCAGAAACGTCTGAACAAAAACAAAGGAAAACCTAGTGGAGGATGGAAACGGTACATAGGTGATGTGCTTATGCAAATTGTGACTAAGAGTTCCTCAAGGGAATCACATTCAAAGGAGTGCATATAGATTATTTCAATAAAGGTGTTGATTTCTTTTTGTGGAAGTAGTTTGTTAGACTTTAAGTCTAAATTGTGGAATTGTGTAAGTGTTGGTAAGCCTTTGCTGATGATTACTACTTAGGTTGATGGAATAAGATAAAGACTTGTTAAATAGGTAGGAAAAACAAGCATTGTTAATGAAAGGTTGAGAGTTAGTATGCATTAGTGCAAATTGATATGTAAACATATAAAGTTTATTATACATTGATTTAGATTGTTCCTAACTCAGGGAATAAAGCAGTATGACTACATTATGGACATACTTAGATGAACCATGTGTAAAGAAGGCTTGGGATGGTTAAATAGAAGGCTCATTAAGACATTTGTCTTTAATATGCTATAATGTGGTGACATATGCAAAGCCATATAAATAATGGTCAAAAAAAGTGGAAGCAATATCTTTAAGTATTGGGAAGGTGGGTCAAAGGAAGTGGGAACAAATAGGCATCTTCCAAACGCTTATCCCACATGCAAAAGAGGAGTTATAGAAAGAAGTGGCATCTCCCCACTAACTTAGTAGGTTAGTGGAGAAAGTGGGTGGTTTTAGCTTACTTGGTTCCTAGTTCTTTTAAGCCTATATAAAGGCATCCTTTTTAGTTCATTTGTGTGCAAAGAAACTTTATACATTCAATTATCTATAAGAGAGTTGAGAGATTTGTGGGATAGTTCTTTGTGAGAGCTTCGAGTAGTTAAGTGGTGTTCTTGCAGAGTTCTTCAAGTTGGATGAAATTGGTTTTCCTTTCAATTGTGTCTTTGATATTTGATAACTAAAGGTTGGATTTACTGTAACTCTCTTATTTGTCTTAATTGTGAAACACTTGTGCAGTAAGAGTGGAGTGAAACGCTTCAATATAAGTAACATGAAGCAATTAAAAAAAACAAAATTATTGATCAATGATCACAATGGGAAGGCTGAGTTGAGCTTTGAAACTTAAACTTGTATGCCATATAAGGACTTTGACAAAGTTATTCTAATTTTAGTGCGCCTGAAAAGTCCTAATGCCATTTAGTATAGAGATTAGGCCTGCCTCTGTGCCTTTATTATACTTTGCTACTTATTAAAGGCAAGTTGAGTATATTAGATAAAAATAATAGCAACAATAGCAAAAACAAGAACAAAAACAACAACGACAACAACAATAACAAAAATGATGACAACAACAACAATAACGATGACGATGACCCCAGTAGAGAGATTGTTTGAGGAGGTCTAGAAATACTCAACCTTACTCTCTTTAACTAATAGAGAAGTTGTTTTCGATAGACTCATAGCAAAAAAGTAATTTTTTAAAAATGATTTAAAGAAAACAAAAGCCAAATACATAAAAAATAAATAAAAATAAAAGTAAAAATTAAATTAAATTAAGTAAACAAATAAACGTATAAGAAAGAAAACAAATAGGTAAATAAACAAACAAGCAATTAAAAGAGAAAAATATGAAATAAATAAATAAAATAACTAGGTGGATAAGTACCACATTCAAAAGTATTTAAGCTAAATACAAGATATAAGAATCGAAGAAAAGAGGTTCAAAAGGCCTATGGAAATAAAAATATCTCTTTAAGAAAAGCGAATGACTCTCTATGTAAGACCTCCTACCCGCATCTAGTTCCCCAAAGTTTCCTATTAAGGGTCAAGTACTTAGTAAGTTCTAGTAGTGTCATATTGTCTGAGTAGAGTATATTAGATATATTGAAAAAATTCCTCCAATTATCTTATATATGTTAGGCAATTAAGCTGCTTAACCTATTGATCATCTATACTTTGATTGTTAATGTACAAGAAGAATATTGTATTTTATAACATAAACATAAATGTCCCTATATTGAGTTGGCAAAATCTTTTATGATGATGCTACAAAACCAAAAGAGAAATTATACAGATTGGATTATTTTTAAGTTAGTTTTAAACAGTATTGCCTACGTAATTTTGATAGAAAGAAACTAAAAAATATATGTGAAGGAGTTTGCATATGAACAAAAGCTTATTTATACAATAATGAACAATGTCAATGACCAAATACTAACTTATAAGCTGAACCAGAGATTTAATCAAACTTTGGCACTCAAATAGAAGCTTCCACTTAGAGAATAGAAAATGCTCTAGGTTGGAACTTCATAAAGGTCCTTTCTAGTACCGTTACACTATTAAAGACTACAAATTAGAGCAAGTAACCATTTGGAACTCCTAGTTGATGTAACTTCCACTTTATGCAAATTTTCTGGAGTTCTTTAAGTCAACTTTGACTCAAGCAATTTTGTATTAGCTCTCCTTGGAGGTTAATAATTTTTTAACTTTTCAAAAAATATTTTCCTTTTCTTTTCCTTTATTTTTCTCCTTTTTTTCATTTTTCAATGTTAATTAATTCTAAAACATAAACTAATCAAAAATCAACTAAATTGATAAAAAAATAAAAAACTTGACATAAAATTTGTTCAAGTGTACAAATTATTCATAAATGTAGCATTTGATATAAGTGCTCCTTAATTATATTGGATATTACATCAGTACATGTGTTCTATGATCCTAACTTTATGAAAATGCGTTATTCTCACTCCCTTCCTATTTCAAATTGAGATACTCTTGAAATTGAAATCTTATGTCAAATTGAAATCTAATTGAAATGAGATTTTGGAATCTTGTTATTGGAATTATATTGTTTCTATTTTTGCGAAATAAATCATTTTGACATAAGTTTTTCATGGCTATCAAGCAGTGATTATTATCCATTTTATTCAGAAAAATATTTGAAAATAGCCTCTCTACTAGTTAGGAGTAAGGCTGCATACTACTGAACCTCTTCAAACCCCGTGTCTCAGCGGGATTTCTAATGGATGGTGTTGTTGTTGTTTTATTCAAAAAAAAAACTAATTTAAAACTTGAACATATATTAAAATAAGTTGTATAATTAAAATTTTACGTTTAATTACATTTACAAAAAAAGCAAATTTTAGTATAATATTAATGTTACAATAAATATAATACGTAAAAAATAAATATGATAAAAGCAAATCACAAACATAAGATATACCAAAATTTTTATACAGAAAACTCTTTTGAAATAAGGATAAAAATTACGAGAGTTTTGGCATACCAAAAGAATTTTGTAAAATTCTCTTCAAAGTAATCACAAAAAAGGAAAAAAAACAAAGGATACAGGTAACAATAATAATCAAAGAAGCAAGAAAAAGAGAAATTCATCCGAATTTGAATTAATATTTATGGGGTAAAAATTGAAGTTATAGTCCTCTAAAAAGTATCTTTATAGTTCATATTATAGAGCAATGTCTCATGAATTCCCAAAACCAAATTTAAGTTTGATCCAACATTGAATGAATTCAAATCAGATGGAAAATCAAAATTAATTCTAAAAATTTTGATGCACTTTTTCTTCTTTCCTTGCTTCCTTTTTTTTTCTGACTCTCACACTCATCACTACTCCAACTATTAAACATTAAAGAAGAGTTAATTAAAAAGCTAAAATGAGTTCCTAAAAATGATGAATTAAGTCCAACAAATTTGGACCTTTCTACATATAGGAGGGAAAAAGGCCTAACCTAACAATGTACGTCAAAATATGTGGAAGAGACTACCATCTGGATGATTAAACTAATGTTTTCAAAATGGACGAACCGATTCAACTGATTTAACATTGAAAACCTTGAACTAGTTAACTTTTGAGTTCAGTTTTTAACTTTTTAGTTTGTTTTAGTTTAATAATCTTTATTATTAAAAATCTACTAGTTTATTAATTAATCGACCAGTTTTTATAAACTAATTAGTTTTTACTAATTTTCATTTAATATTCTCCTTTTTTAATTAAACTTTAAATTTTTTGAAGAATAAAGATAGTCTTTTTCAATCATTTTTCAAATTCTTTCATTTTATTCAATCTTTAACTAGTTTATAATAGTCTAATACTAGTTGAAGCTTTTAAACTTTAAACCTTTTATCTTACCGGTTTAACTTTTAGTCCAATTTTGAAAATATTGGATTAAATGATATATATCAAACTTCTATTAGAAAATATTTGATCATCATTTCAAAACCAATGTCATACATATAAATCTTTTGTAGTTTAACCAACCTAAAATCTAAAATATCTCAAAACTAATGTTATCTAACATCAATATGATTTGACCTATCATAGAATATGGAATTCTTAGCAAATTACACTGCACTTTTACTATCATGATATAGTACACACCACTCTTATATAGCATCGTGCTTCTTCATGTATTTCTTTATCTAGATCACTTCTTTACAAGCTTCAACTATAATAATAAGCTCAAATTTTATAGTTAAAAATTATTTCATTTTTGTAACTTAGATTACCAATATACAACCTCCTATAAAGATAATCAAATAACTTGAAGTGGACTTTCTTATATCTACTTCTTTTACCATATTTGGATTTTTATATGTAAATTTCTCTATTCCAAAATACAAACTCAAACTAGAAAGTCCATAATTTAATGCTTTCTTTTTATATTAAAAGAAAATGAATATCAATGCTAGTTTGAGAAACATCAAATCTTGTACAAACTATTTCATGCATCAATCTACCTACAACTAAAGAATAATTGATGTGAATCCACCTAAGACCCACAAATAAGTTTGAAATAAACTCAAGAAAGCTAAAAAATTTGTATAAGGAAATGACCTATTGATTATAAAGAATCAAGAATAAATTTCATTAAGTATTTAAACATCACAAAGAAAGAATTCTTTGTTAAGTTCAAAGTTTATCAATGAACAAGAAAAAGAAGCATTCGCAACTCTCAAATAACAAAGATATCAAAAACTAAATAAAACTAAAAAGAAACATGTATTAAATACATAATAAAAAATTGAGATTTTGTGTGGCATAATTGTAGACTAGACCATATTAGTTATACACTTTTGAAAGTCAGTAACCAAGACATGCATATGTTTGAGACGCTGGATCTCTTTGGACCTTCGAGAAAATAGATATTGTAACACCCCCTTACCGTAGGGTACGCACCGGGGAGCCCGTAGGTCATTCCGATACATATCCTATGATAAGGGAGCGCTATGTGCAATCACTAAATCACTCCACATGGCATCACATCAATTTGAATAATAAAACATTAATTATAAACCACAATATTTT
>JAOTAY010000191.1:5972918-5999081 GCA_025629805.1 Erythroxylum baracoense
AAGGCACAAAACGGCAGTACAAAAGAGGAAAGAGCAGGGACAAATTGGCAGCAGCTTGAGACAAGATAAAAACCATCAGTAAAGAGGATAAAAACGACAGCAACAGAAGATAAACTTCAGTAGCTAGTAGAGAAGCACAGTAGAAAAAACAGGAACAAGTGAAACAACACAGCAAAAGGAAAAGAGAAGCAGATAAAACATAGAAATAAAAGAGCCAAAACGACAGCAACGCAGAGGAGCCCAATAGAAGAAAACGACATAGCAGACCAAAGCAGAAAGAATGAAACGACAACAGCAGAAGAAGAAACACCCAGCAGAAAACAACAAACAGTAGTAAACCAAAAGAAGCAGCAAAAAGGCCAACACAAGAGCAAAACGCAGAGCAAAAGAAGCATAAATAACAAAGATAAAACGACAGCACCCAGGAGAAAAAGAACAGTTCAAAAACACAGTAGACTGGGTGATGTTAGTGTTTTAACGTACGCGAAGAGTTTTCTTTTCTAAAAAGAATAGGACTGTGTTTTTAGAGAAGAGAGGAATGACTTTTTAAGAGGTAGTACATAGGTGGCTCACTTGGAAAAACAGGCAGCAACTGGACCAAGTTTTGCAGGACGTCTTCTGGAGGAGGGCGTAAACATACGTTAGGTCTTGTTTCCACCTTTTGTTTTCAAAAAGATAACAAGGTTGTTGTCCACTCACACACGTTTTCTTTTAGATTCTTACAGAGAAAATCTTTAATCGTATATAGTATGTCTAAATAATAAAATATCATCAACATATAAGACTAGAAATACAAATTTACTCTCACTAATCTTTCAGTAAATACAACAATTAGCAACATTTTTTGAAAGTTAAAGATGTTATGATATCATTAAACTTAATATATCATTTTTGGGAAGTTTGTTTAAATCCATATATTGATTTCTCAAGTTTACACATCATATAACCGTTTTCTTTTATTAAAAAACCTTTCAGTTGATCTATTTAAATTTCCTCCTTAAGACCACCATTTAATAAGACAACTTTCACTTCCATTTGATGTAACTCTAAATCAAATTGAGCCATTAACAACATGATTATTCTTAATGAGTGTTTCTTTGAGACAAGTGAAAAAGTCTCTTTATAATCAATGTTATCCTTTTGAGGATAACCTTTGACAATAAGTATAGCTTTGTATCGTTTAATATTACCATTCAAGTTATGTTTAGTTTTAAAGACTCATTTGCATTTGACTCACTTAGATCCTTAATTAACAAGGTCCCAAACATTATTTTGTTCTATTGAATTTAACTTATCTTTCATAGTATCATTTCATTTATCAAACTTATCACTGTCAACAGCTTGTGAAAATGAAACAAGATCATTATTAATGCCATAATCAAATTTTGACTCTTATAAATAAACTACATAGTCATCAGGAATAGTTGATCTCCTTATTCTTACAGGTTTATTCAAAGTTATTCTACGTGGTTTATTTAAATTAATTGGTTGTAAGTTAATTTCTTCATAAGATGTTGTTTCATCCAAATCTTGTCGAGAATTCTTTTGTTCTTCCAATAGTAGGCCAACATTTAGTATAGATGTGGATACTAGAACATTTATAGGTAATGGAACATCAACCCTTATTTCACTAATATCCACAACATGTTTTTCAGTACTCCCACTAACTTTACCATTTTTAATAACTTAACATTAGATGTTTCAACAATTCTTGGACTGTGATAGTAAAACCTATACCTTTAGATTTCTCTGAGTAACCAATAAAATAACTACTAATTGTTCAAGAATCTAATTCATTTTCTTATGGATTATAAACTCGTGCTTCTTCTAGACAATTTCAAACATGCAGGTGCCTCATACTAAGTTTCCTTCTAATACATAACTCAAAAGGAGTTTTAGGTAATACCTTACTAAGAATCCTATTTAACAAATACACAGTAGTTTTAAGTGCACGCATCCACAAGGTTTTAGATAATGAAGAATTACTCATCATACTCCTAACCATATCTATTAATGTCCAATTATGTCGTTCTATCACAACATTTTATTGTGGTGTGTGTGACATAATATATTGTGCACATATGTCATGTTTCTCGAGAAACCTTGCAAATAGACCTGGACATTGTCCTAATTTATCATATTTTTCATAATATTCACCACCTCTATCATATCTTACAATTTTCACTTTTCTTTATAATTACCATTCAACCCCCTTTACAAACACCCCAAGGGCGTCTACAACTTGAGATTTTTCATTAAACATTCTTTACCAATCTTTATAATCTTTCTTTGAATATATGACCCAACTGTTTATGCCACAAATATGATGAATTATGTTACACTTAGTCCTAATGGTATTATAAGCAAAAAATTGGGATTCAGAAAAATTAACATCAAGTTTCAATTTATATAAACCATCTATAAGAATTCCAAGACCAATAATGGAATTGTGTTTAAATAAACCAACCATCATTAAACTTAAAAGTAAACTCATTTTCATTAAGCTAAGAAACAGAAATTAAGTTTTTAGAAATTGAAAGTACATAAAGAGTTTGTATTAGATCCAGGTGATAATTAGTATCCGATATTAGATGATAAGTCCTTACGCCTTAAATTGGGACCTTTTTATAGTTTCCCAAGAACAAAAAGTTCTCAGTTGGATTTATGGTTTAGATTGTAGGGAATCTATGTATAAAATTAGAAACATAAGTAGTGAATTAGAAGGAACTTCAGTTAAATTTAGTTTAGAACATACAAAAAAATTAGATATATCTTTCTTTTCAAACTGAGCCTTACGTTTTGACCAATCTTTTTTATAGTGTTTCTCCTTCTTATAGAAATGACACTTATCTATCTTTTGTTCCTTCTTATCAACATTAGTAGTAACCTGTGTCACGTTAGCAAGTGCTTTCTTCTTAAATTTCGTAGCCTTTGGCTTGTGAATCTTGCTAGCTCCTTAACCTAGAAGGTTAATTGAATGTAACTCCTTGATTATTTAGCCTTGTTTCCTTCTGAATGAGTATACTGGACAATTAATTTACATTCCACTTTTCATACTGGACAATTCGTTTACATTCCACGTGTCCTTTATAGTGTTATAGTTAATTTGAAACGGTCCATACTCAGGAGGCAACAAGTTTATAATAAATTACACTAAGAAGGATTCATCAATTGTTATAACCAAAGTCTTTAATTTTGCTGCAATATTCGTCATCTCTATGACATAATGTTGCATGCTTCGCGACCCATCAAACTTCACAGTCATAAGTTCAACCATTAGTGCACCAAAAACGGACTTATCCCTAGAACGGAAACATTTTTCCACAAATTTAAGGTATTCTTTAGCACTTGCAGTTTATTGAATATTGTTCTTAATGTTGTTGGTAATAGTTATTTGCATGAAATTAAGAAATAATATGTTAGATCTTTCTCATTTTTTGTAATTTGTCTTCTCAATCTCATTGCTCGTGTTCGTAATGACAGTAAGTTTTTCTTCTAATAATGCTAAATAAAAAATCCAAAATAAATAAATAAAAATTGACTTGTTTACACCATTAAGAGAAGTTCAAACTATTAAACATGATAACAGAAGAAGCATCCGAATGACGAGAAATAATTGCAAATACATAAATGTTCAATAAATTATCGAATTCAAAGAACTAAACATTTAGAATATAATGTAGGTTTATTTCTGGCAAACTCAACAATATATTATCATAAGTTTAATTTCATACAAAATTTATTAAGTAATCAAAAAAAACTAATCAAATACAATCAATAACTTTAGATATATAACATATTTGACAAGTGAATATTGATTTTCCTTTATTATGTTTATTAGTCATAGACTATTAATTTACCTAAAATTATATCAAGTAATAAACATCATTTATCCATATAATTAATTCAACAATAGACATTAATATTTTATGAATAAATTACTAACAAAAATTCACTTAATTAATTTGGCCACTTTTGTGATTAAAAAATTATCCTTCTATAATATTATGTAGAAATTCAATACATAATTTTTAATTTCAATAATAATATAAAAAAATCTAACATGAGATTAATAATTAATGAACAAAATATGTAACATGAGAATAAAAAATATATATCACATTAAATTCTTTGAAGAGCTTGCAATTACACCATTTATATGCACTTTGCTTTCTACGATTTAACTTTAAAAGGCACCAAAGAAGATTTCCTTGGCTTTCGGAAAGATCTCCTACGTGAATTATCCTGTCACTTTCATACTTGGCCAATTTAAGAAAAGTTTCTTTTTCTTTTCCGATATTGGCGATCCAAAACCTCCATATGTAATCATAAAAGATTTTGTGATTATCACTTATAAAATTAGACTTGAAAGATAGATTAATAGTTCTCGATAATGCTTAATTATAGGAATTTATGAAAATTTTATTCCAGGGCCTAAGCACTACTCGCATGATTATTCTTTGTAGGATCATGCTTTGCCCTTGTGGTAACACAAGAATGTTGACCATTTGTAGGTCTTGCAGCTGAACTAGTAGTAAGACCAGATCCACAAGATGGTGCAACTCGTCCTTTGCTTACCAAATCTCTATGCTGCTGTAAAGAGATGGGATGATGTTGCAAGGATAAAAGAGACTTGATGTTGGAAAGAGAGTCAATACCCTGGACTATTCGAACCAAGAAAGAAATACATGCATTATCAGCAATCTTTCCCAATTGTTCTTATCCAACAAAACTCTATTTTTCAGTCATTCTAAGGTTTTCTCCGAGCTTGATCGTTATCAAGCAAAGACATTGCCCTATTATAAAGACAGCTACACTCCATCCGCTTGGACGCTTGGTAGCTGATCCTCCAATCGAAGGGTCCATCCAATGGCAAAATCTTTGATGCTTCATTGATTATTGAAACAGTTCTCTCAAAACTAATAAAAAGGCTAACCAAGTTTCAGGCTACAAAACTCTTAACATGGTGGATAAAAAGTTCCCGTAATGCTTTATAAGGGGAAAATGGGAAACAATAGCATGTCTCAACAAAGCATCCCAACCATTGCCCCCAAACATTAGTTCGACTTGAGTTTCTGAAAGCTGATCGGCAATCATGACAAGCTCTAACTCAGGCTACTAAATGCAGCTTATTTAACACATTTTAACCTAAACGGGTGCCCACAGTTTCTTAATTAACCATATCCAAATGTACATGTTACAAGAGCACAGATCTAGAAGCATCTTCCTCATATTCAAAGTACAAAAGAAGTAAGATTTCCCGTATGACAAGGAACTTGGTACTAATCTTCTGCGACTTGAGAATCTGTGGACAAATTCACAACACTGGAGCAGATAAAGGCCTAAGTGAAGAAATTTTGAGAGCAAACAAGCTGTTTATTGAAATCAATCTTCATGACATGCCTGTGGATGCACAAAACGATGAGCAGACAAGAACTTGATATTTGATTTCAACCAGTTAAGGCTAACGTCGGGCAGTTCGAGATTTCGGCCTTGATGCTTTCTGTTGGGCATAGAAGAGATGAAAATCAGCAGATTCACATAATGTGTATAAAGCACATGGCAGTAAATAAGGTCGGCTAATATTTAGAAGGATGCTGGAAATTTCTTATAATTCCATTTACAAGGAAGACTTGGTGCTCTATGGAACCCAAGTTTGATGCTTCTCCATCACTTTTAAATGACTGAATCTTTTCCAGTTAAGGAATCTCGCCAATGAAAAGAAACTTGACAGAAAATTCATAACATTATAATTATACTGTTCAAAATAGGGAAACTTAAAAAGCTGTAAGGCAGATTACTCACAGAGATGGTCCCAAAGCTTGACCCAGACCCAGTTGCAGCTCCTGCAGGCAAATAGGAACGTATTCAAAAAATGAAGAGATAAAATACTTCAAACTGGTCAGCAAACAGCACTATGGTTAGAGCTGCATGCTAGTAGCCATTAAAGAAAGAAAGAAAACATTCATCAACATTTCATAGCCCTTTTATGAGGTTAAATGCATCTACATTATCAAAATGTAAATTCATATTGATTCATGAACACAATTTCACGCAGAATATTCATCCATATAATTGAAATTGAAAAGGCAAAATGCATGTAACTGACTCATACAGAGAAGATCCTTAAGGTGAAAAATCTTAGAAAAAATGCGGCGGAAATAAGAATATGTGGGCTCTAGTACATGAGAACTTAACCGAAACTTTACTGTATATTGGCAAGGAAAAAGTCAGTAGAAAACAAACCAAACAGGAAGGTACCTGAAGCAAATGGTGTTGAAAAGAGGGAGCCTCCAGCAGCAGTTGTACCAAAAGATGGAGCTCCAGTACCAAACAAAGAAGGTGTTGAAGCAGAACCAAACAATGACGATGATGAACCTCCTAAAAGTGAAGTCTGTGGGGAAGCACCAGATGATCCAAACAAAGAGGTAACAGGAGCAGAGCTTGATGGTGTAGCAAACAGAGAGGATGCAGGCATGGACAAAAATGCAGAAGAAGAAGGTGTGCTGAAAAGAGAAAACCCACTTCCCGAAGAAGCTGCTGCTGTTGGTGCAGTTTGTGCTACTGCTGTGGCTGACGCCCCAGGAATGGCTGAGTTTGCAATCAATTCCAGAACCTGCGTTGATGGCTGTGAACCTGCAGGCAAGTGCAGAGTTGGATGCACTCGCTTAGCAGCTGCTTCTTGTTTTGCTGTTTCGCGTCGGTCAGCCTCAAGGAACGGATCATTGCCATCACCTCGACGACGTTGATCAGCAAGATAGGCCATTTTCATTGATTGAATGTACTGATGAATACTTTCCACCTAGGAAATACAAAGCAATAATAAAAAATGAAACATTTCTTTTTTTATCCTTTTGAACATAAAAATTTCTGCTTATTTATTAAGGGAACTCCGTAGTTACCCAGATATGAATATCACAGAAAAAACATGAAAGAGAGCTTCAAGACATGTATTGATAGAAATATTATAAATTTGGCCTCGCTACTAAAAGCATATGAGGTTAGTTCACGATGTTAAAATGTGTTGAACGGGCAATTAACCAAAAGTACCCGTCTCAACAACAGAAACGTTACTGAAATTCTGGGATAACTCAGGTCAATTAATTGTGCACAACAACAAAAACAAAATTGTAGATATGCAACTGCAATGACAGAACTTTTTAACAGGTTATGAGTTAAGACTACATTATTCTTCTCTACCTTGGCAGCCACATGTACAAAAAAATCATGCACATTTGACATGACTTTAGGAAGAGACTGCAATAACGAGGAACCACGATATGAAGAATTCATGTCTGTATCTAAGAGCAGTTGCTCTAACTCTTCAATCCATTGGCGACATTCACCCAAATACTTCTCAAACCTGACAACTGTTTGTTGCATAAATGGTGATGGTTTCTTCGGCAGACCACTGTAGAAATCAAACCCAGGCACTATAGAGGTTGATGCTGGTTGAACAGTAGAACCTTGTGCAAATGTTGCCCCAGCAGATTGGGATGGTGCAGTGGCATTTGAAGTACCTCCTGCATTTGGATGAATGAATCTAGGGCGTAGCATCATGAAAGATCGAACAGCTATTTCAGTGTTCCGTAGCATGTCCTTAACATTGGTCATAAGCTCTTGTAGTAAAGCTTTCTGCCTCTCGATGGCAGTACTGATGCCCCCAAGTTCCTGTGAAAGTTTATAAGTTCATTAACACAAAGTAAAGAAAGATCAAAACATCAAAGAACCTCTCCTGGTTAGCCATAAACATTTCCGGTATCTTGGAATGGCCCAGGCATTCATGAAAAAATAGAGATATTGCAGAGAAGTATCCTAGACTTCCATTATAACAGCAAGATAGTATTATCTACTTTTCTGCCAAAAAAAAAGCAAAAGATACAGTTTGACATTGGTGCTTGGCATCACCTAACCACATGACTTTTCTTACTGAAATTTTACCCATATGTAAAAGTTTCTTCTCCTAAGAATTTATATGAAAAAAAAAGATAGTAAGTTCAGTAGGTATATTTTGGGCCAAGACAAGTGATAATTACATACCTACAATGTCACTCAAATTACAACAAATGCAAGGAAATAAATCACGGACAAATAGATAACTCAGTTTGCAGATACGGAATAAATCATTGTTTTGCTTTACTACACAAAACAGCGATGAGTAACCTCAGAGAATAGAATCAATAAAAGAAACCTGAACAATATGGCTTGCATCAAGTTCAAACCCTTCATTGGAAATGGAAGAATCGTAAAGCCGACTACACTGGTCTAACCTCTGGCTTTCGTCCCTATACTCCAATATCCGCTCCCTGTAAACCAAAGCCAATAGAACAACTAAAAAAACCACAATTGTTGTGCTTACAACCAAAACCAACTCTTAAAACATAAAATGGATAATTCCGAAAAGAAAACCCTACCATGCTTCTCAAAATAGTCACCCCCATTGATCAAAAATTGGAAATGCGCAAGGCAAAGAAAATATATTTTGAACCAAGTTGCAAGTAACAGAACAAACAAAATAAAGTCTCGAACTTTAAGCGCTTAGCTACCTCAAGATATATTTTAAAATACAATCGGTCAAGTTTCTATCATGCAATAAGATGGAAAATTTTGCTCTTATATTTACTACTCTTTTCATCTGGTGACATTCTCTCCAGAAAGAAACGACGTCCACTAACCACAAAATTGAAACACCAAGAAAAACCCAGTAAAACATACTCGATCTGGAGCAGAAATTTCTGGGAATCAGGGTGGAGATCAGCCCACTTGGTGCTGTAACTTGCAGGAGTCCTGTCATTGGTGAAAAGATACAACTGTTGCTGTTGCTGCTGCTGCTGTTGTTGTTGTTGAGCCAGTTGTTGTTGTTGTTGTTGGAAGTTCAATTGTTGCGTTAATTGGGGTTGTGAAAAGAGCGGGCTGCTTTGTTGAAATGGCTGAGACTGCGACTGAAAGCTAAATGGGGACTGGGTCTGCTGCTGTTGTGGAGTTGAGAAAATTGAAAATGCCATTTTTAGGTCTCAGCTTCTTGTCAATTTTTGAGCTTGTGGGGATGGATTTGTGTTGGCATTTGGGGATTGTAAGTCGAATTAGATTGTGAAAAAACCCCCCTTCTAAAACCCTAGAGAAGTGGGGTGAGGGAGATTTTGTAAAAGACCCGCCTTTGGCAATCATTTGCTATACAAAGAAATCATTCATCGTTCAGAGCTCAGGCGATTTACGACTTGTCGTCTCCTCACTTCTGTACTAGTTACTTTCCACCTTGCACTCTACAGAGGTGGAATCTTGTAGAGTGGAATCGCTCGCTCCAGGCGCTCTCACACTTAAATCTGACAGAATAGTGGAAGAATAAATTACGATTTAATCTCACTCAATATTTTAGAAAAAGAGTCTTATATTCGGTGCGCACAAGAAGTCATCGTATTAAATAAAACTCTCACACTATCACTGCCGAAACTCAAATCTGAGACCTCACACACAACAACCTCCTTGAAAAATAGTTGAATTACCCGTGCAGGCAAGTTACTTTCCACCTTATTTTATGGAAGGGTACTGGTACGGGGAAAGGAATAGAAGTCTAATTGAAATTATATCTGTTAAGGTTTAATATATTTTAAAATATTTCTAATTTTTAATAATTGTTAAAAATATATAATTTTCAAATTTTTAAAAAAATATTTATCCTGAATTTATCTTTAAAAAATAATTATAAATGCATGTGATATGATTAATATATAAAGATGCTGCGATGACAATTTAATTCAGTTTTTAAATTTAACCTGAATCGATTCATCTTCATACCAGTTAACCCCAATTCATTAAGCCTCATCCTTCCAACTAAATCACTAAAGTAATTATTTTTAATTAATTCAGGTCAGATCTCATAGGTGGAACATCATATTACCACTATTGATTACTTCATATATATTGTTCATATAAAGTGTGTTTAGTGTTTATTTTTTGTAACGAATGCATAAGAAAAATAATTTTTTTAGAATATTGAAAATTATGAGATTTTTTATAATTTTAAATATTAAAAGTATTTTCAAATTAATTAATCTTAAAAATTGGGTCTTTTATCTTAAATTTAATGATAACCTTCGCTTGTTTGCATTATTAAAATTTTAATTCTTTGCTCTATTTAGATACTTTAATAAAAAATTAATTTTATAAATATTGTAAATTATTACAATTTCGTAAGTTCTGATTGTAAAAACAACTTTAAGATGCAAAACAAAATTATGCGATATGTTGTATGGAATTACTTGGACGAAATATTAAAAAAAATATTAAAACTAATTTTATTATACATTAAATTATATTAAATATTCTAAATTATGAACGCAATTTTAAATACATATATCAATTTTTAAAGTAGCATTACATATTACAGTTTATAAAAATGTATGCATATATATTTAAGTTAGTAAGACAATTTAATTGCGTTGAAGTTTTTCTATAAAAAATTAATATTTTGAATTTTAACCTAAAAATTTATGCAAGTGTTAATAATAATTTAATACACCATCAGAAAAAATTTGAAAACAAATATTTTATTTTTATAAATTTTTAAAGTCTAAAACTTCAAAAAAATAGTAAAATTTGAAAAACAAATTCAAATTTTGTAGGATATCTTAAACGGTTAAATTCATTTGAATAGTACTAAATTTTATCATTTATAGTGTTACAGTAAAAAATAATTTTCCTCTTTCTAAACGTGTTACTTGATGTTATTGTCATATGATCACTGAATTGAAAAGTGTCATATTAAGCCTTCTACTAGCCATCTCGAACAATCCTTTTGCACAATCCATATAAGCACGCTCATATTGCAGTCACATTATTTTATGACCCAAGTTAGTAATAATTAGAGCCACTATATAATAATCCTTATGGATGTTGATACTTTCGGACCTTCTTATCAAAGTCAAATGATGTTGTGCATCATTAGACTTAGCACTACTCGGTTATATCAATCATCTTTGGTCTTATATCATCGAGGATTACTATCAATATGCACTAACAAATGTTAATTGTTGCCTACTATTGAGTTTTTATTGACATTGATTTTTGTTAAATACTAACAAGTCTTTATCAAGTTCCTCGTCAATATGTCATCTGCATATAAATTTGAGAATAAAGCGTCATTCAAGTGTTGTCATCACTTACATAATTATATTATTTAGACTTAGGAAAATCACTCGTATAAAAAAGAATTAAACGCTCCAGTCAAAATAATCCGTCTGGGTTTCCTTTATCAGTGGTTCTATTAAAAACTCCTTAGCCAAAATTTGAAGACAATACACATTACCTACTTACGATCTACCTTGTCCATTAGATAGTCTGCTTTTGCGTAACCCCTTCTTAAGAGTAGGCTTTTGTTGTCGAGTCATAAGTCATTGCCTCCTTTTCTTTAATCTTTCGTGACTATTAAATTCACTTACTCCTCACTATTCCATTTTGAGCATTCACAAGAAAAGTCTAGCCCCTCGTAAATGAAGAAAACATTTTCTTGCCTTAACAACTTTTTTGACTTAATGTTAGAAGATTCTCCTACCTTTTATTTTTCCTTCTCATAGTAACTTTGATTTTTATCATTTTTCTTTCCCTCTTTGGTGGTTTAAATTAGTTATGAAATGTGGAGACTATCAAAAGCATCTACAACCTTAATTGCAATAAAAAGGTCTTTCACATTTTCCCTTTAAAGCTTAACATGTGCCCAACCTTGCAAGTCATGTATGAATTGCCTTACATACTCTCTCATAAAGTTCCCACTTCAACTACTCTAAAGCTTCCCTTGAGATCCAAGAAGTATTGTCTGCCTTACATACTCTCTCATAAAGTTCCCACTTCAACTACTCTAAAGCTTCCCTTGAGATCCAAGAAGTATTGTTGGGGAAAAATTAATGACGATTCCTTCTTCATCTTCTTTCAAGTGTTAATGGGAGATATAACTGCACTGATGTTATTAAACGTTCTTATTCATGACCACATCTTTGCATCATATTTGGTATACCTTATGATAATTGATACTATTGAATCAGACATCTTTTGTCACTAAAAATTATTGTTCTATATTTAACAAGAAATTTTAGAGCTCTTTGATATTTGTTCGCTAACAAAAACCTATAGCTCTCGCACGTTCACCAGAGTTCTCTATGATCAGACCCCGATTCATATAAATCCATTTGATCAATAAGAAGTCATAGCTCGTCTCTTCACGAGCTTCCAATTGTTCTTAGAGTGCCTTCTTTTTTCTTGAAGCTCCAATACTAGATCTTTAAACTATTCTAGCAAAGAAAATATTCCCTTATTTGTTAGGTTAAAAAAGCAATGATTGCCTCTATAACCCTTTGTGCAAGATCGTTTCAACTAGCTATTATAAATAAAAACAATACAAGAACTCCTCACCAATAATACTAGTTGTTACAATCTTTTATGGGACGCAGTAAAATTAAATAAGATTATCAGTTCTCATGTGATAATCAAGTTTAAGTTCATTAAAGTCTAACTTAGCCTCCCTTCTTGATCACAAACCAATAAGTCCGTTTGTTTTCAAACATCTCAAACCGCTTTTGTTTAAGTTTTTAAATCACTCTTAGCTCACAAGTGTTTAACATAACTTAACCAAACGAAATGAACAAGAGAGATATTAGTTGAGAAATGAGAAAGAGGGAGGAAGCTTCTTAATATAGAGAACGACGGTAATTAACCTTTGTATGATTATAAAAGATTTGATTGTGAAAGGAAGTATGGAAGAACAGGCCTTGCGAAGCATGTAATTGAAGGCCATATTTGTGTCTTATTGCTCGAACATACTCAATTAATCTTAAATAGTTTTTGTCTCTTATAATCTAAACTTTTCATATTCTAAAATAATTAATTAGATCATTATTAGGTATTTAGGTTTCTCAAATTACAACCTTATTATAATTTTTGTGAATTGTTAGTTTTAATCAAACATTATACATTTTATTCATGAAAAAGATCTAATATGGTTTTAGAACTTAAAATGTGCAATTTTTGCAATCTCAATTCCAAAATTCATATCAATAAAAATCAAACTGAAAATTAAGTTATAGGATTAAACATTACTTTGATACCACTGTTGAAAAATCAGGATATGATTCAATCCCATAAGTAGCGAAATAAGAACATAACTTTTTTGTTTGTTTTTTCAAAAGCGAAAATCAATAAAATTATATAATATGATTAATGCAAAAACATAATTAAGCATGAATATTAATTCATACCTTATTGTGAAGCTTGATCCTTTTCTTGTCATTTCTCAAACTATTTCTGAAATTGATTCATTTCAACCAATGTCGCTGCATATTTGTTTGACCTCTAGCGATATCCTCAAAACATGTTTGATTCTGATATCGATTAATCTCAACCACCGTGACTACTCTTATTTGGGTCTAATCATGTTAGTTATCCACCATAGTAATTGATTTAATTAATTACATTTGAAAACCATTTTTAAAATATCATTCTATTTTGGCCAAAGATTTTTCAAATTAATACTAATCGAGAATAATAAAACATTATCCCTAATCAGTTTAGGATGATGAATCTTATATTGATCACTCAAGTAGCTCCTTATAGTTCATACTATATCCAATGAATACAGATTGAACTATCATTGACTATAATAAGTCACAGTCAGTATCAAAACATATCAATTCTCACGTGAGATATTTTGAAGATTTTAAGTCAAATGATCATCACAATAAGAATTTCATAAACATACAAGTAATGCTTCCTATGAAATTCTCATATAGGGTTACTTCAGTAAATTTGTTCTTTAATAAATACCACCACATTTGTTTAAATATCTCTACACTTTAGTTTATGAGATTGACTACTTCCTTTTAAAAGGAAAAATATAATATGTGCAAGTCTTTTTATATTCTATTAATGTCTAGTATCAATAGAACAATGGCTAATAACAATTTAAAGACAGTAGATAAATGCAAAATGAATCTGCTAATTATAATCTCATTATAATTTTATTTGTAATGTATATTTATCTCATAAATTTTATCATATATATCTAAATATATATAAGATAAAAATATTTTTAAACAATTATGTCACAAAACTATAACTAACCAATTGAGGAATAAACTAACACTTTGTACCACGAAAAATCAGGAGATGAGCAATCGTAATTTTACTGCTATATATATTTATCCTAGATATTTGTCACATATATTTAAATATGTATAAAATAAAAATTATTTTAGGCCTATTTGTTTCTGTTTCTGCTTTTTGTTTTCGTTTTCAAATTTTAAAAAAAAATGTCTGTTTGAGTTTTTGATTTTTGTTTCTTCAAGTTTTTAAAATTTATGAAAATAATAAAATGTAATATTTGTTTTTTTTCATAATCTAGTTTAATATCAATTAAATATATATTATTTAATTATTTGATATCATCATCACACCTAGTTGAATCCTGCACCAATGCGAGGTCTAGGAAGATCTGATAGTACGCAGTCTTACTCTTATATAGTAGAGAAGTTATTTTCAGTAGACTCACATGCAAATGTAACATGAAGAGTTTAAAAAGAAATAAAATAGCTAGGTACGTAAAAAATAGATAAATAATTAGAATAAAGTAATAATAAATACGTAAAATAGAATTAAAAATAATAAAAATAATATTAATAAATTAAATATATAAATAAAAATAAAATACAATAAAATAAAATAAAAGGCTAACAGCTTATCATTAAGATGCCCAGCTTGCAAATAGGATGCACACGACAGTAGATTCAAATATACATCTAACCTTACAAACAATCATAATAAAGATACATGCAAGAATTAAAAGCGATAGTCATAACGTATATACTTAAGAAAAAAATGAAATAACTATCTGGCAGTTCAGACACGAGCTTGCGCCTAAATTTTGGAAAGCTCCACTTCATCACCTGTAAGAAAATGTACATGAAGGAAAATAAGAGTCTAATGACAAGTGAAAAGGATCTCAATACCCTATCCTCACAAGGAGCTAGAACCATGCTACTGATAACCATCAACTTTATACTGACACCGACATATAATGACACCTAAATTTTAGGCTCCAAGCGAAAGTGGTAGCCATACCCCATAATGGAGAACGAAAGCAGCTTGATCCAAGTAATGGATTCACAGTTGGAAGGTGAAAAAAAAAACAAATAAATCGAATCAGGTTCAACATCAACTTTAACTTATCCCACCACCCGAATATGGCAACAGCATCCCCTCTACCTTCACCCTTCACCAACAAAAATAGCCACACAGACATAGAGACAAAGCCAATATAATTATTTGATATATTAATAAGAATTATGAACAATTTAATTTAATATTATATATTTAATTAATTTAAATTAATTATTAATAAAATTATTAATAATTTATTAATTTTTATAATTAAATTAAATAATTATTAATAAATATAATTAAATTTAAGATATCTTAAACATATATAAATTTCAAATAAATTTGATTAAATAATTAAAATATATTTAAAATAAAATAAAATTTTTAGATTATTTATTTAAAAATAAATTTATTGATAATTTATTAATAAATATTATATAAGAGATTAAAATAAATTTAATTAATTAAAAATAATTTATCTTTAATTTATAAATAATATATAATTATCATCAATAATAAAAGTATAACTATATTGATATTAACCACCAAACATGAATTTATTTTTATTTGAAAAGAAACAGAAAATAAAAACTAAAAATGACAACAAAAAAGTAGAAGTAGAACTAAACATATTCTTAATAATTTTATTACTAAAATATAATTAATCAATTGATGTTTTTTTTAAAACCAGAGATGGCCAATACCCAGCGTTACCAAATGGAAGGCTCCACATAAGAGAGCTTTGAATCAAAATGTTGCGACCAAGTACGCTTCGAATATCAGCGTAGGAGCTGGAGCAATTATTAAGAGACTTCGAGTGAGATCTTATCCCGGAGACAGAGATGCTCGCATACATTTAGATAAACAACACGTGCCTAACTATTTTTTTCCTTACTCGTTCCTATAAACTAATGATAAACTTGAGGTGAGTAAAGTTTATACATGGTTGTCTAAAAATGGAAAGGCATGACTTGAGAAGTGTTGAGCAGCTGAATATATTTTGTCCGCATGCCAGAGTTTTACTGCTTTCCTGATGGTGTTTTTTTTTCATTAAAGCCTGAGTTTTATTGCCTACCTGTCCAAAGACTCCAAGTGCACTCAAGCAACTGATATAGTCTAGCTGTTGAAACTCAACTTGGCTAAATACAGAACCATATCAAGTACACAAAATGAAGTACAACAAACTAACCAAATCACATAGCATGGAGTCAAAAAGTCACAGCTTTAATTGTGATTCTTTAAACCTAATATACTCTCAAGTCTGAACACGTCAAAACCATACAAAAGGACTAATAACCCATCAAAAACAATAGACATGAAACAGAAATTCCCTCATTTTAGACCATTTCCAGGGGTTGAAATTGCCAGATCAGGCCAAGAGAAACAATCTCCGACACCAACAAACCCATTCTCCGCACTCTCAAACTGCCACGTGTTGCCGATCCCAGGCGCAGCTCCGCCATTCCCTCCTACACCAACACCACTTTCTCCCGCCCCAGGAAATGGCCAGACCGCTCTCCCAAACCCAAATCCAACCTCCTCAAAACCCGATCCAATCCCCAACCCAAACCCACCCAAAGCGAGAAACCCAGGCCCTTGAGTACTGAACAATGAAGAAAAGCTCCCAGTCATCGTACCATTGCCTGCACTCCCTTTCCCGTCACCACCGTTTAATTGCACGGCCGTACCCATACTTCCGGCTAGCGGAACCAGCACGGGGGTGGACGCCAACGGTAGGCCATCCGCGGCAGTGGAGGAGCCGACAATGACTGAACTAGCTGTTGTGCGCGATCGCTTAGCATTCTTCCTTGTGCCACCACCGACGGGGATGTCACGGAGAGTGCCACCGTGAGTCCAATAACGGCGACAGGCTTTGCAGAAGTGGCGAGGCTGAGAAAAGTTGTAGTTGTTGTAGTAACAGAACTTGGTGTTGGTGGAGTCGCAGCGAGGACACGGCAAGTGTTCCTGTTCGGGAGGCGGAGCTCCGGGGCTGTTGTGATGGGGCTTAGTAGTCGACTTCCTTATCGACTCACTTGTATCGGACGGCATTTTAACGATGAGGCGTGAAAAGAAGAGTTTTTTAGTAGTAGGGAAGACAGGGGAAGAAGGTGGCGAGCTGAGGTTTTATGTAATATAGGGAGAACAACTTCTGGATGTTATATGAGAAGGAAGATCAGGTTTGCAGTGTTTTGTTGAGCACGACATGTCAGTCGGCTCTCCTGAATGGGGTCGGCTAATTGTCTGAGCTAGGTGTGCGGCTCCTGTTTTCTCTCCATCTCTGTTACTGTGCCCTTGAAACAAGACATTTTTTGGATGCTGGAATGAAGCTATTGTTTTGTTTTTCAACCTATGATTAAGACTGTTTGCAAGGGTTCAGCTTCAGCATTCCTTTTTCTCAAGTGGTGGGAAGGATTTGATAAGTTAGGTGGTGACATTACCCATTGCTGGTCCTGCACCGAAAATCTCTTCTTCTTATTTTGTTGGAGTTCTAAATTCTAACACAAGAAACAAGAAGAACACTCCCTCCTTTCCTTTTGTTTAACAATTTTAGCACTCTGTCTTTTGTCTTTCGTGCGTCACCAAGTATTTACAGTGCATTTTAAATACTTCATTGTATTATATTTATCACTACAATTATAGTTGATACTTTTAAATTTAAACTCTTGTTATATTCATCAATTGCTATAGAAGCGACAAAGTTGGATCATAATTAAAACAAACGTCAAACGTGAGAAACTTTAATCATTTGATGTGGGATTGCACCACTAATATCTTTGTCAGCTAATAGGTCGCGTGTGTGTGTGTGTGAGAGTTCTTTAACTAAATCTAAATGCATAGATCCTGTGGGCTTTACCTAATCCCACTTAATAGAATAATAATTGTGATGGAAAAAAATTAAAAAAAGGAGAAGAAGAAGAAGAAGAAGAAAGTTGAAGGTGGCAAAGCGGGAAGAAGCTTAGTACTAGTGGGGGCGACAGGATGAATAAAGACTGTCGGGCAGCGTGGGAAGCAATAATTGGGTCTTTCCTCTGATTTCGGACGCATCGGATAAGATTCCTTCTCTCTCCGTACAGTAGCACTCACTCTCTCCAATCCCCAGCTCCGGATTTCTCGCTCTACCGAAACTGTTCTCATCCCCAAACAGTCGTCTGTTTTCTTACTTGGCCACACAGTATCTTTTCCTTCTATCACCGTTGATCGCCTTCCTCTTCTGGTTACGATTTATAACCCGAAGGTTCTGATTATTGTAACCCTTGTGTTGTTCGTTGGATTGCGTTTGCGAATTATTCAGTTTCTTTCCATTGTATTGACACATTTTTGGAAAAACATTTTGTTTAGACTAAAGTAAGACGAGGCACTGCCCTTGGCATTTCAGGATTGATGCAAATGCAATTGGCAGTCGGCAGAAGAATTTCCTAAACAACTCTTAGCGCTATTTGAGTTTATCATGTTAGATAATTTTTTTTAATATATATTTAAGTTTATATAAAATTATTAAATAAATATTAAAAGTAATAATTACAAATTATTATTAAATAATTAAGAGATTTGATTTTAATTCCCCTTATATCAAACTAAATTAGTTATAATTATAAATAAAAAAGTAAAAACTCTATCTTTAACACAAAACTGTTTAATTGTTAAGTTATAAATTTATTTTTATATAAAATAGTACTTGTGAAATAATTAACCTATAAATTTCTAATAAAAACTACTCTTACACGCGGAGTTTCAACTCAGTCAAACTCAACAAGACAAGGTAGCTTCCACGAGTGGGATCTAGATGACCATAGGCATAGAAACGTGTCAGCGATCAATTGCTGTTGCCTGTGGAGGCGTTGGGCACGCGAGGCACAGTATCGGAGCCAGCCAGCCAGCCAGCCATCTCAATGTCAGTTTGTGTCTGCTATACATGATCATACGTAGCTGTCATTTCAAACGGCCCATCAACAGACACATGTTAAGTGTATATTTTCGTCTTCCTTCGGAATCCTTCCTATTGTTTCATCGTTTAAGGCTCAGAGGATTTGAGTTGGGCTCAGATGTAGAAGTCAGAACAAGTGTCAGTGCTTCGACTTAGCCTTTTTTTTTTCTGGGTTCTTGACTTGGGCTTTTTGTTCTCAATTATGGGTTAATCCTGAAAACTCATGATTCCATTCTTACGTACAAGTCATGAAATTAAGGGGTGTTTTTATTTTTTATTTTTTATGTTTAATTTTAAATTTAATAAAAAATCTATTTGTTTGAATTTTTAATTTATGTTTTTGATTTTGATTTCTTTTTATTTTTAAAATTATAAAAATCATAAAAATTAATTGTTATTTCCTATTTTTGTTTTTTTATAATCTGATTTACTATCATTTAATATATTATTTAATATTTAAATTTAAATAAAAATTATGAATAATTTAAATCAACGTTATATATAAAATAAATTAAAATTAATTATCAATAAAAATTATGAATAATTTAATTTATATAATTAAATTATATGTAATTAAAATTTAATAATTATTAATAAATTAAATTTAAAATATATAAATATTCAAATAAAATTGATTTGATAATTAAAATTATTTATTTATTAACATAACATAATTTTAGTAATAATTTGTTAATAAATATTATATAAGAGACTAAATAAATTTCTTTAATTAAAAATAATTTATCTTTAAGTTTTATCTAATATGTAATCATTATTTGTGATAAAAATATAACTACATTAACATTATTATTAGTGATAAAAATATAACTACATTAATATTAACAACAAAGCAGAATTTTGTTTTTATTTAAAAGAAAAACAAAAATTAAAAACTAAAAGCGAAAAACAAAAAACAAAAAACTAAAACTAAAAATTACAACAAAAAAATAAAAGTAAAACCAAGCAATCCTTAAAAATTTGCTCCTATATTAATGGCTTTTATTTCTTTAAGGGCTTCAGCCGATTACTCATACTAATTGCTACGGCCCATCTTCTGACTTTTTTTTTTATATCCAACGTAACTCATTAGTTATATATTTTAAATAAATTATGATGACTCAAATAAACAATAGATTCAAGTTAAACGGTTAATAATACCAACTAATACAAGTTTTATAGAGATTATTATACGATTATTATTTGATAAGTGTGATGATTAAAGTTATGAATGTGCACCATAATTCACATCAATTTTGATATAAGTTAGTATTAGGTACCTCTTTAAATTATAAAATAGTTTCGCTATTTTTATATAACTATAAATGAACTGATTTTAATCATTTACTTATATTGCAAAGTTATTAAAATATTCTATTTTATAATAATCAAAATGTTTATAATATAAATTATATACTCATTATAATTAATAATAGATATTAAAATATGTTATTTCATATTATTTATTTATTTGTTTGTTTATTTTATCGTTATCTTTATTTTTATTTTTATGCAACTACTTATTTATGTTTTTATTTTTTCTCATGGATTTATCGAAAACAATCTCTTTACTAGTTAAGAGTAAAGCTAGTACTTCTAGATCTCTCCAAACCTTGTATCTGAGCAAAATTTTCATTAGAACGTTTTTATAATTGTTATTGTATTAAAATTAAGGATATAATGATTTTTTAATTTTAATAATTCAAAATTTTTGAATATATAATATTTTATTTAATATTTTTGGTATTTCAATTTAGATCTTTATACTTATTATCTTAATTAATGAAAAATCAAAATTTTATGATACATCTCAATATAAGGATCCATATGCCACCCAATGAAGGGAATTTCGTATCGTATCGGTTGATACTAGCCCGAAGGTATTGTACCAGACTGAAAATGGTACGAAATTATGTTGTTTGGTACCAACCGTCAGTACTGGTCGTTATTGGTGATTTTGTTCTGGTACCAACTGGAACTAATCGATATTTGAAATATCGATCAAATATTTGTTGGTATCGTAAAATTTAAAAAGTTCAGGGATTGATTTGTAAAAAGAAAAGTTAACTAACAAAATTAACCCCTGTGTCTGTCACTCTCTCTCTCTCTCTCATTTTTTATTTTACTTTCCCTCTCCTTTTTGTCTCGACTCAGCTTCCCAACGCAGTCTTAGCATCATCTCTAATCTCCCCTATGCAAACAACACAGTAGTTTGATTTGGAATAAAGAATCATACCATTTGTTTGATTTGTAATAAGCATTTGAAAGGTGGAGAAATTACCAGATTAAAGAAGCATTTAACTAAGGTTAAAGATGATGTGGAACATTATAAAAAAGTTAGCCATAATGTGAAATGGCAATGAAGACTTTGCTTGAAGAGTATTAACATGAGAAAGATAGAAGACAAAGATTGAATTACGAAATTGGTAGTGGAAGTTCTTTTGTTGGTGTTTAGGATAATAGTGAGAACGTTGAAGGTGGTAGTATTCCTACCTAATAAGAAGTGAATGTTGCACCTGATATTAGAAAAAGAGGAAGACAATTGTCTAATTTTTTTGCACCACAAACAACTCCTAAAGTTCAACTTTCATTTTGTAGTGTCTTACAATTAAGAGAAGTAACTTATAATGTAGATATGGTAATGGCTAGATAGTGATATGATTCAGGTATAGCATTCAATACTTCTCAGCCTTATTATTATCAGTCTATGGTAGATGTTATTACTTTTAAGATTCAGGATACAAAACTCCTTCAATTGATGACTACAGAGGCAAACTTTAGAGTAGCTCTGTTTATAAAATTAAAAGTTATTTGGATGAAAGAATAATGATTTGGGCTACTTCTGGGTGTTCAATCATGTGTAACGATTGGACAATTAGAAGCCATAAGCCTATTATTAATTTTTTGCTTTATTCTGCAAGGGGAACAATATTTTTGAAGTCTATTGATGCATCTAGTCTTGTTAAGAATGTTGATACTCTATTTGAAATATTTGTTGAAGTTGTTAATGAATTTGGGCCAGAAAATATTGTTTAGTTCATTACTGACAATGATTCTATTTATAAAGTGGCTAGAAGAAGATTGCAAAGTGAGTATAATTCTTTTTATTGGACTCCTTGTGTTACACAATAGATTAACTTGATGTTGAAAAATATATGGGACACTAAACATTTTCCTATTATTGATAAGAATGTGCAAAAATAAAAATAAAAGTGACCAAGTTCATCTACAATCCTGCACGAGTCTTGAATTTAATAATAAAGGATTCCATAAGTGGTAGGACTTTGTCTCGTTCAAATATTACAAGATTTGCAAAAAATTTCTTATCACTTTAGTATTTTATTATAATGGAAAAACGAGTTTAGACAAATGTTTACAAGTGATAAATGAGTTGCATTTTAGCATGTTAGGTCTAATGTTGGAATGGAGGTTTCTAGAATTATACTTGAAGATATTGAATTTTGGTCCTAATGTCAATTTGTCATCCAAATTTGTGAGCCTTTAATGGGAGTACTTTGTCTAGCTGATAGTGATGAGAAGGCAATATTAAGTTTTTTTTGATGTCATGGAGAGGGTGAAGAAAGCAATCAAGGCCAATCTAAAAATAGGCCTTCTTTGTATATACCTTATTTTGTAATCATCAATGAGAGATGGGAAAGACAACTTTACTCTCTGTTATTTGCAGCTGAGACATTTCTAAATCCTAGTGTCTATTTCAGACCAAATTTTACAAAGAAATCTAAAGTTAATAAGGGAATGCTATTAACTATTATACCAATTATTGCCCATGAGATGATCCAAGATCTCTTAAGCTCATAATTGGAGTTTTATAAGGATGTTTCGGGTGATTATGGGATGCTAATTGTTATTTGTCAAAGAGATAAACTTAATCTAGGTATATATTTTTTTGCAGTTTTGTTACTTACTGAAATTTATTCATCATTTTATTTTGTTTATAATGCTACTTTTGTTGTCTTATAATTGCTTGGTGGGACCAATTCAAAAGTAGTGTTCCAAAATTATAAAAGTTTGCAATTCAAATTCTAAGTCAATTTGTGAGTGCAATAGGGTGTGAAAGGAATTAGAATACATTTGAATTTAT
The DNA here is from genome assembly GCA_025629805.1 of Erythroxylum baracoense. NCBI lineage: Eukaryota > Viridiplantae > Streptophyta > Magnoliopsida > Malpighiales > Erythroxylaceae > Erythroxylum > Erythroxylum baracoense. The sequence continues at coordinate 5,996,087 of JAOTAY010000191.1, forward strand.
CCATTCTAGAGAAGGAATAAATTGGAGTACAAAAGATTGAATGACTTGATCATTGTTCGGTACAATTTAAAGCATAGGGAAATGTATGTTATTAGCATTATTAAGTTAGATATAATTTCTTATAATTTGATTATATTATTTACTAGGACTCTTAATAAAACAAGTAGTTCTATCAAGGTTTTGAATTTCATTCCGTACCGGCCGATATCTGGCAGTATGAGGTAGAGGTGCTTATATACCAAGTGTAAATACCGATCAGTACTAGCGTATTTTGTCTGGTATTGGTCAGTACTTACGGTATTTATAATACAGGCCATATATTGGTCGATACCGAAAATTTTAAAAAATATTGGGACTTATTAGCAAAATTTTCAAAATTTTTTAAAAATTGCTCCCCCTTCCTTTTTGCAAAGTTTTTTTAATTAGTTATTTAGTTCAAATTTTATTGTTAAAATAAAATAAATATTTTATGACTAATAATAACTATACATTAAATAAAACTTAAAAATAAGTTATTGTATTTTAATTTATTTTAGTCTTTTATATAATATTTATTAATAAAGTATTAATAAAAAAATTTGATTTTTAAAATAAATAATATAAAAATTATTATTTAATTTATAAACTAATATTTATTATATATTTTAAATTATTAAATCAAAATTTATTTGAAATTTATATATTTTAAAAATATTTTTAAATTTAATTATACTTATTAATAATTATTAAATTAATTTTATAAATTAAATTAAATTAAGATATTTATAATTTTACTAATAATTAATTTTAATTAATTAAATATATAATATATTTTATTGATAGTAAATTAAATAATATATGTTTTTTGTTTCTTGTTTAACTTCTACTTGGTTGTTTCCTTATCATGAACTCTTTTGTAAATTGTAATAATTTGAGAGTTAAGGATATTTATTGTTTTTTATTGGATGTTTTGATGTAATTATTATTTATTATATAATGAAATTGAAATTGTAATATTTTAAATACTTTATATTGTTTTTAATTTTATATTTGTATAATGACAATTGCCTTTTTTCATATAAATTGTGGTTATTATTTATATGTAAAATATCTAAAAATTATTGTTATTTCATATGAATTGTGATTATTATTTATTATTATGATTTTTGAAGACAATGTTAAAAGTATACAGTACAACAGTACAATATAAAAATGAACTATTTTGTAACTTTTAAAAAAATTTAGGGACTATTTCATAAATTTAAAAATTATCCAAAACAGTATCTGGTATTGACCGATACTGGTACAGTATTGTACCAAAACTCAATCTGGTACTAAGTTTGGTACGGTATTCGCAACATTGAACTCTATAAATCTAATATTTGCCTTGGTCATATTGATTTTTTGACGTATTGGTTTTTGAGGAACTGAATTTGATAGATGAAAGTGACTTGAAAGATAATCTTGAATGAGAAAGTATTGATATGTTATTTGATACAATTAATTTGAATGATGATAAAGATAAAACTCCTCTCAATTATACAATTTTGTACCAAGTGAGAATTAGGGTGAATGCAATTTGAGTGGATGTTCAATTGAATGAAATTTTAGGTTTTCTGTTTCTCCTCTTCTTTTAATTTCACTTATATTTTCTTTTCGGTATTAGAAAGGAGGCCAAGGCCTAGTGACAGTCAAAATTAAAAGAAACAATAGCGGGGTACAGGAACCGCTAGAGTATCTCCATAGAGGAGCGAGAGGACGCCTCTCGGTGGTCAGTGAAGATGCACATAATGGCTAGAGATTGAAAGCCTGTAATTCGCCAGCCAATCAGCACAAATGTTACCTTCGTGAAACACATGCTGTACATGAACAACAATATCCGTATGCATTGCCTCATGGATGGCCCGAAGAAGGCTTTGAGTATGGTAGGATCCCACGACAGATTGCATAATGAGCGTACACACCGCCCTCGACTCCAATTCAAGGATAGCCTGGCGGAACCCCAAGCTTTTGGCCAAGAGCACCACATCTAATGCCGCCTAAAGCTCGGACACAATAGAAATAGAGGCGCTTAGCTTACAGGCAAAGCAGTCCCACCAGCGACCCAAATGGTCACGGATCAAGCCTCCACAACCCGCCGGCCTCGGGATCCCTTTGCCGCCCCATCAGTATTGATTTTAACCCAATCCGCATGGGGGTTGCCATTGGATCCAGACCCATTGTTTGCGCGGTGATGGAAGGAAATGGTCCTCACCATGGCTTCACGAAACTAATTAGCCACCCGTAGTATTTGCAGAGCTCTTTGAGGAGGCCACACAAATTCTGGAACAAATTGCGCGATGACCATACTAACCAACAACCCGTCCCAAAAATGGTGAACCAACTAGTTATGTGGGAGGAGGTAGTACTCGGAAGCAAGTTCCGACCAAGCCAAGTCGGGAGGTCATCCAGGTAGAACGTGAGGCGGCACTCAGCAGATTGGATGGCATCCCATAAGGCCTTAATCTCAGTGTAGTCCCGCAAGGCGTGGAGGACAGTCTTAGGGTGTTGCTGATACCGGTTGCAATAAGCATCAGTGCTAAGCTGTCGGCAGCATCTCAGTACATTCGTGTGAAGACTGTTGTGAGCTATAAGCCAGAGAAAATTCCGAACACGTTGGGGTCCTTGCCACCCCCATACACGCGTCCAAAGGATGGAGGTCGTAGGTTCCATGTCTACCGTCAAACGAGTATTCGCAGACTTAATCGAGTAAGTTTCAGAGGCCTCCTTCGACTAGATCAGGGTGTCAGGTCCATCGCCCTCCTGTGGTGGCTTCACTGCAGCTAATAGCGAACAGATATGTGGAGGGAGAGCGCCAGCCAGATCCTGCCATCGCTAATTGCCATTGGAGTCCACTAGGTCAACCACTGTTACATGAGACATGGTAATGGGTGGAGCAGTTGTTGGACCCCGATTTCTTCTTCAATATGTTTGGGATTAATTTTATTATTTTGTTGTGATTAGGCTTTAATTTTAA
>JAOTAY010000191.1:6014247-6030468 GCA_025629805.1 Erythroxylum baracoense
CGATCGTGCACATGCACGATCGCGACAATCCAAATTTCTCATGAAAGTCACGATTATGCACAAGCACGATCGCGACTCTTCTTTGTTTTAAGCCACGAGTTTTAAATCGCACGGCCGTGAGAATAACGCACGGCCATGAGAATAACTCACGGTCGTGACTTGTTCACTTCTATTTCTTCTTTTTAATTTCCTTATTCATTTGTTTTTATTTTGTCCGACTCCCACTCCAATTTATTTTCATGCCTATTGTATTTTATGTTATTTATTTTAATTTTTTGTGAATTTGTTTTTACTCCCACTATGAATTATTTTTATCTTTATCATAATTTTATTTATTTATTTTATTTTAAATGTCCCCTAATTTTGACACCTTGTTGCCACGAAATAAGTACCGAGACTCGGGGCCAACACACCTAGTTATGGTGGGTGAGTCTCCTAGCGAGGATTGCTGCATACACTAGGGCTCAAACTCGAGACCCTGCTTAAGCAGAACCGAGCCGCTTACCACTTTGACCAACCCCTGTTGGTTGATTCTATTAATAACCTAGAATGTTCTAATGTTAGACTAATTGCTAAAGGATTTACTCAGAAAAATAGCTTTGATTATAGTGAGACTTTCTCACCGGTCTTTAAGAAGAATTCAGTTAGAATTATTATGGCTTTGATGACTCATCATGATCGAGAGTTGCACAAAATAAATGTGAAAACTACCTTTTTGAATGGGAATTTAAAGGAAAAAGTCTATATAAACCAACCAATGAGGTTCATAGAGGCTAGAAAGGAACACATGATTTGAAAACTAAAGAAGTTAATATACGAACTTAAACAAGCTTTCCAACAATGGTATCTTAAGTTCAATGATATTATTGTTTCCTTTGGATTTAAGAAAAGCACCATTGGTCAGTGTATATGTATAAAGGTCAGTGGAAGTATGCTTATTTTTTTTATCTTGTATGTTAATGAAATCTTGCTTGCAGCTAGTGGTCTTGGTCTATTAAACGAGAATAACAAATTTCTCTCTAGGCATTTTGAAATGAAATATATAGACGAGGCAACATTTGTGATAGGAATAAAAATATTTCGTGATAGATCATAAGGACTATTGGGTTTGTCTTAATAAAGTGTTAAAGAGATTTAGGACGGACAAATGTTCAACATCACCAGTTCTAATTTAGAAATGGGACAAGTTTAGACTTATGTAATGTCCAAAAATTGAATTAAAACGGAAGCAAATGGAATCAACTCCATATGCATTTGTACTTAGGAACCTAATGTGTGCTCAAACATGTACGAGACCAAACATAAGTTTTTCACTGGAGATGCTAAGGAGATACTAGATTTAATCTTGGTATAGATCACTAGAAAGCAGCAAAGAAAGTTCTAAGATATCTATAAGGTATTAAAGAACACGTGCTTACATTTAAGAGGTCTAATTACCTTGAGGTGGTTGGATACTTATATTCAAACTTTGTTGATTGTGTAGATACAATAAAATTTACTTTTGACTATGTTTATTTGTTAGTTAAGGGAGCCATCTCACGGAAGAGTGTGAATAGTCTGTAATTGTTGCATCCACTAGAGAGACCAAGCTTATGGCATGTTTTGAGGTTATGATTTAGGTTAAATAGCTGCAAAACTTCATTTCAAGGCTTGAGATTGTCGACAGTATAGCTAGACTGTTGAATATTTTCTGTGATAATTTTGCAACAATTTTCTTATACGAGAATGACAAGTATTTCAAAGGTAATAAACACATGGAACTGAAATATTTTACCATTAAATAGGAGGTTCAGAAATGTGGAGTGCCTATAGAGTATATTAGCACTGATCTTATGTTAGCTGACCCATTGATAAAGGGCTTATTGCCCAAAAACTATTATTGCCCAAAATATTTTTTGGTCATGTAAAGAATATGAGTATTATGTCTGCTGATGATTATTAGATAGTACTGTTGTATTGACTCTTTTTACATATTTGACACCCTTTGTACATTAATGAATATATTATTGCTTAATTTTCTGTTTTCTTCTTTATGTATTTGATTACAACGTATGTAGTTGAAAACAAAACGGAATAATAAAACTCATTATATACTTCTCATTCATAATCATAATTAAGCAGAAGGACTAGTATAGTAGTACATAGAAGGGTGTATCTTGAATTAATAATGTATAATGACCATAACCCATATTAATCTTATACTTGATTATGATTACTAATGATTACGGTGCATGAAAATGATGACTATTGTACATTATGATTATTTGAATTATTGATCCAATGGATTTCATAAAGTTACATAAGTCTAGTGGGAAAATATTAGAAATTAATCATGTAAGTAACTTGTGTTAAAAGGAAATTAGGATAGTTAATAATTTAATAAGTGAACCTTTATACTTCTGGTCCATTATGATAGGAAAATTTAAATTTGACTATAATTGTTAAAATTTTTTAAGCGTATTATGGTTTTGTCTCTACCTAATAAATTTTATCTTCTTGCAAAATATCTTCACCAACGAAAAGTAAGATAAAACGTTTGGAAAAAAGAAAGATTGGTAAGAAAATTTTCATTTGAGAATCATTTCTGCATTACTAAACCACGAAGAACGTTTGGCATTCAAAAATTCTATCTTTGTATTAGAACAAAATTATGAATATAAATAAATAGTTGTGAGTTCCATGTCCAGGCAAAGAACACAAGCCATGTCAATGTCTATACTCAACATTGAGACATTACTATAGTATACAGCTTCCTAGGCAGAGAACAACATTGAAAAACTCAAAACTTCAACTTTCCATTTCCCCTCCTATTTCCATGTTTATCTCAAAACTCGACCGTTGAAACACCACTTACACCTACATACATACATACAATACAGTACAGACATGCACACACCCCAACACTGAGTCTTAGAGAGAAAGATAGAGCTCCCGGCGTCGCCGACCATGAGGAACAGAAAGAACACAAACCACATACCTGAAATCTTGGACGACCAGAGCCCTGGGATATCACTCTATGAGCGTTCCAGAGAAGAGAGGATTAAGGAAAACCTTGAGAGAATGCAAAAACTGGGTCTCAAGGACCTATCTCTAAACCTCAAATCCCTCAGTTCTGGAAGAACTGCCCGAAGGAAAAGCCCATCTTCCATTAAGCTTTCCACTCCCCTGCAATCTGATCTGCCTCTTCGTCGGTCATCTAGGTAATTTGTTTCATGGTTTGCTGTTTTTATGGATTTTTTAAATCAGGGACTTTGTTGCATTCGGTTTTGTGGGTATATTGTTTTAGCTGCTCCGGTTTCGTTTTTCCCGTCATTACTGTGCCCTCCAAAATAGTCTGTCAAGTCCTGATCTTTTCTACTATTTCGTTTCTATGTCTGCGTGGAAGTTTAGAGGCTTGAAGTATTGTTGGGTTTTATATAACTGTGGAACTGTATAACAACGGAAAAAAGACAAAAATTTTGTGTCTTTCTTGTTTTGGGGTTCTTTCCTGCAACCATATTATTTAGTCATTTTGCTTTCTAATTTAATCGTTAACATCACGTACTTATTTCTGGCCAGTTTCCTGTAAAAGAGACATAAAAGTGTTTTTTTTGGGTTTCTGTTCTCAAAATTTGGGTGGTTTTAGGTTGCAAAGTGCGACCCCAGTTTGCTACTCGGAGGTGGAATTGACGAAGAGGGAAGATGAGTACGTGAATCTAGAGAGGGGTAAGCCAGAGGTTTATACAGAAGAGCATGAGAAACTGTTAGGGAACACTGACAGGCCGTGGACACTTTTCGTGGATGGGTATAGATCAGATGGAACTCGGATTTATGATCAAGTCAAAGGAAAGACTTGCCACCAATGCAGGTCTGAACACTTATTGATTGTACTTGTGTGATAATACGTATTGAGGTTGTATATTTAGGTTGCATCCTATATTAATATGTCCTTTTGCTCATTGATAACATCGTAATACATGTATTTGTATAACACTTGTGCATGTTCGCTAATGATGTTTGCTGTGGTGCTCCTTAGCCATTTTTGGTTGTGTAAGGGTTTGTAGGAAAGGCTTGAAACTGGAAGACTGTAATAAGGATGTTTTCAAGAGATTTCTGTTGAGGATAATGTTTAGGTCAAATGTTGGGACTTATTACGTGCTGGAGGGTGGTTCTAGTAAATAAAAATGTGTATGCTTTCTGGGCATATATCATAGCCATACCTATAATATAAACTTGGAGAAGATTTAGGACCTTCAAAATGCAATTCAGAGGTATTCTTAACATGAGATTCTTTGTCAACTATTATAAACTTCTCATGTTTATTTTTGTTTTCATTTTACCCGTTATCTCTTTAACATTTGTGTATTCCCTTAATCTCTAGGTTGCACTTACTATCATAGATATAACATTGGGTCTTCTCACTAAGTAGTAAGATGTTCAACAGGCAGAAAACTCTTGGTTATCGTACCCACTGCTGCAAATGCAATATGGTCCAAGGGCAGTTTTGTGGAGATTGTTTGTACATGAGGTATAATTCTGAAGTTCATAACTTCCTCTATCCCTCTCTTTTCTAAAAGTTTTTGCCCAGTTGTAAATGACAAGACACCCTGACTACTGAAGCAATCCTCATGAATTTTATATCCTTACGAAGCAGGACTTTATTCTTTTTGTTATTTCTTTGAAATTCCCTTGCATTATCCATCATCTCCAAATTCTCTATTAGGTTTTGGAAAACAAGCATTTTATTGGGTCCTCTTACCTATTTAATTTCACTCTCAGTCTTTTTGGCTCACAACGCGATATGTGTGGCTTTCACTTCATTCATGTTTATTGTACTCGAATGTTAGCTGCAAGATCCTGTCTTAGTGGTCTTTCCTTTATCTGAAATGTGCTCTGACTCCATGAAAGAGTAGATACTCTTTTGAGTAACTCATATATTCATAAGTTAAACACTGGAAAGAATTTCACAATTATTACTTTTGGTTTTTCCTTGCTCGTTAAGCAGATATGGGGAGCACGTACTTGAAGCCCTAGAGAACCCATATTGGCTATGCCCTGTCTGTCGTGGGATTTGCAACTGCAGTTTGTGCCGGCAGGCAAAAGGATGGCCGGCAACAGGTCAGCTTTACAAAAAGGTAAGTCCTATCATAAAATATGGAAGAGTTGTTCTTCACAACACATGAACTTGAGCTAAGCATTTATCTCCGTTTCAGATATCAGGATTAGGCTACAAGTCAGTTGCACATTATCTCATCTATACACGACGCTCACAAGATAACGAAGGTCAAAGCTTAATTACAACTGGTCAAGTTTCTGTCAAAAGGTCACTGCCCTTTTCGGAGGGAAAGGGCTCATCTGAGAGGTCTCCACATGTTGATGATAAACATGTGTTATCATCAAATTCTCAAATTGAAGATCAATTAGCTGATTTCTCCAAGTGTAAGAATGATATCAAACCTAAATTTCAAGACAAGACAGAGATTGATTTTAGAGGTGATAAGACAAAACGGTCATTGCTTTTCTCAGACAGTGAAACGTGGTCTAAGAATGCGGAGTCTTCAGCGGTCACTTATGAGAATCACGATCACCTTTCAATGCAGTCTAAGAATGCGGAGTCTTCAGTGGTCACTGATGAGAATCTTAATCACCTTTTAATGCAGTCTAAGAATGTGGAGTGTTCAGCTGTCACTGATGAGAATCATCATCACCTTTCAATGCAGTCTAAGAATGTGGAGTCTTCAGCAGTCACTGATGAGGATCGGGATCGTCTTTCAACGCAGTCTAAGAATGGGGAGTCTTCAGCGGTCACTGATGAGAATCTTGATCACCTTTCAATGCAGTCTAAGAATGTGGAGTTTTCAGCGGTCACTGATGAGAATCATGATCACCTTTCAATGCCTATATTTGAAGTTGTCATAGAAAGTGGGATTAAACATGAAAGTGGTTTGTGTTCCACCGTTCAAAAGAATGAAAATGGTAACATTAGACCAAAAACTCCCCAGGAACTCGAACTAAAGAAGCGTAAGTGGGCCAATGAAGCTGGTTCAGATAGTATTGGTGCTAGAGTAAGACAGAGGCGTAGGACTGCAGATAGCCATGAGAATGTGGAAGAAGGGAATAAAAAAAAGGACGTGCATGTTGAGGGTAAGTTTATAGTTCTATGAACTACAAAGGGGAGGCAACAAGTAAAATGCAGTATGGAAACTTTTCCTTGACGGAAGAACGTATCTGTCTGGCCACAAGATCATGATCACCCCAGGTTTTGAGTGTAGTTTTTGAACTCTCTTTTGCTGGTTTTGGTGTGTCGCCACGTAGCGGATTCTGTAGAACTTTAATATATCTCACAGTTACTCATTGCATGTCCTTCCGATGTACTTCCATAACTGTCTACTAAGCTCTGCAGGAAAGGTTTTCTTGGTTAACCTCTTAACAAACTTCGATTGTGTACTGTTAACTTTCAGTATCTGCAAATTTTCAAAAAAAAAAGAAAAGAAAATTTCAGTAACTGCTGTGGGAGAGCCCATGCTTGCCCTGTTGTAGGTGAACGGTCCGTGAGGCAGCGAAGTTGAAGGCACTAGACGCTAGTCTGTTTGATTGTGGTTTACACGTCGTCAAGCGAAACCCAAAACTATTGTGTGCCTACTTTAGGCCTTTACATGGACTAACCAACAAGTAACTTTTCATAAGTTCTCATTGATTGATTCTGTGAGTCGGGGTGGTTTTGTTACTTTCTTAAACTTTTTACTGCAGAATTGGCATGTGGTTGATGATACTACCTAAAGTCAATTGCTTTCTCAGGAATTGGAATTATAGGCATAGAAAGCTGTCCTCCAGTAGATGCGAAAGGTGAAGTGGAACTTGAAAAGAATAAAAAGAGATGATCTGATTATCTGAAAGCTAATCCATAAAGTAGGTATAACAACAAAAAGAGAAATGATTTCACTTGCAAATCGACATGCAACATGTTCACCATGCACTATAGACAAGACAGGCACAGGACAGCAAGCATATCTTAGGCCTTGTAGCCTAGTGATTTGGGACAAAAGAAAAGAAAAAAGAGAACTTGGATCCTCCGTAGGATCAGTTGTAATTGTAGCTTAGCCTTTTGATCTGGTCCAGTCCAGCTACCTTGTTCATGACCGAAAAGGGCAAAAAGTTCATCCTTTATATAAAGATTGTTGACTGGTAAATGATTCGTTATCATTTCAGCCTCAAAGCAATCAGAACAAACTCACAGCCTCTGCACGTGCAAACCACATCAATGAAACAAATTGAAGACAATCTTTTAATGATTCATTTGGCTGCCGCAGGAAAACCAACTTTTTGTCCCTCATCCGACAGTAAAGAATTGAAATTGATACAAGAAGTGGATTGACATGGGGTTGGCTTACTTCTCGTTGACCGCCAATCAAGCTGGACAAAAATACCTGAGTTGATTGTTTCACTAGACAAGTAACTAGGTTAGAGTCATTCTCATCTAGAGCAATTCATGCTCATAAAAACAGCAATATTTTTATGAGAAGGATAATTATTTATTATTTTAATAATTAGAAGAACTTGCAAAAACCATTAAAACAGTAACTAAAACTTTTGTATTGAGTTGAGTGGGTAGTATAGTATTCAATTTCGTGTATTTGACCACCAACTGAAGCCAAAGTCACCCTTTTGATTCGCATCGCAGGTGTTGGCTGAGTCCTGAGGCTGAGAGAACAAATTTTGCCCAAGCCTAACGACAAGAAGAAAATATGCATATGTCAATATCATTTCTTTAAACTATATTAAGTCAGCAGCATCAAGATTTGGTGTGTTTGTAACTTCTTTTGAAGAAAATTATATCCAAAACACTAAAGTTATATCTTCTAATCCAATTTAGGCTTCATCATATCATATGTAATGGAACCATAAATGCTACAGGAATGCACAGTTGGTTGTACATTAAATGTTTGTCTTCACTTGCAACAAAATTTCTAGGCTCTATCCGGACTTTGTACTGAAGAAATATATTTGCATTATTATCTTGCAACTTTTGGGACAAGAGCCCCACGACACCTAACATATTAAATGGGGATAATGCCATCACCACCATAATCGATGAGCTAATAAGTCTCTTAATATTAAAAGGGCTTTTTATAGCTAAGAACTCTATGTTATATAAGGGTTAAAAGAGAGCCGTTAATTATACGCAACTTTTTTTATATAATTCAAAAAAATTATTTCTGTAATTCGAATTCGTAACTTTCCGATCACAAAAGAATAACGTTATTAAGTTTCCTATTATTTCTGTTAGTTAATTAATTAATTAATTATTATTTCCTTGTAATGCTATTGTATTCCACTCCTCTTACGCCAGTTGACTAAAATCTTGTATCATGGCTAACGTGTAGATTTTGTTTTTCCTTTTAATAAAAATTAAAAAGCTAATCTTTGGAATTCTTGTATTTTTTTTTATACACTTCTGGATCTTATTGTTGAGTTTTGTCTCTTTCCACTAAAAACAATGGTAAGTATCTCTGACTTTGGACGCGTCTGTAGAAACCATAAACACCTACGACCTGCCACTCAGAGGCTAATCTCACAGTAAGCTACAATCTTTATCTTCTCGTCACATCTATCTCATAGAAAATATAAATAAAAAGATCTCTGTCTGAATAACTACTAGTTGGGTATTTTTTAATATAAACAATGATATTTTAAATGGAGATTGTCTAATAAAGGAGCATGATTCATGGTGGAGCCGTGGAGGACGTGGCTTAGAATATAGAAGCTAAACTTGTTGTGTTGACTTTTTTGTTCATGCTTATAGGAACTAAGATAGGGGAATCAAACACTTCAATACATCAATTAATAATTAATTGATGTCAGTAACACTGAGTAACTGATGTTAATGATCAATAAACAATTAAGAAGCCAACGAAAGAGAGACACAGTTAATATGCTAAACAGGACCTGCACTTGGATTGCCAATGTCAACGTCTTTTCTCACTGCCTGTTAATGGGCGGTTGGTGCGGAAGCTTGTGGAGATAGGAGAGAGAGAGAGAGAGAGAGAGAGTCAATTGTGTGTGTGTGTGTGTGTGACACATGGGGGGAGAGAGAAAGCGAGAGCTCATAGTGGGACTATCAATACTGGTATGTTTTGTTTTCGATTTAGTTTATTATCCTCAAAAGAATAAAATGGACTTTTGATGTGGAGAGGTATTTGTTTTGTTTGTGTTGTTTCAGTGTAGTGAGAGAAATTAGAGAAAAGGGGTGTTTTTGAGCTCTCTCAGGTGTGTAAAATGGAGTCTTGAGTCTGGAGTCACCTTGCTGTATGGATTTCTAAGAGCTTCTCTACATTCTCTGAACCTTTTGTACAAAACCCTTTTTCTCTTGATTGCTTTTAAGTGTCTTGCCGGGTGTGAATTTATTTTGCATAATTTGGGGATCTGGGTTTTGGAGTTCTTACCTTTGACCCTCACTTTTTCTTGGGTTTCTGCTAAAGTTGTTTTCTTTGTTGAACTTTCCTTTGGAACCGGGACTTTGACTTTCTTTATTCGAGTCGTTTTAATTCTGGGTTTATTCCTGCGGCTGACTTCTTTGGTAAATTGTCTTCAGGTTTAAACCTTCTCTTTTTCTTGTTTGGATTCTTGCTAAAATCCAAATTGTCGACTCTTTTGATCTGGATTTGAAGTCGAGAGAAGCTGAAAGATTTAGGGTTTGAAACCGATCCTCTGCTGTAAATCTTTCAGATGGGCTAAACCAGACTGAACCCCTAGTTTTTTGATTTCTTATTCAGTTTAGCTATCTTGAGTTTTCTGTCTGATTGACGTCAAAAGATTTGATGCATCTTTCGTTGTGGAAGCCCATATCTCACTGTGCTGCTCTGCTCTTGGACAAGAAGAGAAGAAAAGATGGGTCAGAATCCAACATTGATTTCAAGAGAAACCCATCTATTCTTCGAAAACTGCAAGAACTGAAGCTGAGGGAGGCTCTTGAAGAAGCATCTGAACATGGGTCTCTGTTCAAATCAAATGACATGGACTCTGAGTCAGGTGCAAATCAAGATCAGAGTCTTGAGAGATCAAGATCTCTGGCAAGACTCCATGCTCAACGTGAATTCTTGCGTTGCACAGCTCTGGCAGCTGATCGTGTATTTGAGAGTGAAGAGGAGATTCCTGACCTCCAGCAGTCATTTTCCAAGTTCCTCAAAATGTACCCCAGGTACAAGTCTTCAGAGAAGGTTGATCAGTTGAGATTAGATGAGTATGCACATTTGTCTCCGAAGGTATGCCTTGATTACTGTGGATTTGGGCTTTTTTCATATGTACAGACTCTGCATTACTGGGAGTCTTCTACATTTAGCTTATCTGAGATAACAGCAAATTTGAGTAATCATGCTCTCTATGGTGGTGCCGAGAAAGGTACTGTAGAACATGATATAAAGACCAGAATTATGGACTATCTGAATATCCCGGAGAATGAGTACGGACTTGTTTTCACAGTTAGTCGGGGGTCCGCGTTTAAACTGCTGGCAGAGTCGTATCCTTTTCACACTAACAAGAAGTTATTGACCATGTTTGATTATGAGAGCCAGTCCGTGAATTGGATGGCTCAAAGTGCCAAAGAGAAGGGTGCAAAAGTTTATAGTGCATGGTTTAAATGGCCAACTCTTAAACTTTGTTCCACTGATTTGAGGAAGCAAATTGCGAGTAAGAAGAGGAGGAAGAAGGATTCTGCTGTTGGTTTGTTTGTGTTTCCAGTTCAGTCAAGAGTTACTGGAGCCAAATATTCATACCAGTGGATGGCCTTGGCTCAACAAAACAATTGGCATGTTTTGCTTGATGCCGGGTCATTGGGACCAAAAGACATGGATTCACTTGGTTTATCCTTGTTTCGTCCTGATTTTATTGTAACATCGTTTTACAGAGTATTTGGATATGACCCAACTGGTTTTGGGTGTCTTCTTATCAAGAAATCAGTGATGGGAGCACTTCAAAGTCAATCAGGTAGTACAGGGTCTGGAATGGTGAAGATTACACCAGAGTATCCTTTGTATTTGAGTGACTCTGGTGATGGTCTTGATGGAGTGGTTGGCATTGAAGATGGTGATGTCACTGCAAATGGTGATAAAACTACTGAAACCCGTCCTGGTTCACACTTGCCTGCCTTTTCTGGTGCATATACCTCTGCTCAGGTAAGGGATGTGTTTGAGACTGAGCTGAACCAAGAAAATAGTTCTGATAGAGATAATACAAGTACCATCTTTGAAGAAACTGAGTGTATTTCAATTGGGGAGATGATGAAAAGTCCAGTATTTAGTGAAGATGAATCATCAGATAACTCGTTTTGGATTGATTTGGGTCAGAGTCCACCAGGTTCAGATAGTACAGGTCAATTGAACAAACAAAAGATGGACTCTCCCTTGCCACCTTTCTGGTTTTCAGGCAAGAAAAATCATAAACGACTCTCTCCAAAGCCAGTTTCGAAGATGTATGGAAGCCCACTATATGATGACAAAGGAGTCAACCCGAGGCCACATGATGACAATCATGTGCTTTCATTTGATGCTGCGGTTCTGTCAGTTTCACAGGAGTTGGATCGTGTTAAGGATGTCTCTGAAGAACAATTCAACAAAAGGGGTTCACGACAAGCAAATTTTCATGAGATTGAGGAAGAGCCTGAAAATGGTAATCTACTACGTCCTGATTCCTTATCAAACTCTGGCATAAGCAGATCTCGTCTCAACAATTTGACTTTGGCTGCACAGAATCACAGCCTAGTTAATGGTTCGGCCTCAGGTCTGGAGAAGAAAGAAAATGCCATAAGAAGAGAAACAGAAGGTGAATTCCGGTTGTTGGGCAGAAGGGAAGTGAATAGATATGCTGCTACTAGATTTTTTGGGTTGGAAGAGAATGAACATCCAAGCAAGGGAAGAAGGGTATCATTTAGTGCAGAGGATAACCTCAAAGAACGTCCAAGTCATACTCTGGAGCCTGAAGAAGTATATGCTACCAGCCTAGATGATGAAGATTACACCAGTAATGGTGAATATGATGGGCAAGACTGGGATAGTAGGGAACCTGAGATAATTTGCAGACATTTAGATCATGTGAATGCCTTGGGTCTCAATAAAACCACTCTTCGATTGAGGTTTTTGATTAATTGGCTTGTGACCTCATTATTGCAATTAAGATTTCCTGGTTTGGATGGTGATGGAAGAGTAAACCTGGTTCACATATATGGGCCAAAGATAAAATATGAAAGGGGTGCAGCTGTTGCTTTCAACATTAGAGATAGAAACCGTGGCCTGATCAATCCAGAAGTTGTTCAGAAGCTGGCTGAAAGAGAAGGCATTTCTCTTGGAATTGGTTTCCTTAGTCACATACGGATTCTTGATAGCCCAAGGCAACAAGGAGGTGCTTTCAACCTGGAGGATACGACTCTATGCAGGCCAATGGAAAATGGTCAACTCAATGGGAAAAGTAGCTTCATAAGAGTTGAGGTTGTTACAGCATCCTTGGGATTTCTGACAAACTTTGAGGATGTCTACAAGTTGTGGGCTTTTGTGTCAAAGTTTCTCAATCCGGCCTTCATAAGAAATGTCGGCCTTCCAACAGTTGACGAGGGATCGGAGATGTGAATTCTGAGATTGCTATCAATAGTTCTCCTGGATTCTCTTGCAATGAAAAGCTAATGGCAGTATAAATTCGAGAGTCTGTGTTGAAGATCAAAAGCCGGAGAGAAGTTTGGATGGTGCTCTATATGCTTGACTAGATTCTTTTGCTCTTCCTGGAGACTCTGATAGAATGGGTGAATTTGTTGATTCTCGTTTGTTTTACCAATTTTACCTTTTCTACATGTGGAGTTGGTTTCAGAATTTGTATCATCCCGGGAGGTTATGGTGAGTGCTAATCTCAAAGCAGAATCGTATGAGCAGAACCTTCACAAACATTCTGCTCTTTCCCATAGAAAATGGAAAACTTTGCTTCTGTAAATTTTTTTCAAAGATTCTGTCCAAATCTATGATGCTAGTCACTGCTAGTTCCTATTGCGGATCGTGTCTCTTCCAAGACTGTGAAGGCTTTTTTAAGTGCAGTGATTAGAAGTTTATTGTCGAACATGTGGTAAGTCCATAAGTATCTTGGAAGACAGAAAAATTGCTTGGGGTAGGAATCCTGATTGTTTGAAGTGCTTTCAGTTCCTGCACTTTGCTTACGGTGTTTCATTTACGCTTGAGAGTGATTTGTCAAGCAATTACATCCAAACCACTCAATGAGATTTTGATATGTTGTACGCCAGTTGAAGATTCTCGCAAGGATAGTGGCTTATCTTAATAACCTTAACTACAAATGTTGATATGTAGACATTTGACAATGCTCTTGCTGCAAGAAGTTGTTTGTGTTTGTAGTTATAACCTATATTCCTCCAGTTACTAAAGTATGACCAGTATGGTCGGATCACAGTTCTCGGCACCTGCGTTTCTTCAAAATATAAATAAATAACGATAACAAAAACAGTCCTTCGATTGGAATGTGTATACGAAATAGGACAAATCCTAGCACAATGTGAAGCTCATTGTCAATTTTTGGCTAATCACAATGACATGGGGTATACTCTTTCTTTGACAATTGTCAAGATTTTTGTTTATATCCATTTAGTTTGTTTCCCATAAAAAGAACAGAGACGATGCATAGTTATGCTTCACTGTGGATTCAGGATTGGATTCTAACAACTGGGATGACTCTTTCAGATAAAGTAGCTGTGAACATGGCATTGAGAACTTCAGTTGGAGAAAGACCATGATTACTACAACCTAATTTTCAAGAACATAAAGCCTGAACCAACCAAGATGCCACTGTACTCCACTAAAAGTTTGTACCAATCTTCAAATGCAAAATTTCAACGCTATCTTATGACAGCATATTAATATAAAGACAGGCAGCCCATGTTCCCTTCCTTTTCAAGAGTTCTTGTAGGGAAGTCCTCTAAAAGGAACTTGGGTACAGCAAAACGTCGACAAACTGCAGCTGATGGAAGAAGTACGTGCCTAGTGGGTTCATAAACAATGTTTATTCACTTTCTGGATTTCGCATGTCCTAATGATGGTCACCAAAGAAGTACGAGCCAAGTGGGTTCATAAACAATGTTTATTCGCTTTCTGGATTTTGCATGTCCTAATGATAGTCATTAATGTGGATAAAAAATAATAACAATGCATGATAGAAAGCTTTAAAATTTATAATTAGTTATCCTAATAGTAAACGGTAAGCTACCTTGCGTACAAAAAGACAACACAAAAATTATCTTAAAGTTTGTAATACGCTCTATGACCTTTACATGTACAAGTAACAAAGCCATAATACCAACAGAAACAGAAATTCCACCTTGTGCAGATCCACCAGGTAGCTTCTAATAGTATCCTCGTTGACAGCTGAATTGTGCCTTCAATGTTAGAGAACAATAAGAAGTAACAATCTTTCCATTGTAGAAATAGCTAGTTCAGCAAAAAGGTTTTAGAGAACAATAAGAAGTAACAATCTTCACATTGTAGAAATAGCCAGTTCAGTAAAAAGGTCAATAGATCCATCAATGGATTGTGCAAGTGAAAAAATGTGCTCAGCATTGCATCATCTTAACAAGAAATGCAGCTTCTAAAGCTGACTCCTTGCACTGCAGGTATCTGTTCTCCTCCACTATATCTGTTGTTAAATTAAGCAACAACGGGCGCGTGGGATCATAAATAGCAGATTCACGGACTCGTGCAATCCATTTTGCAGCTTCCCAAACCCCAAACCTGAAAGATGTTGGATAAAAATACTGAGCACCCCACTCATGAAAAACAATAAAATAAAATAAAAAGTTAAATAAATAAATATATATACACACATACATAAGTATATATGTATGTATATATAACTCCAGGTTCTACCCATAACTATATGCATAGGATGGCTTAGAGCAAAGTTAGGCAGAAGTATCTATGGAATGAACCAATCACACACATGAAGAATACTTGCAAGTCCAAGTTGAAGGTAACTTAATTTATGGTGCCACTCTGTACCTAACCCCTGAATATACTTTTAAGTGACGTGCCATATGATTGCAGATATACTTACTGTTTTAACATTGAGAGCTCAATAGTGTCCTGTGTCAGGCCTTAGGCACTATATAACACAAAACTTTTAACGCTAAACATCAACCTTAACTAGGGACTTCAAGTAGATAATGCAGTCCACAGGATAAGACATGATACTGATAAAGAATAAGAAATAGTAACTTGAAATTCATATCAAAATAAAATCTCTCTAATGGGTGCTAAAGAAAGCGACAACAAAAGGCTAGTTTACCTCTCAATAAATCAGAAGATAAAAACGCATATTTTAAAGCATCAACTACTCCTAAGAGGGCCAAGATTTTAAAGCAGAGACTACTCCTAAAAGGGCTTAGGCTTAGATATTTCACAAACATTCAAGTATAAGATAAGATATGAAAGTAAATAATGGTAGCCAATCACTACCAGAATAAGATCATGTAATGCTACAAGAATAGAAGAAAAATAAAGAGAACTGCTGCTTTGTTAATCTGTTGACCTTTATATTTTTGTCATCCTTCACCTAGTAATTTTGTTTTTACCATTACTAGACAAAACAAAAGGCTAGAAAATCACCTTGTAGTAAATGATGTGGTTATCAATACAGCAGGGTAGAGAACATTCTGTTGGATATTGTCATAAGGGGAATATTCTTGTATCGCGTGAAAATCGTCTATGTCCCCAGGAGATCCAAACTCTTCGTAGTCAGCTGTTGTAAGCGACAAAATGGGATAGAGAAAGGTGTTGGTAGCATCCAAAAAAGGAACCTGGAATAGACAGAGAAGACGAAATGATATGGAGAATAACTGAAACAAATTCATTCTAGCTTTAAACTTTTGATAATCATGTTAATATTGAATAAAAAACTTATAGTTGTGAATGCCAACTCCTATCAATTGGTTCATTCAGTTACAATGCTAAGGAACTATAGCAAATGTTGTTTACAAATGTTTATTGGTAAAATCTTTCAACATGCTCACGATAGAGTTAATAAGAAGGTAGATGAGCTAAAACTTGAGAAAGAAGTTCATATTTACCTTCAATATAGCAACACGAAATAAATCAGGGCTATGATTGATAGCTGAAGCTACTAAAAGGCCACCGGCGCTATAACCCCAGCCAGCACGTTTCTTTTCTTGTACAATCCCCTTTTCTATGAGGACTTCAGTACAGG
>JAOTAY010000191.1:6049184-6062880 GCA_025629805.1 Erythroxylum baracoense
AGGGTTCATACTCGGTAGTGAACACATACGTCGACGGGTGGGTGGTGAGCAACATAATGGGGAGAGGCATAATCTAATCTCTTAGAGAACCATAAGTAGCGAGAAAAACACAATTACTTAACCTTCCATCTTATCAAACACTACAACTCCTTGTTAGAAATGGGCAATCTGCACATTACACACGTGAAGGACAAAAGTAATAACCTGATCGAGCTTTGAACATATACACCAGGAGAAACCACAGTGGTGGATGGTGTAAGCGGCTGAGGAGGTGGTGAAGAAACTGCAGTACTCTGCATTGTGATTGATCCCCACTTTATCCAGAATCTCAACGTTTTGTGCTCCTGTACTCTCCTCAGCTAAAACTTCACAAAATGCCCTATGCGTAATGAAACTATCGCTCCTCTATGTATTTATGTACACGCCACCAAACATAAAACCAAGTCTTGAAACATCAGTTCCAAACCATTTGGACGTTTCATGTCCTAGACCAAAAAAAAAGAAAAAGAAAAGAAGAGGTAAAGGTATTAAGAACCTGGAAAACAAAGCGCTGCAATCATCCCTGTTAGAATATATTTTATAGGCTACAATCAATTGTCGTTTTGGTTTTATTAAAAATAGGCTAATGATATGATCGCTATTGAAATGCCTATAGTCCACTAACATTGTGATCCCTATTGGATTTAAACATTTTATATCGTTAATGTGATTAATGGTGTAGGCCTAATTCTAAGGCCCATGATAGGCAGGCCTGGGGTTACTATCTGTGGCTAAGTCCCCACTATACACCCCATATATACACAAGTATAATCTCTACACAGTTCGTCCTATTGAGAACTACACTTTCCAAAGAGATCGGAGTCACAGTGGAAGCCCTAGCCGTCACCAAACACTTGCACGGTGCTTTCACAATTTAATGATCATGTCTCCAACATGTAGGTATCTGTGTTCCCTATCACGTAATTGATTCACAATTTTCGCTTCTTACATATGGTATCAGAGCATAGGAATTATGTGATAAGGAATTTGATTATTGTCAATGATTCATGATTAAGATCATAATTTTCACTTTTTTATGTGATAATATGTTTGATTTTCAGGTTAATGTAAATTCGTAAAATTGATCCCTAAAACCTTAGGGCTTTTGTAGATCCTAATCTCATGAGTCTATTAATGTATGATTTTTAATTCTCCATGTATTGTGCACTGAGAATTTTGCAATACAAATCACGGTTCTTGAACCCAATTCGAATTATACCAAATATATATGAAATCTTAATTGTTTTGTTGATTCACATTTCCTTCATGGTTGTCGGTGATGATATATGTTTAATTTGAAGAAACATTGAGTTCTAGGGGCTATTTTTCGAAGAACCATTTTAAATTTTCAAAATCGAATTCGACCCAATTTTGATCCATAAAATCATCACGATCCTTGCAATTTCTTGAGGGTTGTTCATAGAAACAAGTTTCCTTTCGGATTAAGCATGAAAAACGAACCAAAATACAAGGATTTTGAACCCAACCCGTGACCTGACCCGTGACCTATTTTTTTGGATCACCCAACCCACCAGAGGTAGAAGAAGACGTGTCCTGCACATGCCCACTCTCACACATGGCAGGTGCAGGAGCCTATGGGCTCCACATAATGTATTTTTGTGCTCAGATTATTCTATCATGCTCCATTTTTTAGCCTGATTTTTTATATATTTTTCATAATTTTCCGCTGCATGTAATATTTTTATAAAAATATTACATTATATAGTAGATTTAATGCATTTTCCAGCTTTTTAATTTATCCTGATACACTAAAAATTATTATTGGATATGTTTATAGTAGTCACTCTCTTCCAATCATATCTTATATATATTTATTAAATTAAATGTGACATTTGCTTGTTTATCCAACTATATAAGTACAAAGCCTATTTTAGAATGCAATTTAATATGATCCATGATCAGTTGAGGTGTCTTTATTGTTACATATTCCTTTAAACTGAATTATGGTATTGGGCAATATATTTTGATTCCTGTATGAAGAATTTCATGAATTACTATGGATGATTACCACCAAAGTGGGATCAATCATAGTAGTTTGTGAGAGTTTTTATAATTTTTCAGGAACGTTTTTTATTAATGCATATTATTGCCTGCCCAAAGGGGGTAGTTGTGTGCTTTAATTGCAGACCTAATTTTAACTAGAGTTATTGAGAATTACAATAGTCTTGGGGATCTGTCTGCCCAAAGGGGATGGAATTTCAATATTAGTGTACCCTCATTCATCTTTGAGGTTCTAATTTTGGTTGCACATTCTGCCCAAAAGGGAATGTGTAATTTTTAATTGGGCCTAACTACTATTTTTATGCCCTTATTATTGCTATTAATGCATTCTGTTTTGTCTTACACAGTTTCCTTCGCTATGAATAATAGTTAAGTGATTGTAGAATTTTTAACTGGCTCAAATTACACGAAATGGAGGCAAAATATAGAATTTTCCTTAGGAATAGCTGATTTAGATATGGCACTAAGGGAAGACATGTCTGTCGTACCTGATGAAAGAAGCACACCTGAACAAAGAGAGAGTCCGGCTAAGTGGGAGAAATCTAATCGACTTAGCTTGGTTGCAATTAAGAGGACCATTGCTGAACACCTGTTGAGTGGTCTATCCGACACAGCATCTGCTAAGGATTTTATCACCTCCATAGGAGATAGATACCAAGTATCCAATAATATTGAGTCTGGATATTTAATGAAAGAGTTGATGGATATGAGGTATTACCATAACGGGGGTGTTAGGGAATTTATTTTGAGAATGGTTCACCTTCAAACTAAACTAAAAGCCTAATCTATTGACCTAAATGAAAATTTCATTGTTCATCATGCCTTAAACTGTCTCCCTATTGAACTTACCCAAATCAAAACAACATATAATACCATTGGTGAGAAGTGGAGTGTTAATAACCTTATTACCAAATGTGTGGCCAAAGAAGAAAAACTTTGGAAAGAAAAGAGTGATTTAGCCCTCCTGACCATTCATGCTAAACCCCATTCTGGCAAGAGTCATATGAAACATAAGAAATACTCTTCTAGTGCTAAACAAAAATTAGGACTACAAGAAATTTAGGAATACTCACTATCACAATGATGGAGGCCCCAGGCAAACTACCTTCAAGAAAGGTCCTTGGTGTGTCTTCTGTAAGGTCAAGGGACACCATAGAGGAAAATGTCATAAATTTAAGGCTTAGTTAGAAAACAAGAAGAAATTTGGAGGTAATCATTTTCCTTTTGTCTATTTTGAGTCTAATTTAGTTGATGTCCCTATAGATTCTTGGTGGTTTGATAGTGGTTCCACTACCTATATTACTGTGTCCTTATAGCGATTCACAAACATGAGGAAGCCAAGTCTGAAAGAAAGCAAGCTGGGGGTAGGAAATGATCTTGAAGTAGCAGTGGAGTACGTTGGAGATGTTACCTTAGTCTTAGATTCAAGGCATGAACTTATTTTATAGAATACCTTTTATGTACTTTCCTTTAGAAGGAGTTTGATTTCAGTTTCTTGCTTAGATAAACTTGGTTTTACTTTTTCTTTTGGTGGTGGAAAAACAACATTTTTTTAATTCTGCAATAATAGGATCTAGTTTTTTAGTAGATGGTTTATATAAACTATCTTTGGCTTCTGATAATTTTTCTACATCTTTCAATGTTGAGACTACTCTTGCTAAGCGGTCTAGTATAAAAGAGAAATCCTCGTTATTGTGGCACAAATGCTTAGGTCACATCTCTAGGGAAAGTGTAGAGCGATTAATAAAAGATAACATTTTACCTTCCTTAGACTTTAATGATTTGGGGACATGTGTAGATTGCATTAGAGGAAAATTCACTAAGACCAAAAAGAAAGATGCAAATAAAAGTCTAAGTCTCTTAGAAATCATTCACGCAGACATTAGTGGACCCTATCTCCTACTATTTGTGGTAACAAGTACTTTATTACCTTTATTGATGACTTTTCCCGTTTTGGTTATCTTTATTTAATCAAAGAAAAATCGGATGCACTTGAGAAATTCAAAAATTTTAAAACTAAAGTTGAAAAGTAATTAGGAAAGGTCATCAAGGTGGTGAGATCTGACCGTGGTGGTGAGTATTATGGTACATTTGATGCTTGACAGTAACACATAGGACCATTTGCCAAAATTTTGCAAGCTTGTGGCATTGTTCCACAATATATCATGCCTGGTAGTCCTGAACATAATAGTGTAGCTGAAAGGTGAAACGACACTTTAAAAGATATGATGAGGAGCATGATGAGCAGAACTAATTTGCCAGATTTTTATAGGGAAAAGCTTTAAAAACTTCCCTTTACATTCTTAATAGAGTTCCTAGTAAATCCGTTCCAAAAATACCTTTTGAACTTTGGACAGGTAGAAAACCCAGTTTAAACCATTTTCGTGTATAGGGTTGTCCTGCAGAAGTTAGGATCTATAATCCCTTAGAGAAAAAGACTGACCCTAAAACTACCTATTGCTACTTCATTAGATATCCAGACCATGCAAAAGGGTATAAGTTCTATTATCCTAGAAGTGGTACTAGAATTGTGGAATTTATGAATGCAAAATTTTTAGAATTGGATAAGGCTGAAGTTGTTATTCCTGCTGTTGATTCCACTGCTAATCTGTGTGAGATGGTTTCTTTGCCTATTGCCATTGATAACATGCCTACAGTTACTGTTCCTGTCGAGAACTTGGTTGATGCTCCGTTAGTTGAAAATGTGGTTGATTCCCTTGCTCCAGTTGATCCTCCTAATAATGTTGCTGATCCTCCTGCACTAGTTGATACTCCTCAACCCATTTAACCTATTATGCAAGTACCTCTTAGGAGGTCAGTTAGACAGAGAAGAACGGCTATTTCCAATAATTACTTTGTTTATTTTAGTGAGGACATGTATGATATTGGGGATAATGTTGACCCCAAATCTTATCAGGAGGTGATGTTTTGTGCTCATTCTAATATATGGGTAGATGCCATGAAAGAAGAAATGCAGTATATGACTAAAAATAAAGTGTGGGAACTTGTTGAATTGCTTAAAAATTATAGGGCGATTGGTTGTAAATGGGTTTTTAAAACCAAGAAAGACTCGAAGGGTCAAGTTGAGAGATATAAAGCTAGGCTAGTAATGAAAGGTTTCACGCAAAGAGAGGGCATTAACTTCATTGAAATTTTTTCCCCAGTGTACAGTAAAGATTCGTTTAGAGTTGTCATGGCTCTTGTGGCACATTTCGATATAGAGTTACATCAAATGGATGTCAATACATCTTTTTGAATGGTGATGTCCTTGAGGAAGTATACATGCAACAACCTGAGGGTTTTCAGTCAAATGGTAATGAGCATTTAGTATACAAATTGAAGAAATCTATTTATGGTCTGAAACAGGTTTCTAGGCAGTGGTACCTAAAATTTGATGAAATTGTTACCTCCTTGGTTTTTGAAGAAAATAAAGTTGATCAATGTATATATTAAAGGTCAGTGGGAGTAAGTTCATTTTTCTCGTTTTATATGTTGATGACATTATACTTGCTAGCAGTGATCTTGGCTTGCTAAATGAAACTAAGCAGATGCTAACGAAGCATTTTGAGATGAAGGATCTTGGTGGGACAAGTTTTGTATTGGGAATTGAAATTCACAGGGATAGATCTCGTAACTTGTTTGGCTTATCTCAAAGGGCTTATATTAATAAAGTCTTGGAGAGATTTGACATACAAAATTGTAAACCCAATGATGTACCAGTCATCAAGGGTGACAAATTCAATAATGACCAGTGTCCTAAGAATGAAATTGAAAAGGCAGAGACGAAGAACAGACCATTTGATAGTCGTTGGGGAGTTTGATGTATGCTCAGGTTTGCACTAGGCCTAACATTGCTTATATAGTTGGCATTTTGGGTAGGTACCAGTCTAATCCTAGTATTGCTCATTGGGTAGGCTAAGAAAGTGATGAGACATTTGCAGAAAACCAAAGAGTATATGCTTGTGTATAAAAGAGTTGACAACTTAGAGATAATAGGGTATAGTGACTCAGATCTAGCTAGGTGCCCTGATGATATGAAATCAACTTCTGGTTACATCTTTATATTGGCTGGGGGTGCGATATCTTGGAAGAGCAAGAAGCAGACTATGGTTGCGTCTTCTACTATGCAGGCTAAATTTATTACTTGTTATGCAGTTGCTACTCATGCTGTTTGGTTGAGAAACCTAGTGATCGGACTTCGAATTGTGGATTCCATTGCTAGACCTCTCAGAATCCACTGTGATAATAGTGCAGCAGTGTTTTACACTAAAAATAATAAGACTTCTAGTGATTCTAAGCACATGGAATTAAAGTATCTGACTGTCAGAGACCTAGTGAAGAATAAAGACATAGTCGTCGAGCATATAGTTACAAAGTCCATACTAGCTGATCACTTAACCAAGGGTCTTCGACCTAAAGTGTTCCAGAAGCACGTTGAAGACATGGAGATTTTAAGCTCTTTTAATGCGCTTGATTAATGGGAGTTTTGAAATATATGTGATCTTTCCTTGTCTTGTTCGACCTTTATTGTTAGATACCTGAGTGCTCATTTCGTTTGGATTATGTTATTTTAATGCGATTGATTTGAATTATTCTTTTATTACTATTTTGTATATATAAACATCAATTGCTATTTCAAACCTCGGTGTCCTTTTATATCATCATGTCTCATGATTGACACCATCTTAGAATTAGAGACATGTTATAAAATTTTTGGACTCGGTGTTCTATTAGATCATAATGTCTCCTGGTCAACACCATATTTGAGTCTGTAGACACTATTATAAAACTCGGTGTCCTTTTCAATCATCTTACCGGTGGTTGACACCATATTGGAGTTCAAGGCATTCTAGTTCATAATGAACTATACAATTTCCCTTGCTTTAAGCCTATTTTAAGATAAATTGTAAGGACTGGTGTTGAAAGTAGCACCTTACATTAATTATTGGATCAACTTTGTATGCTATTTTCATGCTACACTACACACTAATGACTGGTCGACAAGGTTGATGATATATGTAATTATGAATCGATGTTATATCAATAAAGGATGTAACGGGTGTCATAGTTCAATGTCATTTAATTTTGATCGGACTTAGTCCTATTGAAGTGCTGCATCTCGGATCATTTTTTTTAAATGTGGTCACATTACACAAAATTTAGTTTATTAGCCTAAGAATCGTTTTCAAAGTTTTTTCAAAAAATAAAATTAAACAATTGATTTTGCCCAAGTGGGAAAATGTTAGAATATATTTTATGGGCTACAATCAATTGTCATTTTGGTTTTATTAAAAACAGGCTAATTATATGATCACTATTAAGGTGCCTATGGTCCACTATTATTGTGATCTCTATTAGACTTAAGCACTTTATAATGTTAGTGTGATTAATGGTGTAGGCCTAACCTTAAGGCCCATGATGGACAGGCCTAGGGTTGCTAGCTGTGGCTAAGTCCCCACAGCACTCCTTATATATACACATGTATAATACATGTATACAATCTCTACATAGTTTGCCCCATTAAGAACTGCACTTTCTCAAGAGATCGGAGTTGTGGTGGAAGCTCTAGCCATCACCATCTTGTAATTTAGGATCATATCTTCAACAAGTAAGTATCTGTGTTCCCTATCACATAACTTATCCACAATTTTGGCTTCTTACATTTTTGCTTTTAAAATTGAAAGAAAATGCTTTTTTGTATAATTTCATTTGCGTTTGCAGAAGGGAATTCATTTACCTGCTAGAACGACGTTGAAGTCACACCTGTGGACAGAAGATCCTCATATAGTCAGTTCATAGGGAGAAAGCAACGCCGAAGATCGACGGGTGATGAAAGAATTGAAGCTGTTAAAAGAGTTAATGTTTCAAGTCCAAAAATCCTTTCTTCAAGATTACCATTCAACCATCATATGTCAAGTATGATAAATTGGTAAGTTTCAAATTAACTGTCAATGTTGACGAGTCAGAGAATAGAAGGGACAGAGATAGTTAACAAGGGTTCTCCTCTCCTCTTTTTCTTAAACTTATTTTAACTTTACAAACATTTATGCTGATTGTATTTGCAAGAGAATATTTGAAGATTCCTGGTGTCGACCTTTGAGTTCCAAAAGGTAGAGTTTTGCCTGTTAAGTATGAAAATAAATTGAGTGACTATAAAAGAAATGCAAAGATCTATAATGGTTAGACCAAGTTTGTGTTGCCTAGTTTATTACCAAATTATCTTTAATGTCTGATAATCTATGGTGGACTACATCCTGAATTTTTGTATTTGTGTGATAATGATCCGTGAGTGAATTAGGTTGCTTACGAACTCTGTCACCTGGAATGTACCCTGTTAGGTAGTGCATGCAGCATAATGGAATGAAGGATGAAGATGCCTAAATTTTTCTATTTATCCTCCAGTTTGCACATTCTTCCCTTCATTATAGAATGAGTATGATTTCAACCTTAATCTTCTAGCAGAGAATTAGAAATGTGACGCCTAACAGATTCGCTTGAAGTTGGTTATGTGCAGATAATTCTCTCCGTCGATCGAGCATTCTCTTGTTTTGACGCCAATCTGTTAATAATAACATTTTGTTTTCACCATATTATTTCATGAGCCTTATTGAACTGAAGGCCAGAACCCTGTACAACTTTCATCAAAAGAGTTCTTGTGTTGTGTTGTGTTATACTCGGATGGTTTCCTGAAAAAAAAAAAAAAGTTAGTAGTTCTTCGTCAGTCTCGCGACCCCTTCAGTAGTACTATTATTACCTCAGATTTACACTGTCCACAACATTACTCCATATATTTTTGATGAAAAAAGATCACCTAACAAGCTACAAGAATAGAAAAATGGAACTGGCATAAGCTTTTATCCTTGACTAGTTACTATGTAATACTATGTTACGAACAGGCTTTATCATGGGTGCAACCTGCAAAATTGAAGACAGCATCAGCAGACTAAAAGGGAAGCTGTGATGATCAGATGGCAAGGCAAACAAGAGAACCAAGCCCATATAAGTTACACACTTAACTTACTGCACTTGACCTTAGTTTTTAAAGCTAGGCAAGGATGAAGATTTTCTTGTCAATTGAGGGATTGACGATGCATAGGAGAGTGAAGAATGTAACCGTTGCTCTGGCAACTTATTCTCAAACCTTTTGCGGATAGGATGCCAATAAGCGTAAAGGATTCACCTGTGTTAGTAAAGTGTCAGTTTTTTCACCAAAGCTTGCTGGCTTTCTCTACGTAAGGAATTAAGAAAACTAGGATGAAATGTTAATAAGAGAATCTTCTTTTGAAGATCAAAAGCAAGCGTAATATTCCAGTACTAGTAATGTTTTAACGACAAACTTTTTAACATACATGCAACTTAAATGGCTGCTCAAGGACTTCTCCCTCTTTAATCTCCTTCTGAACATCCTCTTATTGGACCGCTGGCACGTTGAAGACAAATTTTGTGGCGTTTTCCTTGTGTTGAAGCCTATAAATCTTCCAAGATTCAGACATTTGTTACCTTCAGGTTCTTCCTTTCTTGATCTTGGCTCATTAACATCATTCCTAAGGCTAACCAAATTCGGAAAGAGAGCTGGATAGAAGTTACCTTGCGAAGGAGGTAGATGACCAGGCATCTCTTCTTCGACTGCGACAAAGGACTGACAGGGCTTACACACACTACAATAGGGAGGAAGATCAGCTGATACTGTCACTATATAGATTATGGTCTAACGATGAAAAGAGCACTAAAATAGAGACGAAATAACCTGCAGCTTCAACCCTAATTTGAAACTACTAAGAGCTGCCTTTCTAGCCTAAACGTTGCCTTTTTTGTCTAGTTTATTTATGATACATGGCTATGCGACGCCGTCGCTTGATGAATGCGTGGTTGTAATACTACCTCAAGACCTTTGCTTATAATTCAATTTATTCATACTTTACTTTTTTTATAAAAAAAAATTCGGAAGCAATTGTATGCCAGGAAGTGGCCTTGATCTCTAGTTCGTTTCCTACGCTGTTGATCCCTTGTGCTCAACAAGCAATGTGGGACATTAGAAAGAAGGAAAGCATATACGAAAAGTCACTACCTGCATAATTATCCTTCAGTATGCACGCGTTTCACCTTAATACGGTCAATAAGCTTTGATACTTTTTGTCACCTTTTATCTCCACATAAGATTAGAATAGGACAATTGAGTTGTTTGAACTTGGTTTTTGCAGACATGCTAAAGTTAGAAAGATTGAAAAGGATGCATATTCCTAATCTATAACATCATCAACCTATTCAAAATTACTGACATGCAAAATTTAGGAAGATTAAATAGTTCACAATCTTATCCGTAATTAATAAATGCTCGCGGCGGTGTTGCGTGGAATTGAAACTACCAGCACTAAAAGTTAAATCAACAGGACCAACATGGTCATTGCCTCATTGGCGATCATGACGGCATTTCAAAAGCTCTAAATATAGTGACTCTAAATGACATTTTAGTTGTCTCGAACCGCTCAAAAGCACAAACATCACCAACTTCCAAGTGATTTTCCTCCACAAAATTCCTCCAACCATGAAGGAAATGTCCTGATTTATGTTTAGCATTAAAGCGGTACAAGACAGGCCAAGTTTTTCCATCCAAACCACAGAGCAGAGTATTTCCCGACTTCTTGAGATGCTTTCCGGCAAAGCTTGGTGGTATACTCTACAGACGTGATAAAGAAATCGAAACAGGATAACGATCAAAAGTGCACAAAGCATATACATTTAATGAAGATTGATATTCCATTATTTATAGAATT
Source organism: Erythroxylum baracoense (assembly GCA_025629805.1). Taxonomy (NCBI): domain Eukaryota; kingdom Viridiplantae; phylum Streptophyta; class Magnoliopsida; order Malpighiales; family Erythroxylaceae; genus Erythroxylum; species Erythroxylum baracoense. The sequence continues at coordinate 6,060,020 of JAOTAY010000191.1, forward strand.
TAAGCAAAAAGTCTTACCATTTTTCTTGTAGAATAAACATAGGACGGCTGCATAGCAACCATGAAAAAAGGATTATTAGACATGAAAGCAGTGGTAGCTCTAGAAAGAGCATTAACTTTTTCATGGTTTGTCAAGGGTTTTGTCCTCTGAACCATCCTATTTAAACTCCCGTTCTGGCCAGGCAAGCCCATCTGTCCTACATTTTCTGCAAATTTAAGGCCGTCTAAGAAGCAAAATGATCAGTCAAAGAATAAAAGATCAGTTATAAGATGACGAAATCTACCTTTAACTTGTAACTTCGAGTCACAAAATCTATCGCCAATTGGTGGAAGTAACACCTTCGACTTCGAGGACACTGCAAACGGGCTGGTTGAATTCTTATCCATATTCTTTCTAGGCTGAGGATATTGTGAAGGACATTTGCTTTTATGACTTGGATACATATATTCCAAGTGTTCAACCGAGTCGTCACTTTCAGCTTTTTCATTCCTGGAGTGTTTGGATTTCACGTTTGGCTCCTTATCAATATTTGCTAAGGGATAGTCAACTTCACAAGCACTTCTATCAAATATGAGTACACGAAAATGGCAACTTTTATTGTATTCAAAAACCAGGAAGTGAGCATAAGCTATACTGTAAAATTTTGCAAATTCTTCCCAACCTTTTTGAAACCACATCCCATCATCAGATTTTACCAACTCTACTTCCCAAACTGCACCGCTGGGAACCTCAAAGATCACCGGATTTGACAGATCATTTCCATATTTTCTTGCAAACTTCCTTGGAATACCCTGACGCACATAAATCTTGAGTTCAATCAACTTTATAAAACGAACAAGAGATACATGGGAACAGAGGGAATAGGGTATCTCGGAACAGAAGATTTTGTTCCGACATACATGTACAAGAAGTTCAAGTGAACATGTCGTGGGAAGTACCAGAGACTTTTTCTCGTCAAATACTTCGCGAATCTTTCCTGAGTTGAAAGAAAACAAGAAAGCAAAGAAGAAAACACTTACTAGCTTCCCATCCTTGATAGTATTATCAATTATTATCTTGAAGAATCTAGGCCTGTCCGTCAGAAACGTCGAACCTCCATAGTCCCCCTTAAAACGAAAGGTAGCCATTCCTAAACCCTTTTAAGTTCTTATCGAAGATGGTTCTTCAAAAAATTAAAAGTAGTTATTTATAGTGGATTAATTTTTATTCTTTAATTATTTAATTAGTGGAGTCACTAAGTCATATTTCATTATTAACAATACATTAATTTTATCTTTCAGTTATTTAATGTCAATCGTTTCGTTTGTAGCGTAGATTATGATGTGCATAAATAAAAATATCCACTTTCTGTTTTGTTACTCTTTATCTGTCCTTTCAAATTCAAGTTCTGGGCACGTTACCACCAGGCATAGTTTACATCATTGTTCTCCTAAGATTTCCATCAGACTTTGTACTCATTCTAGTTCAGCGTACATGCAACCTAACTCTAAATAAAGAGAGAGATAAGTTTAGTCAAGACATACAACCCCTAATTTCAACTTTTAAAGGTGAAAAATATTATTTTTTTGAAAAAGTTGAGAAGAAGGATTTTTGGGTAAAACAAAAGTTTTCTTATAAATGGAAATTAGAAAATTTTAGAGATCATGGATTGGACGGAGGTTCTTTCAAGATTGTAGTCGTGACTCGTGACAAAGGTAAAGTTCATTATGGTGAGTAGCAATAGTTCAAAAGTTCAATAAAGTGTCACCGTTGCTTGTATGGTGTTTTCAATACTAGAAACTTAAAAGGCCGCGGAAGAAGTGCAGACGCTATCATTATGACCCTGCTAGAAATGTCCACAGAAGCAGAACATTCTTGAAAATGGTGAAGTAGGTAGGGTGGGTCTCTGGAACGTTAGTAAACTGAAAGGACAATTCTTGTGCTGTTTCGTTGTGATGGGAAACTTAAAGAGCGCCAAGCCCAAGCCTGTCGAGGTTCTTCATCGGAAACTGACCCACCGGGTAGGTAGTTATTGGAATTCTAACGATAGCAAACATCGAATATTTTATTGTTTCTTGTTCAAAGGAGCTTTGCGTCTTGCGTGGAAAGAACCGCAACTGAGAAATCAGATTCTTTTACGTAAAAAGTTATGTTCCTTTTCCTTCTTATTGGATGGAAATGGAATATCTCTGAAAAACTAGGAAATAGCATTTTATTATTTTTCGATAGAGAGTAGAATACCATCTAAAGATGGTGGGTTTTATGTGTTGAAAAAACTTCGTGATCTTGATGTTCATGTAAGCCCAAGACACTTGACTTTTGTGCTCATCTTTTGTTTTCAGTGCGAGTGTTTGTGCGATGCATTGGTAATATGATAGTAGTATTTTATGCAACAGCTCAAACTCATTGCAATTGGAATTACACATTGCTGAATTTTTCTAAGCAGTGTCATATTTAGCTAGATCATGAGGTCTCCTGATGGCTTACCAGTGATTTCTTTTTACAAAAGTTCTCTCTTTTCCCGTTCCTGAGAGTGCACTGTTCCTTTAAATGGATCGACTGTACTACGTTGAACATGGCAGATAAGGTCGGCAGTCGGCAGACAACTCCCAATCACTCGATCCTGAGCATATGGAGTATCATATCAGATGTAGATAGTATTCATTAACTGTTTTAAATTCTGCTATGATAAGGTTGAATAATATCCTGTTGAGCAGCAAGTTGTGCTTCTGCATCAAGAAAAAGTTGAGGGAATCTAATGCCACGCCAATATCATTAATCTCAATACCAAAAAGAATATGTTCGTGTAGGTTATGTGTCTCAGGAATTGTCGGAAGACATGCAGAAGATCAAACCATGCAGTTACGTAGAAAAAGATTCAA
>JAOTAY010000191.1:6062980-6090350 GCA_025629805.1 Erythroxylum baracoense
TCCAAAGAAACCCTACATACGATGCCTAAAGAAAAAGTTATGCCAATAGCCCCGAAGCATGTACATATGTAAAGTGTAGACTCACCAACGTTGTTCATTGAGGTTTTCAGGTTGAAATGGATAAATGGACTAGTCGACTATCATCATATTAGTCGACTATTCGAAAAGTGGAGCTGAGCTTAGAAAGGAAAGTTTTGAATGCAAATATAGTTGGTAAATGTGTGTTATCCGAATGCGATTGTCGGGCTCCGAAAACGGTCCGACATCAATGCTATGAAAGAAGAGTTAAAATCAGTGGATGACAACGAAGTCTTGGAATTAGTTAAGTTATCGAAAGGTAGCAAGTGGATTGTAAATGGGTCTTTAAGACCAATGGTGACTCATAAGGCAACATTGAAAGATATAAAGTCAGACTTGTTGCCAAAAGTTATACTCAAAATGATGGTATTGACTATAAAGAGACCTTCTCCCCATTTTCAAAAAAGTACTCTGTAAGAATTGTTATAACCCTAGTGGCTCATTATGATCTAGAACTTCACCAAATGAATGTAAAGACCGTCTTTCTAAATTGTGACTTGGAAGAAGAAGTGTACATGGATCAAGCAGAAGGCTTTAAAATCACAGGAAAGGACAAGTTAGTGTGTAAATTAAAGAAGTCAATATATGGACTGAAACAGGCTTCCTGACAATGATATCTTAAGTTTAATGATACCATTATGTCTTACGGTTTTGTAGAGAACATTGTCGTCGGTGTATCTATATGAGATCAGTGGCAGCAAGTTCATTATATTAGTCTTATATGTGGATGATATCCTTCTTGCTGCGAATAATATGATTTTGTTACATGATGTTAAGGATTTTCTCTCTAATAATTTCGACATGAAAGATATAGGTGAGGCATCCTACGTGATCAAAATATAACTATTCCGTGACATATCACAAGGATTATTAGGATTGTCTCATAAAGGATATATCGAGAAAATATTAGAAAGATTTAAAATGGAAAAGTACTCCGCAGGGATAGTTCCAATTCATAAATGGGACAAATTTAGTCAAATGCAATGTTCACAAAACGATTTGAAACGTAAGGAAATGGAGTGTATTCCTTATGCGCTAATAGTTGGGAGCTTAATGTATGCTCAAACATGCACTCGGCCAGATATTAGTTTTGCTATTAGAATGTTAGACTGATACCAAAGCAATCACATTATAGACCATTAGAAAGCTGCAAAGAAAGTCCTTAGATATTTACAAGGCATAAAGGACTATATGCTCACATATAGAAAATCAATCTATCTCGAAGTGATAGGTTACTCAGACTATACCAATTATGTAGACTCACGAAAATTTACATTCGGTTATATGTTCCTATTAGATGGAGGAGCAATTTCATGAAAAAGTGGAAAGCGATCTGTCATTGTTAATTCCACTATGAAGGTTGAATTTGTGGTGTGCTTTGAGGCCACGGTTCATGGATTGTGGTTCGGAACTTTATCGTAGGTCTTGATATTGTCGACGATAGTGCTAGACTGTTAAGAATTTATTGTGATAATTTCGCAACCGTTTTCTTCTTTAAGAATAACAAGCATTCAAAAAGTGCGAAACGCATGGATTTGAAATACTTGTCTGTGAAAGAAGAAGTGCAAAAACATAAAGTGTCAATTCAGCATATTGGTACCGATCTAATGATTACTTGTCTGTGAAAGAAGAAGTGCAAAAACATAAAGTGTTAATTCAACATATTGGTACCGATCTAATGATAACTAAAGGCTTACCTCCTAAAACATTTGTTGACCATGTTGAACGGATGAGCATTATAGATAAGTCCTTGTTAGCATAATGTTATGAGATGTTTATATACATATAATTGTCTTACTCGAATTATTATGACATTTGTGAATTCAATTACAGTTATATTTTGCTCATTTGTTATCTATATGATGTTGTATACCATAATTGTTTATGTGAGATAATAATTACAAAATTACCCACTTAAAGTTTTATGAGTTGAGTTGATTGTGTGATACATAGAAGGAATTATGTAATATAACTTGTGACCGCTATGATACCATCATCTTAATTCAATTAAGGATGACTTGATCAATTCAATGTATTATGTGCATTTAAAGTTTTATTGTTAAATCACCAAGTCATTACATGGGCTAAGTGAGAGATTATTAGATTAATTTAAGGTGGCTTATGTAATATATAATGGGTTGATTCTAATCAAGGATTCGAGTATGAAAGTTAGTGAGTCTATAAGCCATAAGAATCAAATGGGCCTAAGCCCTTTCTCTCTCCCTTTATGTTTTGCAAAAACAATTTCAGGTTTAATTAACTGAAACATTATAGAACGTTTCTAACCATCATGAAACACAAGCATTGCCAGGTGACAAGAGAGGGAATAAATTGTTGTCAAGAATTTCAACTATCATAGATTCAGGTTTGATTTATAGTATTATTAATCTATCCATAAATATCTTTCAATAATTATCATGTTTATGAGGAAGTTGAGTAATCTCCAAGCAATTGTCAAGGAAACTATACGCCTTTACCCACCAGTTCTTGTTCCGCGTTCTGTATTGGAAGGTTCTACTCTGTCAACATCTTTCCGTCCGGAAGTGGGAAAATGGAACAGAATTACGGCCCCAAAGATATGGAGCTGCCTGGAAGATTCATCCCCACAAAACCTGCATGTCCCTCATCAATTGTAGCCTGAAAGGTTCCAGAAAACAGAGTTCCAAGAGGTCAGAACTTTTCCAGTTATAAAAGAAATGCTGCATGACGAAGTTGAATGGAAATTGCTTCCTGCTTGCTGCGTCCTTGAGTTCACTCATTGGCTTTTATTTTATGTGGGATAGAACTAAACTGAATTTGTTATTTCTAACCAAGACCACGACCAAGACCGTCTGTTCGATTAAATTACAGGGTACTGAAAAAATATGAATAGTAAAAATAAATAAATATTAATATTATTCAAATTCATAATTTTGATGCAGACGACTAGACCCATTCCGAAATCAAACAGTGTACATAACAACATGAAACTAACCACGTCGACGCTAGCCAACTCTAGCCATGACAGAAGGGAGGGAAACAAACCGCCACACGGAGAACTTAAAAAAGTGGATACATTTACTTTAAGCCTATTTTCTGTCCGTAGTTTCGCCTTTTCTTCGCGCCGTTTTCTCTTCAATTCACTACGCACCACCACACCTTGCCTCATAACCTTCAACTTCTGTTTCCAAGTTGCAGTTTTTGTCACATGTACAAAGGAGAGTAAGAAATTACCAAAAAAAAAGAAAAACAGTTACTGTTCATGCAATCCACTCTATACACGCTCACCAATTCAGACTTCCATTACTTATGGAAACCCCAACACTTTCACTTTCCTTCTCGAAGACCCATTTCCCAGAACCTCAAATGCTGTCCCGTGTACCTGAATTCCTCCAATCCGTTGACAACTTCCTTCCACTACGACACGGGAGAAGTTGTCCACAACTGGCAGGAAACAGGAGTGAGGCCCACATGTCCGGCGAGGCTTCCAGTGGTGGTTAGGAAGGCGGGAAGGGTTTCGAGGTATATGTGGGATGGAAATTGTTTGGAGTTGGTGAGCGTGGATGGAGGTGCGACGGATTTTTGCTTGGATTTCGAGGATGGCTTCAAGAAATTGTTTAGGGCTTCGAGTTTAGCTATCAGGAACTTGTTTATACCCAAACAAGTGCCTGAGAATTACATGGGGTATGTGAAATGGAAGTTCTTGCATCGGGTTTTTAGCTCTGCGCTGCAAGTTCTTGCGACTCAGGTTTGTGGTTATATGTAAAAGATTGTTTTTTGTTGTCTCGTTTCTAGAATTTTTGGAGAACGTTTCTGACATTTTTTATTTACGATGAAAGATTGAATTTTTACGTAAAGGAAAGGATTGTTTAGATTTTTTCTTATGTTGTTGGAATAATTTGTTGGGGTCAGGCAATGTTTCGAGCTATAGGGATTGGGTATTCACGTTCACTTCCATCAGCAGCTGCTCTTAACTGGGTCTTGAAGGATGGGCTTGGACGTCTAAGTAGGTGCATTTATACTGCTAGTCTGTCGTCTACCTTCGACACCAATTTGAAGGTAGGAGTTATATTATCATTAGGATTGGCCTCCTTTTAGTTTTACTTTGTCAAAACTTAGAAGAGATTGTTCCAGTTCCGGGCTCTATCTTCAAACTGGACATATTAGTATACTTGTTGCTGTTGGGAGGGACATTATTAATTGATTATTTTGTTGTCTCATTGGTAGAGAGTCAGGTTCTCGACGTCTGTTCTATTCAGTTTGAGCATTGGAATTGAGCTGCTGACCCCTGCATTTCCCAAGTATTTCTTGCTTCTGGCCACTATGGCTAATGTTGCCAAGCAAATAAGCCTAGCATGCTACCTAGCAACTAGTGTAAGAACTGTTGTATTACTAGCAGCTATTCCATCTCACATTTCTTTTTCGTCTTGGAGTATAATCTTTCTGCTTTACATATGCAGTCTGCTATTCATCGTAGCTTTGCAGTGGCTGATAATATTGGTGAAGTTTCGGCAAAAGCACAAGTATGATTCTTTTGTCGCAACTTCTGTTATTAATTTTAGTTATTCTATATCTTGGAATCTTGATCCTTACTTGGGTTTCAGATACAATCAGTGTGCTTTGATAATCTTGGTCTCATGCTTGCTGCATTTCTGAATATGCTGTTCAAGAACAATCAAAGGTTTTTTTTCTCTCTCTAAATCTTTTCTTATTAGTTCAAAGCCCTAGTAATAATAAATCAAGTTTAGTCGTCTATTTCTCATTTACTGCTTAAGAGTTGAAGATGGAATTCAATTTATACAATCAACATAACATTTCTCATATACCACTAATTTTAATTTGTTTATATTATAGAAATAATCAGCTAATTATATCTACAGATAATTACTTAATATTCTATTAATCAGTAGCTTAATCAATGGGATTTTATTACTTAGAGGATAAATAGATTCTTTTTGATTTAAGAAGGTGATTAGGGCTACATTGTCCTATATATTCCTTATACTATTTGTAGAACAATCAAAGAAGAATTACTTTGTCCTCTTTCTTCATGGTATCAAAATCACGACTCTTCTACAATATTTTTTCTTTCTTCGTTCAAATTAGTCCTAAATGGACTATCAACTAGCGCTGAATGGCCAACAGAGAAACTCCTCATCCTCCAACAATGATTTCAGCAGTTCGAGTGTGACTAATTCCGGTGTTATGATGGGGAATGTACAACATAACTGTGATTTTCTTGGCTCAAACTTGCCTTTTCAATTGATGAGTCACAAATTGAATGACCAGAAATGGTCGCAAACAATAAAGCTGGCCATTGGCGGTAGGGGAAAACTCGGGTATTTGACTAGAGAGACAATAAGGCTTGCTTTGGATGATCCAAATATGACAATATGAAGATTCGAAAATTCTTTGATCACAACTTGGTTGATTAATTCCATGGAACCTACAATCGAAAACCCTCCTATGTTTTTGCCAAAAGCTAAAGATATACGGGATGTGGTTTGAGAGATGCATTTTGATGTTGAGAATTCTTTCTAAATTTTTGAACTAAAAATGAAGATATGGAAGGCCAAACAAGGAGACCGTGACGTTACATTGTTTTATAACGAACTTGTAACCTCGTCGCTGGAATTGGTCCTATGGAACTGTCTGAGTGACAATTTTCTACATAAAAAAAGGAAGAAAAAGATAGAGTTTATGTTTTTCTCGTAGGATTGAATCAAGAATTGGATGAAGTCAGACGTCGAATTTTGGGAAGATGATTAGCAATGTTAAGCAAGTTGGAGGTCTCTATTTCTTCGAAATCGGATGACTTAAACAATTAATTCCAAAGAACTTGTCATAATTCTTTTTCATTACTTCATGAGAATTAAATTATGTTTAGAGATGGCAATGGGTTGGCCCATGGACTAGTCTCGCTAATTTTTAAAAAAATTAAAAGTGTAAAATAATGCCTTTTTTTAATTGAATCTGAGCATGAATTGCCCAAGCCTAGGCTTGCCCGAGAATTTAGACCCATAGGCATCCCATTGCCATCCCTAATTATGTTATGGAATTTTAGATTTGGACATCCAAGTTCTTATTATATGAGACATTTGTTTTTGAAGTCGTTTACAAGTAGAGATCTATCTTCATTTTAGTGTCAAGTTTGTCAAATTGCTAAAAATCATCAAACATCTTTTCCAGCACAGCCTTACAGTGCCACAAAACCCTTTGCTATAATCCATAGTGATATTTGGGGACCTTCGAGAATATAAACAATAGCTCGAAAAAGATGATTCATAATTTTTATTGATGTCCACACTAGAATTACTTAGTTATTTTTACTTAATAAGAAGTAAGATGTTGAGAGGGTGTTTTAGAACATTTATACTATCTAAACACAATTCCAAACTAGAATTCAAGTTTATAGAAGTGATAATGAAAAAGAATACTTCAAATGGGCTTTTTAAGGAATTTTTTGTTGAAAAAGGAATTATTCATCGAAGCTCATATACTGATACTCCACAACAAAATGGAATAGCCAAAAGAAAAAATAAACATCTATTAGAAATTGCAAGATCTCTAATGTTTTCAACTAGTACTTTACTTATGGGGTGAGTCTTAACAGTTACATATTTGATCAATAGGATGCCTTCAAAAGCTTTAAAATTTCAAATACCTCTTAATTGTTTTAATAAATGCTTTGATCTCCCTCTTAAAATGTTTGGGTGTATTGATTTGTTTATATTGATGACAACAATCGGGAAAAACCTTAATCTAAAGCATGAAAATGTGTTTTTGTTAGTTATCCTTCCATTGAAAAAGGGGTACAAGTGTTTTGATCCAATAATGAAAAGGTTTTTTATTAAGATGGATGTCAACCTTTTTTTTCCTCTCACCTCATCTTCAGGAGGAGACACGTAGTGAAGATTTGTTTTTTGATATTTATAAGGAAAATGAGATTATGGTCAACATTGACAATAATGTAGATATTTTTTATAATCCTAATTCAATCACTGATGGTGTCTCAAATAATGAAAATAAGGATTCATCTTCAATGCCTTTACAAATTCAATCTTAAGAAAAGAGTGAAATGTGTGCAAGACAAGATGGAAATCGTTTTAAAGTGCCTTTTTGAGGAAATATTAAGAATGATAGAAAAGCACAGACAACTTATAGCACGATCAAGAATCTAACTCGAAAACAAATTAACTTTCACCTATTGCTATGTGAGTGTGTTGCTTTCTATTGCAGTTAATCTAGATTGGACTCTACATCAGTCGGATGTGAAAAATGCTTTCCTAAATGGAGATTTAGAAGAAGAGGTGTACATGGAGTCTCTCCTAAGATTTAGTGAAAGTTTTGGAAAAAGGATATGCAAATTAAAAAAATCTTTATATGGGCTGAAACAATCACTAAGGGCCTGATTTGAAAGATTCACAATATTTGTGAAGTCTCAAGGTATCTTACAGGGGCAGTATGATTATACTCTATTCATAAAAACTTCTGTCGAAGGAAGGACTGTGATTATAATTGTGTATGGAAGTGACATTATTCTCACTGAAGATAATTTTGAAGAAATTGAAATTCTCCAAAAAAATCTCTCAAAGGAGTTTGAAATAAAAAACCTAGGGTACCTTAGTTACTTCCTAGGGATCGAAATTGCTAGATCTAAGAAGGGCATAGTAGTCACTTAACGGAAGTACATCTTGGACCTTTTAGGAAAAATTGAGATGAGTGGATGTAAACCATCAATATTCCTATAGAATTTTGAAGATTTAAGAGAAAAACAAAACTCACAAATTTACGTGGTTCAGTCTATTGAGACCTACGTCCACGGTGACTAAAACTTTTGTCTTTTCCTTTATTTGTCTTGTATTTTTCAGTTTACATCATACATATATATAGGCAACCACACTAGTTATTTTAGGAAGTAGACTAATATAAAAGGGATTTTGATTTGACACAAAATCCCTTATAATCCTCCTATAGATCAAATATTAATTAGAGAAGTAATATTCTGTTGGGATCTTCTCTAATTGACATCTCCAACACACCCCCTCAAGTTGGATCATAGATATTGATCATATCCAACTTGCAAACAAGTTTGTCGGAGTTCTGCCTTGATTGTCCCTGAGTGAGTATATCTATAGTTTGCTCTTTCGTAGGGACATATGTCATACAAATATTCCCTTCATCTACCTTTTCCTTGATAAAGTGCCTATCTACTTCTACATGCTTGGTCCAATCATGTTGAACTGGATTTAGGGAGATAATAATAGTTGCTTTATTATCATAGTAGAGCTTGATAGGTGGTTCTATTGTAATATGAAGTTCTTCCAAGAGTTTCTTCAACAACAATTCTTCACATATTCCTTGAGCTACTGCTTTGTATTCAACCTCTGCACTGCTTCTGGCTACTACATCTTGCTTTTTACTTCTCCATATGAATGAACAATACCCAGATGTGGACTTTCTGTCTTCTTCTGATCCTGCCCAATTTGCATCTGTGAAAACCTCTATTTTCTTGTTCTCACATTTTTTGAATAATAGGCCATTCCCAGGGGATCCTTTAAGATACCCATGGATTTTGTACACTGCTTCTAGATGAGCCTCCATGGGATTGTGCATGTGTTGAGTTACCTGACTTACTGCAAATGCAATTTCTGGTCTAGTATGTGATGGTAAATTAATCTCCCTGCTAGTCTTTGATACCTCTCCTTATCAGCTGGTCTCCCAACATCTATTGGTCTCTTTCCGGCTTCAACTAGAGTGTCACTTGGCCTACACCTGATCGTATCGGTTTCATTCAAGAGATCAATGACATTTTCTTTGTGAAACACTAATTCCTTTCCTTGATCTGGTAACTTCCATTCCTAGGAAATAACGCATCTGACCCAAATCCTTTACCTCAAATTCAGTGGCTAGAACTTCCTTTATTTTCTTCATCTCTAGTGTATCATCCCCTGTCAAGACAATATTATCGACATATACGGCCATAATTGTCTTTTTTCCATTATTAGAATGTTTGAAAAACATTGTGTGATCTGAATGTCCTTATTGATATCCTTGTCCTTTTATTACTTTCGTAAACCTATCAAACCTTGCTCTTGGAGATTGTTTTAACCCATACAAGGATTTTTTCAGCTTGCAAACTTTGTTTTCTCCACCCTTCTCACAGAATCCTAGAGGTTGCACCATGAAGACTTCTTCCTCTAATTCCTCATTTAAGAAAGCATTCTTGATGTCCAATTGTTGCAAGGACCAGTCCAAATTTGCTGCCAAAAATAGGAGGACTTGGATAGTGTTTATTTTTGCCATTGGTGCAATCGTCTCCATGTTGTCGACACTATATGTTTGAGTGAACCCTTTCGCAACCAACCTCGCTTTATATCTTTCAATTGAGCCATCAGCTTTATGTTTTACAGTGAATACCCATTTACATCCCACAATTCTTTTTCCTTTTGGTAATTCTACCACATCCTATGTCCCATTTTTCCTCAAAGATTTCATGTCCTCCGTCACTGCCTTAATCCATTCGGGCACTTTCAAGGCTTCGTGAAAATCCTTTGGAATTCTAACGCTATCTAGGTTAGTGGTAAAAGCATGACATGTTTCAGACAAGATATTATAAGATACAAACTGTGAGATAGATTGTAGACTACATGACAGCAATTTTTTCCGAAGAGCACTAGGCAACTCCATATCATTTGGTTCAGATTCTATTGTCTGATCAAAAGGAAGTTTTGGGTTGGTTGGGTCTTCTACTGGATTCGACTCATGTAATGCTTCAGGTGTGAGGTCTTCCTGGGGTTTTGATTTTGATGGTACAATGTGGGTTAGGAACTAAGCTTCATTTAATTCTTCCCTTGAAGCTAAGGTTTTGGGTAATAGGGCATAGTTTTAAAGAAGGTAACATCAAGGGTAACAAACATCTTTCGAGTGATTGGGTCATAACATTTATACCTAGAATACCCAATGAAGACACACTTGATGGACCGAGGGTCAAATTTAGTACGATGATGGGAGTGAACATGAACAAAGGCTATATATCCAAATATTTTTAGAGGAAGATTCAAGTTAAGTCGTGAGGTAGGAAAATGTTCTCGAAATTTGTCTAGTGGAGTGGCAAAAGATAAAATTTTGCTAGGCATTCTATTAATGAGATATGTAGCAGTTAGGATAGCACTCCCCAAAAGGTTTTTGGCATTTTAGTAGTAAAGAGTGGAGCTCGGGTAACCTCAAGGATATGTCGATTATTCCTTTCAGCAGTTTCATTTTGCTGAGGAGTGTCCACACATGAGTTTTGATGGACTGTACCATGCTCCAGAAGATAAGATCCCAAAGTTTGGTTAAAGTATTCAGTCTCATTATCTGTATGCAAGATTTGGATTTTTGTATAAAATTGGGTTTAGATCATAGAATGGAAGTTGATAAACATTGTCCTAACTTTTGTTTTATCACGTAAGAGATAGGTCCAACAAGTACAGGTATGATCATCAATGAAAGTGATAAACTACTTGGTGATAACCCACAAATCGCTATGTATCATAGTAAATGGCCTTGATAGTTTGTAACTAGTTGGAGGAAAAGAGGTACGTTGGTGTTTGACATACTCACAATTTTCACAACGAAAATCAAACATTATTAAAAATAGAAGGGAATAATTGTTTCATATAATGAAAATTCAGATGACCCATCCTAGCATGCCATAACATAATTTCAATAATTTTAGGGATAAATGCAGAGAGAGCATTCTGGTTATTTGAAGTAGTCTCCTCTAAATAGTATAGTCCCTCACACTCCTTAGCACTGCCAATCTTCTTCCCCGATGTTAGATCCTAAAAGATACAATGAGAGGCAAGGAACTTAGTAGAACAGTTTGAGGTTTTTGTCAATTTACTAACATATAACAAATTGCAAGACAATTTTGGAACATGTAAAACAAGTTCTAGGACAATAGAATCAGAAATACGAATACTTCCTTGTCCAGCAACAGATGAAAGTGACCCATCTGCAATCTTTACCTTCTAATTTCCAACACAAGGTGAGTAAGTTGTAAACAATTGATATGCACCAGTCATGTGATTAGAGGCACTGGAGTCAATAATACAAGATGCTTGTGCTTGAATTGTAGTATTTAATGCATTTAGAAAATTACCTCTTTGAGTTAGGGATCCAGAAGGAATATTATTAGAAAGCTGACCTGAAGTTTGAAACAACGTAAAGACTTCGTATAATTTTTCCAACTATTCGGGACTAAATTTTACCTCAGATTGACTAGTCTTTTCCTTCTGGTTTACGGTAGCTTGATAGCCATGGTTTTTATTTTGTTTGGGCTTCCAATTTGTTGGTTTGCCATGGATCTGCCAACACTCATCCTTAAAGTGACCTGGTTTGTTGCAATGATCACATTTGGATTTTTTTGTGGTTGATTTTGACTAGGCCCTGTATTAGAGCTACAGGTCCCACTTGGTCCACCCCTTATTTGTGATATGTGAGATACCAAAGCTGATTTTTCTTATAATTCATTTCGTATGCCTTCAGTCAACATAACCCGCCGTCGGCTCTCCTCTCTTCTTACCCCTGAGAAGACTTCCTGTAAAGTGGGTAAAGGGTGTCGTCCAAGAATCCTCCCTTGCACATATTCTAGTTCACGGTTGAGCCCAACAAGGAACTCAAATGCTCTCTCATTCTCCACTTTCTTCTTATACCTATCACTATCCGATGCACAATCCCATTGTTCTTCTATACTTAAATCAAGTTCTTGCCATAAACCCATCATCTCCATGTAGTGGTTGTTCGCTTCCCTCTCTCCCTGTTTCATCTGCCACAACCATGTTTTAATTTCGAAGGTTTGGGAGGCGTTTTTGACATCTGAATATGTTTCCTTAACAACATCCCATACCTCTTTCGCTGTAGGTAGAAATAGATAGGTCTTCCTGATGGAGTGCTTCATTGAATTGACCAGCCATGCAATCGCCATCGAGTTTTCAGATCTCCACTTTTGTAGTGCAACAACATCGATGGAAGGTGGTTTGTTCACCTCTCTAGTAAGATACCCAATCTTCCCTTTTCCATCGATAATCAATCGATGATAGACTGTGCCCATTCTCTAAAATTCTTCCATTCAGCTTCTCAACTGTGAATTGGAAGGACGAGCTCTCGATCCCGTTAGGACCCGTATTGGGAATGATTTCCTTTTCGTCGAGGGCTTCAAATATAGCTGATCCTTTGTTTGTGACTCTGGTTTCTGTCATGGATGCCACTGTCTATAGATTGAACTCTGATACCAGTAAGATTTGAGAGAAACAAAACTCACAAATTTACGTGGTTCGGTCTATTAAGACCTACATCCACAGTAACTAAAACTTTTGTCTGTTCTTTTATTTCTGTCTTGTATTTTTTTGTTTTCACCATACATATATATAGGGAACCACAGTAGCTATTTTAGGAAGTAGACTAATATAGGAGGGATTCTGATTTGATACAACATCCCTGATAATCCTCCTATAGATCAAATATTAATTAGAGAAGTAATATTCTGTTGGGATCTTCTCTAATTGATATCTCTAACAAATTCAACTCAAAGTTGGGTGAAGTTAAGGAAGGAGTTCCAGTGAATATAAGTTGATATCAACAATTGGTAGGAAAGCTAATTTATTTCTCTCATATAAGACTAATTATTTTCTTTGTTGTCAGTGTGGTAAGTCAGTTTATGCATTATTTTCTTTGTTGTCAGTGTGGTAAGTCAGTTTATGCATACTTCCTATGAAGAACACTTGGAAGCAGTGTACAGAATCTTAAGATACTTAAAGGAAACTCCAAGGAAAGGACTATTATTCAAGAAAAGTGATCAAAGGAGAGTTGAAGTCTACACTGATGCAAACTGGGTAGAGTCTCTTACTAACAAAAGATAACTTCTAGGTATTGCACATATTTGTGAGAAAATCTAGTAACCTGGAAGATTAAAGACAAGGGGTGGTAGCCAAAAGTAGTGCGGAGACAAAATATAGGGCACTGGCTTAAGGAGTTTGTGAAATAAGTTGGCTTAAAAGAGTAATGGAAGAACTTAAGAAGTTAGTGGAGTACCCAGTGAAGTTGTTTTTGTGATAATAAAGCAGCTATCAATATTGCCAACAATCGGGTTCAACATGATCAGACGGAGCATGTAGAGATTGACAAACATTTTATAAGAGAAAAAATTGAAAATGGACTCATTTGTATAGCAATTGTAGCTACAACACAAGTTAATAGTGTCTTCACTAAAGGGCTACTATGACAAAATTTTGAGTTCCTTGTAAGTAGGTTGAGCATGATCAATATCTATGCACCAACTTGAGGGAGAGTGTTAATATTATAGAAATAATTAGCTAATTATCTCTAGAGATAATTTACTAATTCTTTATAGATAATTAGTTTATATTATATTAATAAGTAGTTGAATTAATATGATTTTATTACTTAGAGAATAATATTTTCTTCTTGATTTATTGGGACTGTTGGAAGAATATTTTCAGTTTTATTACTTTATTTGTTTCCTTATTTACTCAATAGCTTATTCCCTAAAATATCGTTTCCATTTTTGGTCACTATTTTCATGGGATCTTATTTACTTCTTTCTAGGCAATAATCAAGGGATTGAATATCAGAACAATTGCTTATCCTCCCTATAAGTATTTCTGTCATTTATGAGAAATAATATACATAAATTATCCTCAAATTTGTTCATGGTATCAGAGCTTTGAACACAGAGGATGGTTTCATTCGGGACGATAGGAGCGTGGCATGTCGAGTCAGGGGAAAATTCTGCCACTGGCTCGGCAGACAATGCTCCAGAAGGATCGATCCTAGAAACGTCGAACACCATTATCGGCACAAGAAACTCGTCCCCTTTCTAGAATAACATTGACACGCAATTGTCGGTGGTAACCAACCATCGGCTGAATGGGAATAACTATTTACAATGGTCCACAGCATGCTTATGTTCGTAAGAGGGAGAGGGAAGGAGAAATATCCACCAGCTGTGTCTGACTCAAAATATGAGGTGTGGATGACCGAAAACAACCAGGTAATGAGCTGGTTGGTTAATTCCATGACTCTCGAAGTTGGTGAGCAATTTGTCCTTGCAACCTCTGCAAAAGAGATATGGGAGAATTCCAAAATGACATATGCCACTATAGAAAATGTTGCTGCTCTGTTTCAGATAAAAGGAATTCCGAGGGAAACTAAACAAGATGAGAAATTAGTAACTAGTTATTACACCACGCCAGTAAAATTGTGGCAACAGCTGGACCTCTATGACCCACATCAATGGGCTTGTAGTGAAAATATGGCGTGCTACAAGAAAATTGTGGAAAGAGAACGGGTGTATGAATTTTTGTAGGGACTAAACTTTATTTACGAGGAGGTTCGTGGAAGAATCATGGCAACTCGACCACTACCAACCATTATAGAGGCAGTTAATTTGGTGAAATGTGAAAAGAGTAGAAAGTTGCTAATGCAAGGCACTCCAAGCAATAAAAATCCCTCCGAATCTTCTGTCATGGCTATAAAAGGAATAAATGGGCCAGAATCTAAGAGAAAACAGGGTAAGCCTTGGTGTGACCATTGTCAAAAGGGTGGACATACCAAGGACACATGCTAGAAGATTGATAGTAAGCTCTAGCTTAATCAGCTAGTGAGTAGTATATTATTTAATATATTCAGTGCCTAGCACTGCTATTACAAAGATGATTCCCAGACCTCTTTCTAAACCAGAGCAAGAAATGCTCCTCAAGGAGAATATCGATTCTCTCTGCCCAAAATGACACACCTTACTTCTTCCTACCACTCTCTTCTCTCCTCCCGCGCAAAAACCCGACCTCACACACCCTCGCACCATTCTGTTATGCCAGCTCACTAATACTAACTAACTTCCCCTCTACCCTCTTTCTTTCTCTTCGAGTACGCTCTTCAAACACTAGGTTTATTCCCCTTTTTATCCCTTCCCCTAACATCAGTCCTAACACACAGTCTATTTAGGTGAACAAGACTATGATATAGGACATGTTATGAATCTGGTTACTTTTACATAAGTCGGTTTTGGACTCTAAGCAAATTTGTGGTGGGAAGCGATAAAGGATGAGATGCAATCCATGAGGCACAACAAGGTGGGGGAGCTAGTTGATTTATGAAAGTGTGTGGTTGGCGGATGACTGTTGTGAGTGGTCATCCAAACTACATGTTTTCCTGCTTAGCTGGGGTGCTAATTTGTGTGGGTCCCAGTATTAGAAGTGAGGTACAGGGGACATTTACAAGGACCAAGGCCTACGGCTAAGAATAAAAGTACCTTTAGAACGTGTTTTTTTTAAATGATGATTGTAGATGTAATGAAGGAAATTGTAATGTTTTCTTTTGGATTATCATGTAAATGTAAAGATGTAATACTACTTTTCAATGATGATGTTAAGTGAAATGAAACTTTGTAATGTGTATATGTATAGCAATGAATAGAAAAATGTGTGGTGATAATTCCTATAAATGAATAGAAATGTATACCATGATTTTTTGTAAAGGAATTTGATTGCCATATATATGGATGGTTGTAGGTTCCGTATAGGGGGTGTTATAGTTGCATTTGAGCGAAATAGAATGAATTAAGGTGAATCACAAAAACATGAATAATGAGTTGAGCCAAATGGTTAACTAGATTGGCATCTTAGACTTGAAATTTTAGGGATATTCTTTTCTTGAAGTAATAAACAATAAAGGGATTGGTTTTATTAGAAAGAAACTGAATACAGCTTTGGTAAATGATTGTTAGTTAAAGCAATTTTCATATTCTTTTTCTAACTTTCGTCCTCTTTTATGTTTAGACCATTCCACAGTTGAGATCCTTTTCCTCAAATCTTCCCTTCTTCCTAAAACTCCTTTTAGATTCTAAAACTTTTTATATAAAGTTGAAGGATTTGAGGAGTTATCAAGGTAGGACTGAGTGTTAAGAGTTATTGGCTATAAGGCTTTCTAATTAATAAGGAAACTTAAGGCTATAAAGGAGGGGATTAAAGCCTTCTTGAGAAGAGCTTGCTTGAACACTGGCTATAATCTTTAGACAGTAAAGGATACCTTTATAAGAGTATAAGCTGACTGTTACAATTATCCTTTTAATTAAGAATTGAAAAGTCTAGAAACCAACTTAATGGATATAATTTAGCTCTGCAGTTCTATAATTCCTTACTTAGGGATAAAGCAAGGTTGAACTATCATAGTAATGGAGACAACAACACCAACTTCTTCTATAATTCCATTCTAGCTTGAAGGAATAAAAACAGAATCTCTTTACTAATTGATGGAGGGAATATTTTTAGGGATAAATTTAGGATTAGAGACATTGCAATTAAGTTCTACAGGAATTTATTTGGATATAATTCAAACTATGGCTCTACTACTGAGGACCTAGGGATATTGACCAATGAGTTTATTAATTAGGATATGAAGGGCTAGTATCATAAGGCCTTTTAACCTTTGGGAGATTATAGATGCACTTTTTGCCTTAAATTCAAGCAAATACCTAGGGTCAGATGGATCCAATGCTCTCTTTTTTTACCACATAATTACTGAAGAATTAGTTATGGAAATAGTTATGGAATTTTTCAATAGTAGGAGAATGCTCAAGGAGTTGAATAACACTCACATTTACTTGATTTAAAGATAAAGATTCATAGTTTCATGCGTGATTTTTGAGCTATATTAATTTGTAATATAGTTTATAAGGTGATTTCTAAACTCCTGACAACTAGATTGAAGAAAGCTCTCAAAATGCTTATTAGCCCTAGTCGAAGGACTTTTGTCTTCAGTAGATCAATTTTTGATAATATATTATTAGTTCAAGAGTTGTTTAAAGACTTTCAATAGGGATAAGGGAATTATACAAGGAAATCCCTTGTCCCTTTATCTATTCACCTTGGCCATTGAAGTCCTTACAAGGATAATCAACTTCAACATTGAAGTTAATAGCCATTTTTTGTATCATCACAAATGTAGAGAATTTAAAACCAGTCAACTTACTTTTGCAAATGATCTTATACTCTTCTAAGTGTAGACCATAATTATTTTCAAATTTTGATGAAGTCTCTAAATCACTTCTTGGAGCTATCTAATTTGAAGGTCAATAGAGAAAACAAAGGTAGATTTATGTCTCCATAGATGTGTTGGATGTTCATCACATTTGCTCCATATCAAGATTAAGCATTCATTATACTCCTTTTAAATATTTAGGACTGCCTATATTTACCAAGTCTAGGTTTATTAATTGTATTCCTTTATTGGAAGCTATTAAAATGTAATTAACTCTTGGTGTAATAGATTCGTATCAAATGAAGGCAAATTGCAGTTAATTTCTTTAATCCTAAAGAATATTCACATTCACCAGAGTGCCTATCTCTTCTCTGAAGAAGGATCATCAAAGAAATTAATAGGGGTATTAAAAATTACACATGGTCAGGGAGAGTTGAGAATTCAAGAAAAGGTCAAATGGTAAGAAATTTGTTTACCCAAGAAGAATGTGGGCTTAGGGATAGTTTTTATCTAATCAATGAATTCTTTCCTACTAGAAAAAAGGATTTGGGCGTTTTTAATCACAAGTAATATGGTAAAAGTGGTTGCACAAGTACTACTTAGCTAAAACCAATTTTCGACAATTAAGGATTATTAGACAACATTTTTGGAGCTTAATATAAATGCTGAGTTTGAGAAATTATCATTATTCATCCTTCAGAAGTTTATTATGGAATGGAATGCAGCAATTGATGTAGTTTGGGACTATTACATCTGAGGGAGGAGCTGTCAGCTCTTATAATAAGAATTCCCTAGAATGCCAACGTTAGTGAAATAATTTTAAATGGGAATTAGGATTGCAACTTTAGATTATCATCTAGTATTATTGATAAATTGCCCCCATATAACCTGTATCCTCTTAATGATGGTCAAATATCTGGCTAACGATACTACTCACAGGTTCACTAATAAATCTTGTTTTGAGCTCTTTAGGCTTCACTCACAGAAAGTCTGCTAGTTTGACCAGGCTAAATCCTTGATTCTTAAAAATATAAATTGTTTTTAAAAAATGTTTATAAGAATCTCACTTGATCCAGCATAAATTATAGCTTTTTTTCATTTAGAATATTAGGCATAAAGATAGCTATTCTCTCATAAATTACGCAAATATTTTTTCCTATTGTATTATAAGTTTTTGTTACTCTATTATCATTTGAGGGATACATTCTTCATCATAAACTTGTTCCATGTCAACAACATTTTGTCAGGAGTTTACTGATTTTTTATGAATACTAGAAAAAATGATGGGCGATTGAAGTAGAAAAATTAAGAGTGTGCTTGTTTTGTGGATATGAGAAAAGAGGAATGGGTATGAAATGAAAAATAATAATTGGTAAAGGGTTATGATTGGATAGCTAATATTATGATTCTTTGCTTTGGGACATTACTCCATTCCTCCCAATTAGGAGAGGAATGGGAGTCATTCCTCTGCATATTTGATTTCTATAGCCTGATGATACGTGAAAATCACATAATAGGTGTTTAATCCAGAAAACAAAAACCGTAAGGACAACGTTATAACTCAATTAATTATATGTTTGTAACGGTTCTAAAAGAAATGGAAAATATAAATATTCGAAAAGGAATATCTAAATGTGCACAGATCATCACACAATAATGGGCAGTAATTTCGTTGTTTGAACAGTTCAACTCTTACAAAATCAACCTAATTAATTAATTAAATAAAAATTAATTACAATAATATAATTAGTTAATTATATTATAATTAATTAAAATATAAATAAATTAATTAATTAAAATATCATTTATTCATAATTAAAATATTATAATTAATTAATTAAACTATAATTAATTAAAATATAATTAATTACAATACAATTAATTAAAATATTATTATTAATCAATTAATTACATTATAATTAATTTAAATATAATTAATTAATTCAAATATGACTAATAAAAATATAATTATTCATTAATTATAAAATTGTAATTAATTATTTAATTAAAATATAATTAATTAAAATAATATTATTAATAATTAAATAAAATATAATTAATTACAATATAATCGATTAAAATATCATAATTAATTAATTAATTACAATATAATTAATTAAAATATAATTCATTCATTAATTAAATTATTGCAATTAATTAATTAATCAATATATTATAATTAATTAATTACAATATAATTAATTAAAATATAATAATTTTTATTTCTTAATATTTTTTACAAACTAATCACTGTTAATGGTAATGGTAATCATTCCTTCCTTTTAATCAACCATCATAATTATAATGATAATATCCATTATCATTCCTCATTATATTCATTCCCATTCTTATTACCATTCTCTTATGAGAAACAATCGTCTCCTAAACTTCTTATACAAGTTTTAAGAACGCGTGCCGCCTGTTCCGCAAAAATAAAAGCAAGATTTATATCATACCAAAAAAAAAAATGAAGCGAAAGTTATAAAATATAATAGGCTATATAGAGCTAAAATTGAAGGATAAAAACATGAAATTATTAAGTTAAAAGTAATACAACTTAGATCACTTGCTTAAAAGATAAAAGTCAATCAAAAGGTTTTGATTATAGGGTTAAAAAAAGATCACATCTTGTTTATTTTAGATGATACTTTTTTTCCTCATTTATTTCATTTCTCTGGCAGCCAGATTCGATACTGATGCTAAGCAGACATCTATCCATCGAAGAAATAATAAAATTATACTTTGATTTTTCTTTTTCAATTATGTGTAAAGAAGAAACAGTGTTTATTGTAATATACAACTCCAACCACAAAAGGCTATACAAGGCTGATTATCTAGAAGTTTGAAACGGGTTCCACAGCTTCTACAGCAATCAGAGCTAAGAAAAGTCACAATTCCTTATAAAAACTGAACATCCATCTTTGGCCTACACCACTATCTCAAACCTAATTTTGATATTTTACTTTGTAAGTCTAACGTAGTTGAAACAGAATATAATTCCAACAATATTTTCAATCTATGAAGAATGTAAATGCTTCAAAGTCCAAGTTCGTAAGCTTGCTTTAGGCCAAAACCTTTTGTCATTTCATTATGCTTCAAAACTTTTATGCCGATACAGGCATCTGAACCAAGATTGATATACACCATTGAAATAGAAATCTAATCGCTATCACTATTCCTGCAACAACATTCCCGGTCATATTAGTGGTCTCACAAGGTATAATTTCTCAGATTTTATATCAATATTAAAGGAGATACTCAGAAAAGCAAACAAAGGTATTCATACATGAACTATAGATTGGCATATCGACTGGAGCCTGATCCTCTTCTCCTCCTCCGACGTCTTTGTCGAATTCGCCAAATGCTCAACAACAATAAAACACCTAGTAACAACATGTGAATCAGTTTAATACAAAAGAAACATATCCAGAAGCTTTCCAGGTTTTCCCGAGTGATATAATTTTGACCAACCTGCTACTGCTACTGCAGCAGGAACAATCCAGTGATTACCAACTAGGACAGGCACATCAAGCTGCAAATTAGAAAGTTATGAGCATCTAGCGATGCTGACGCGATCACATGAAAATAAAAATTATTGCAAATAGAATACTGCAAAAGAAAAAAAGTTATTTCATTCCAACAGATTGCCTGCTTGTACCTCATCACCATAGAACACTCTCCAGTACTTATTCCCCAACATGTCACCATTTTTCCCAGTTAACTTTGGACGCCTCAAATAGTTAGTATCCTGAGTAGCATTCAAACCTCTGCCCATATCTATGATAGGATAGCCTGGAAATCTTCGGTTTCTTCCCCTAACATGTAGATTGTATCCTTTAGTTCCCCAGACTTCAAATCTGGCATCACGCCTACATATAAGATCTTTTCCCACAACAGCAGAATACGACGAGAAATTCACATCAGTTCTACGTGAAGGCAATTGTTTCTCATCTATGTAAAGGGCTGCATCCAGTTTCGTAGAATCAGGGAAGAGAAGTGGATCTCTAACATTCCCACTGGTGAAATCTAATATCTTTTTTAGGAGCCAATAACAATTAGTAACCATATGACTGCTATCCAAACAATTGGAGTCTCCATAAACAGCTATACGACCTTCACCTACTTTGACAAGGCCAAGAATTGGAGAATCTGCCTGCACAATGACAAAAAGTATCATTAGGAAATGCAGGTGTGAGGTAGGTGGAGGTTGTTGGAAGAAAGTGTTCTGTGTGCATGGAGAGGTGGAAGATTAGATAGATATAAACAGCGTGATCATGTAAGATAACAGTCAAATTGACTACAAGATCAGCATATTTGAAGATAAGCAGGTGTAGCACTTAAAAGTTCCCCAAGTACAGGATCCTTGTACTAAAAGCTGTTGATGTGAAGGTTCAGTTTCCACCTTGGTCATGCCAGCAGTCAGCAGTATATTCTGAGTGGCCCCACTCTCTGAGCTATCCAAGAAAGGAAAACTGTGCACATAGCCACCTCTTGGAAACTTCACAATATCAGTTCCGGATGCATATCGACTTTGCTCGCCATTAATGGAAAAGTCACCATTCAAAACTTTATCACCAAAAGCAATTCCAAATGGGGCCAAAAGATCATTAAGTGCTGGAATATTTGCACCTCCAGTAACAGGAGTCCACCAGCTCCTTGTATTATCATCAAAAAATCTCATTTTTACAATTGTATCGACATTATACCATTCAGCAAAAACTGCCAAACCCAGCCCAGTATTAATAACATCATCTCTTAATTTTTCAATCTCTTCCTGGAAGTATTCATCTTCAAGATCGACTAGCAGAAGGGTCCCATATTGGTGAGCATCAAAACATGTAAATGGTGAACCAAGTGTTTCAACATAGTACCCTGTTTCATGTAATAGGTTGAACAGTATATGGAAATTTGTATGCAGGTGATCTCCATGCCAGTCTAGAATATCATTACGGACATCCAAAGAGTCTCTTGGAATATACCCTGGAGGATATTTTATACTGTGAAATTGATCCCACAAAACCCGCTTTGACCTTGGTGGTGTTGGGATCACTTTCAGTTTCAGTTGAAGGATACAAGTACTACTTCGAGGACCCTTCTCACCTGGAGCTGGAGGACTGTATATGGTAAGACTTACATAGCCCTCAATCTCTCCAGCAAACTGTGCACCTTCATCCTTTATTTGCATGTGAAGTGCTAAATAACCAGTCCAAGGCCAGATGAGTTCTGAGTAAGTAAAGTGAATGTTTAAAAGGTTTCCTTCTTCAGTTGCAGGATGCCACATCGGTGGACTCTTAACATAGCCAATGACACCCATTCCATTCAAAATGGTAGCATTGAACATTACGGGCATTGCACCTGAATACAGTGGCTGCCGGCAGAAAGGCCAAGAATAGGGGCAATCTGTAAAATCAAGAATGCCAGGGAAAATGCTGGCACGAGGTTGATAGTTCTTTAGGATTTCATACGATTCCAACCTGACAGGGGAGTCAAAAGTTAGAAGCAATTAGTTTTGAGATAAGAAATGCATAATGGTAAGCATTAGCCTGAAAAAGTAAGTGCCAAGTATTCGGAAATTTCCTATAAAGCTGTGTAACTTTAACCTCATAAAGCACTTTTTCACTGAATATAAAAATAAAGAGTCCAATAACAAGAAAAGGAATGAAAAATAACAGCATGAGAGCAATTGAGCAAAGCATACAGATCAACTCTTCCAGCTCCCTGCTCGTACATATTTGGACCTCCAAGCTTTGCAGCCCCCTCAACCAATGCCTGTTTCATGCTTGCTGGATTCAAAATTCTTTTACGGTTGCCTTCAGGGATAACACTAACAAGCAGGCAAACCACACCAGCAACGACAGGACTTGCCACACTTGTTCCTGATAAACTTTTACAACCAGTGCTGATTTTGGATCCCATGATTTCCCGCCCATAAGCAACCACATCTGGCTTCACACGGCCATAACTGCAAAGAAAATCCACATAGTCAAGAACACTTTTAAGGTGAAAACCCAAATGAACAGAAATAATAGTCATTTGAAATTCAATTTTGTACTCTTGTTACAATGACAAAGGACAAAATTAGTAGTACCAAACTGTATCTTCAGTTTTAACAGCAAAATATTGGTAACAATGTGAAGAATTAGAAAATGGCAAGTTATAATAGCGCCCAGTGAAAAATATGGTATTTCAAGTAGAAAAAATGGTCAGGGATACACATCAACACTTTCCCGAATATCTAGTACCCAACTTATCGAAAACAGAAGCAAGCCCACGAAGATGGAAGGAATTGTTGGAATGAATCAATATTGCAAGAGCAACCAGCATTCAACTAATACGTTAATTTTTGTTGTGTAAAATGCCTTTGGAGCTAATTGTTTCCATCCCTTTCTCAAACACACATGCTCAGTAAGCAGCTTAAAACAGATAATCATGTTATTTTCAAAAGAGAAAAGAATTAAATCAGTTTGTCAAAACCAAACAAATAACATGTACAAGTTTAACCAAGAATCTGTGAGTAGACTGCTGAGAAATCAGAAGCATCATCAGAGAATAAAAGCTTACCCATGAGGAATCTCCCAAGTGCTCATGCCACGTGATGAAAATGGGGCTATGTGATCATTATAATCTATGCCACCAACACCAATGACATCACTCTGATCTGCTGGGTTATTTAAAGTGCCATAAAGTGGCCCGTCATTTCCAATAGCCGAGACCATAATGATATTACTAGCCGTGATTTCCCACACCTGATTGACAAAGTTACACAGGATAAGGTGAAGGGAAGTTACAATCGTAGAGTTAATAAATAAACAGGAGCACTCAAATAGTAGATGATCTTAAAGATTAACATTTTGGGCAGGAAAATAGTGCTTTGATGATAATGAAGTATTAATGCTCACATTCAGTTTTGGAAAGAAAAGAATTACTTAGAAAGAGAATGCATTCAATCAATATGAATAATTAGAGTATACTACAGAGTGAACTACAATAGTTACAAAGATGATCTCAGGCTGAGACTAACAAATTACCTTCTCAACAAATGGGAGATCCAAGTAATCAGGTCCACCAATGCTCAAATTCAGAACATCCATGTTGGTTGCTATAGCATAATTAAATGCATCTAGAAACCATGATGTGTATGATACCTGCAATGGGCTGAACACAGCTTTCTCACAATTTCACCAACATCGATATTACAAACATAAAAGAATTGAAGAAATGAGAGCCAGGGTGAATATAAATGCATATATATTGTATTAGACTTCTTCACTAGGGAAGAAATAACAAAACTATCGGCATGTGTGAATGATAAATTAGCGTTTCAAGAAATTTTTGGCTCCCCTCTTTTTGTTGGTGATTTTTAAATAAGAGATACTTGAAATACAGTGAATCAAACAAGAATTGGCTCGCACTTCATGTTCCTCTTTCAACAAAATTATAAAAGGAAATCTGGAGCAAATTTCAACTGAGTCATCAAGGGTCCTGCCTTTAACATTCTTAATTTGGACTTTTAGGAAAAGGTTGATGGCAAACTTCGGGCATTGATCCATAATAACTTTTCGTTTTCAGATATCCATTTCAACACACCCTTTCTTTTCTGTGTAAGGACAGAACTTACAACACGACTAGCTATTTACGTAAATGTAAACATATGTTCCCAACTCATCACGTCAGAAATTACCTGTGCATCTGTAAACACACGATAAGCGTAAATTTCTGCATCTGGAGCAAAACCAAGACAATCTGCATCTTGGCCAGCAATGACACCGGCAACGAAAGTCCCATGCCCAAGATTGTCATTCAAAGTGTCTTCATTAGTCCAGTTTGTACGCTCCTAAAAATTTCAGACTCATTGTCAGTACAAGCTTCTTAGGCCTCCAGTCAATGGTTCCACTCACCCCGAAAAATTGAAAAAGGAAAATCAATAAACAAGGGCTAAAGCAACATACAGCTAAAATTTTAACAGTAAAATTCACTGCTTGAAATTTCAGCATAAAACTTCAGTATTTACAATTTCAAAGCACATCTTCATTCCTAAAATTGACAACACTTAATAATGATCAAAATTAGTCCAAAGAGAATCATGCACCACTCTAGGAAAAGTAGTACCTTTATATTACGGAAATGAGGGTGATCAGCTCGGATACCAGTATCAAAAATAGCCATCTTAACTTTAGCGCCTGTATAACCTTTTGACCATAGAACTTCTGCTCCAAACAAGGAAGTCACCTGTGACTTCTGCAATGGGAAAGTAATCAAGTAAATGCCATCAGCAGCAGAATCAAGAATGAATAGCTTCAGAACTCTACCCAATCGCAATCACAAACCAGAGTGCAGCTCACCATGAATATGCAATGGTTGAAGCAATATGCAAGCATAAGAAAAGTATAAAGACACAAAGTTCGAAAGGTCGTAGCATTAACTGTTTCTGGGGAACTCGTTTGCGCTTAAAGAGATGTCATGAGTACAGAAAGCATCAGCAAATGGCAAAATAGAGAAGCAATAACACTCAAACCTGCATAAAGAGGTGGCGGCCCCAATGGATTGAGGAATTACTCGTCGATGCCACCGTAAAATATTCTCCTTCACTGAAGGACATGGAAGTAAATATCTTCCCAGGCCGTTTCTTTCCATTCACAAAAGAGCCTTCACCACCAGCAAGCAAATCCCTTTTATAGCTAAAATCAACATTCACATCCTTAACCAACCCAAGCCTCTCAATTTCACGTACCACTCTGTCCGTCTCCGTCTCTTCGATCGCAATCACTCCGAAATCGGTCGGATACTTCATAGCCGGATTTCGTCTCTCGATCCATTCCCAACCGCGTTTTGAACCAACCAGGGATTCCAAATAGAGGCGGTGATCTTTGGCCTCCCTGTAGTCCGTGAACCGGACTATGTAGTTGTTACGGTGGGAATGCGAGCGGTTAGGGAGAGCTGAATCTAGGGTTAGGGTTTTGAGGGAGGGAGAGAGGAAATAGAGGGAAATAACTGCGATTAAGAAAGATGATTTGAATGGGACTGTGGCGGAGGGAATTCGGCGGCGGAGATCGATCATGATGGTGGTGGGAGTGAGGTGGTTTGATTTTGGCGGGGAAACTGATGCATCTGATGTGAAATAAAAGAATTGAGTTCGTTGAAGAATGAAGAAGTGTTTGTCGAAGCTCGTTGGGGTGGACTTTGGTCGAGCTGGTGAGCAGCGCAGGTTTTTGGTCTTGACTCCAGACTCCAGAGCTACATTTCAATGTCCTAACCACGTGCCATCCGCGTGATCTTCTCGCGCTAGCGCCTTTTTCGTTCGACTTGTATTTAATGGTAATATTAATCTAGGCGATAAAAAGTAAAATTAGAAATTAATATTTTTAAAATATAAGTTGAATTGTAATATTTTAAAACATTTAAATTAAATTTAATATTTATAAAATAAAATTTAAATAAATAAAAATAGACAAAATTAAGTGTTTATTTTTTATATATCACTCATTAAAATGTAACTCATATTTTTATATTTTTAATTTGGTATATAAATTTTATTATGTCAAATGATATATTAGAATTCATGTGTCAGATATTTTAATTAATTTAATTATAAATATTTCTAATTAATTAATTAACTTAATTATAATTTGATTAAATTAAATTCACAATCATCTTTTCCTTTACGTGACAACCTAATCATTCCAAGAAGTCGTTTGACTCCATTTTTATTTTTTTGTTATAGATTTTATTTTTTGTTTTTTGTTTTTAATTTATATGTTTTCAAATAAAAAATTTTGTTTGAATTTTAAATTCGATATAGTTATATTTTATAAATGAAAATAATTATATAATAGATAAAATTTAAAGATAAATTATTTTTAATTAAATACGGAGAATGAATGGGAAGATCAAAAAGTTAAAAGAAGAAAAGATTTTTTGGTTAGACGCGTGGAATTAGCTAAGCATTTTATTCGAACAAATATAGAGTCAGAATGGATGGTTTTATGTCTATTACCCGTTCTTCCTCCTGAGTTGAGACCGATCATTCAGATAGATTCAGATATTAATGAACTTTATAGAAGAGTTATATATCGGAACAATACTCTTACTGATTTATTAACAAGAAGTCGATCTACGCCAGGGGAATTAGTAATGTGTCAGGAGTTCATGTAGCCAATGCTGGATTAATCGTATTCTGGGCCGGAGCAATGAAACTATTTGAAGTGGCTCACTTCGTACCGGAGAAGCCAATGTATGAACAAGGATTAATTTTACTTCCCCACCTAGCTAC
>JAOTAY010000191.1:6090450-6105684 GCA_025629805.1 Erythroxylum baracoense
GGATCTTATTTACTTCTTTCTAGGCAATAATCAAGGGATTGAATAGCAGAACAATTGCTTATCTTCCCTATAAGTATTTCTGTCATTTATGAGAAACAATATACAGAAATTATCCTCAAATTTGTTCAGGTTAGGGTACATTTTCCTTATATTCCTTATACTATTAACAGAAAAATTAAGAATTATTTTGTCCTCTTTCTTCTTAATCTTTGGACATGGAATGGTTTGGACTTGTTCCCGATGTGCTGCCAATTGGGAAGGTTATTTTGGTAATGGTTTCTAACCTTTCATCTTATGTGCAAAAGATTGCTTGCAGGTTTGCCTTTTGCAGTTTACCCTGTTTTTTCAGCCCTTGATCTTTTTGGAATATATCAAGGGCTAAAACACGTCCACCTACAAACACTAACCAAGGTATGGAAGCAAACACCTTCTTTCTTTACATTAGGAAGTTGCAAAGCTCGTGTTCAGGGTACAAGTTCAACACTTCTAGTTTATGTGGTAGAATGAAATAATAGCTAGCAAGTTGCAAAGCTCGTGTTCAGGGTACAAGTTCAACACTTTTCTAGTTTATGTGGTAGAATGAAATAATAGCTAGCAAGTACTTATTTATATACTGCTTTTCTTTATTCATGGAAGACGTGAAATTTAACAACCAACTATTTATCTTTTTCTTGTCCTCTTCAGGATAGGCTTGAAAGTATACTAAATACATGGATTGAGTTAAGAAGTGTGCCTTCACCTGCGGAGGTGGGCAAAGAAGAAGGAATTGATTTTCTGTGGAGAAAAAGTGAGTTTGTATTTCAAATCTTTTAGTTTCTATCATTTGATGTTTTAGTTATAAACTGCTTAGTTCAGGTTTTCTTCCCCAGGTAGAGAATTATGGCCTATCAGAATAGGTTGCTTAAATACTAAGGACCAGATACCAATGCTGGCAATGGCGGCAATGCAATCTGTTAGTGGTGAGGATTACTACTTTATATGCCTGGAGAACTCCTGCAAAGCATTGAAGAGAACTAACCAAGTATAATCATTATATCTTTAGGCTCTTTATCATATGATTAGCATAACTATGTTGGTGATATGACCTGTTTCCTTTTCTTCAATAATGCTAGCAGGGCATTCTTCTTTGTCTACGTGAGGGAGCTGGAACTGCAGATGTTATGATGGGTTTGTTGCAGGTAAAAGGAACTTATTGGAGAACAATTGGGCCTCGATACATTAAAAAAAAAAGGTCTCTAGATTGACCTCCTTATACTGTTAAATGACAAAAGTGTATTTTGTTGGTAACAGGCATGCTATATCAGAAAGCACCTGCTTTTAAGCAGTCGGTGGGAGACTATCACAAAGGTCATTCATGCATCGGATGAAATTTTCAAGGACTGGTGCCAATTGGTCGATGACAGCAAGCAATTTGCACGGATGGATTTGCCAGTGTTGGAGAATCAGATTTCACAGCTGGGATGGACTGTTAAAAACATATTACTAAGTACAGACGAGCAGGCAAGATACAGCTTTATAGATGACTGAAGAACTAAAGATTTGTTGGTTTTTGTGTGGCACTGTGAACGGTATGGCTTGCCA
The DNA here is from genome assembly GCA_025629805.1 of Erythroxylum baracoense. Taxonomy (NCBI): domain Eukaryota; kingdom Viridiplantae; phylum Streptophyta; class Magnoliopsida; order Malpighiales; family Erythroxylaceae; genus Erythroxylum; species Erythroxylum baracoense. The sequence continues at coordinate 6,092,032 of JAOTAY010000191.1, forward strand.
TTGCTTCAATGGAGAATTTTGGGATGTCCTGACTGGCAAAAGCTTACAATTGGAAGTGCAAGTTCTTGCACTACTCTGTTTAGACGCAGTCTAAACATTAGAGGTTATGTCATTCATGGAATGGTCTTATCATAACTTGAATCAAATGGCACATTGTCCCAAGATGCAAACGAGTGTTACATTACTCTCCTGCTTTAAAGATTGAATAACTACTCGCATTAGACAAAACCAGATCAGGTAATTCTTTTGGAGTGTGTGAATACAGGAAAAATATAAAGGAAACATCCTAAATGATAATCTGGTACGACAAATATAGCAGCAAGGCATTGAGGAAAAACACGCAAGGATTCGTTTTGTCAAGCTTACAGCTGCAAAGCCCAAATTAAGTAAAACAATTCATTCTCACTCATTTACATGTCAATATATTTACAGTGAACAAGAAACGCTGTAAGAGGCAGGGGCCACATACAAGCCATCCTTGAATATTGATCATGGCGAATAGGAACTTGCCTCAGTACTATATATTGAATACTCACTAAGGCTGAAGTTGGGTCTCTCTTCATCCCATTTCAGAATCTCCCTCGCATATTTAAGAGCTCCGTCTACGCTATCCGACTCCAACCCCTTCACCAAAGAAACAAACAACTTCCTTCCAGTAAGCGAATAATAGAGCCTCTTGAATTTGACAGCAATGTAGTGGAAACCTAGTTGACCAAGGGAGGGGCTAGTATTAATGCTGTTGTGGTTCGAGCTGCTGTTGGAGCGATACCGACTGACAACTGGATGAAAATCATCAAACCATTCGCATTGTGTCAAAGGTACGCGTTCTACCTTTTGCTCAAACTGATCGTACTTGTTTAGAATTAAAAGAAAGTCCATCTGGTCAAATGTAGGATGAGTAACGATGCTCTCAAAGAAGCTCCTGCTAAGTAACATTTTATTCGTGGAAATTCCACTTCCATCCACAACAAATTGGTCATAGTCACTCAGGGAAACACAGAAAATGACCATTCCAACATCTTCAAACATTTCCAGCCACTTGAAATTCTCCCCAAGCCCCCGTGGATGTACCCTTATCAGTTGATATCTATAGCTCAAAAAGGAAAAAAAAAAGTCAAAATAATTTTTTAAAAAATAATATAGGGAAAGGCAGACAGTGGATACAGCCCAAAAGATGATCCCATTTGAAATTGCTCGTATACAATTGTATAACATGTGATGGCTGATGTCCGTCAGAAAGATAAAAGCAATAAGATAGAAAAGAAGATACACACCTAATTAAAGAGTCATGCTGATCATCCGTGTCAAATTTATCATCTGCTGCTGACTGTGGAAACGAGAAATCCAAACAAGCAAGACCATTTGATGAAGTTACACCCTCAGCATATAGGATATCCAAATCCGATGGTTCATAGTCCACTCTTAAAATGTCAACAGCCTGAGTGAACGAAAATAATCTAATCAATTAGGCAACAACAATAGTTTCCCAGATGTTCGTCATGTTTGTCACATAGACGTGTCTAGGAGTGGGTTTTGGTAAACACATTACTCATCTGATAAATGAAGGTTGAGATTAGTCGAACACCAAGACAATTTGACCTAGCATGACAGATAACCTCGCCTAACAGGCGTACACAAAATGGTACTGTGACCTTAAACTTAAACTGCACCTGTTTCAGTGACCTAGCATGACAGATAACCTCGCCTAACAGGCCTACACAAAATGGTACTGTGACCTTAAACTTAAACTGCACCTGTTTCAGTTAAGTTAAAAAATTAGAATCACAGCCCCTCCTACCGCATCCCACCCCTCCCTTTTCAGAGTCCTTTGGAACCATCAAATTTGCATAACAGAATCTCTACCAAATCTCACTCTCTTGAGTTTATAGCTTTCTCCTTTCAACAATTTGTGGCACCATCTTCAGTCAGATACGAGTAAGGTATACATAAAATAGGGTACAAACAGACATGAAATTAAAACAAACAGATTTACAGCCAAAGACATTTAACTAAACAAAAAGAAATCAAGTAATGCCCTACCCGCTCCAGGTAATAACTAGCAACACTAGGCAGCATTTCCAGCTCAGTTCTTCGGTTGTAGGTAGCCTGAATGGCTGAATCCTTCCACAACTCATCAACCAGTGGTGCATATTCACGAGTTGCAGCTGGAAAAATTACTTCAAGATTTCCAGACACCATGGACTTCAAAAGCCAATCTGAGAAAGATTTAAGCCTTGGGCCAATCGAATAGACAGTTTTCCGATGATTATTGCCGGCACTCCCTGCTAACCAAACATTGTGCTTCAGGCCTTTTTGCAAATAGCATAATATTCATGCATACTTAGCTCAAAAACTAACTCAAATACAATAGTTGCAGTGAATATCTCTCATTCTGGACACCACACCTAAAGCCCCATAATTGGTGATGGAAAATCTCAATTAAGCGCTAGAAAACAGTTTAGACTTCACTGGTATTAGTAGCACAACCTGCCAAAAGTGCAATATGCCACTCAACTAATTTAACACTGATTAAGAACTTACAAGTATCTGCAGTGACTATTTTCTACCAAAACTTGCACAGTTTAAAAGTAAACAAATCTTGAAAACAGTAGCCGCTTTTCTTATCCTTTATCCAAAAAATTGAAAGGCCAACTTCAGAATGGCATTGGGAGGCCAAGGCTCCTTTTAAATTTAAGATATAGTATAATTATGTAAAAACCACATCAATTAATGCAGTCGATATCACAAATAGAACAAGACCCAGCGAGGAGTATTATGCATTTCTATAACATGCTGGGAACTGCATATTTCATTCTAAGTGTATACGCATCTTGGCTATTCATTTTTATGTTTGCATTTTGAAATAAAAAAGAAAGAATTGATGGAACTCATTACATACCACTGGAGTCACTTCCATCAGAAGATTGTTCTATCTTCATTTGATCCAAACTTTCCTCTTCAAAGCGCTCACGGCCTTCAAGAAGTATACCAAGATAACCGTATACATTACTTTGGATTGTCAATTTAATATTTTCACGCTCATCCTCAGTGAAAGGTACTGCCTTATAAAGAATTTTGGCCTGAAAGAAACAATCAGCAAAATTAAGTTTCAATTATGTGCATCAAAATATAATGGGAAGTCAAGGTATCACAATCCCCTTACCAACAATTGCCTAGAGGTTAAGCATATATGAGAAGTCCATCAATGGCAAAGACAGACAAGTAGACAACAAAATGTTAACTTTTTCCCAAATCTTTAGACACATAGTTCATAAACATTCCCATGGACTCGGGCGCTTAATGACAAAGATTACCAAACCCTCATACTATGAGGTAATAACAATCACTATCAATATTTTTCAGAAAAAAAAATGATTATCAATCATTTGGCCTAATAAATCCATTTTGTGATTTCCGTTACGAAAAAATCCTTCTATCAACTATAACCTACACCCTGAAACAAAATATGATGCCACTGAGAGTAACGGGGCTAACTAATAAGTCCTTAGGAAAGGATACACCTGGGCAGATGCAATCAACCAAAGAATGAAATCCTATTCAAGTAATGATGTAAGCATAATAACTCACACTCCAAGACTGTCATTTGCAAGGTACCTGTTTAAAAATCGTACTCGTTCCAGATCCATTATATCCTACTAAAAGAACCTTCAGAAGGGTTTTCTGCTCAAGGTAGTCCGGGACAGATCTGCTAAGAGGACTGTTCACTTGCTCCCCACATGAATTTGAAGATCTGGAAGGAACCGGCAATGACAAGAAAGTACAAACCAGCTTTGTTCCCGCCTGCAAAGCAACTAGAATGTAAGCACATTTTATCTAAAATAATATGAATTTTGGAAGTGTCAGAAAACTCAACCACCTGATCATGTTCACGTATAGCACATACCTTGCCCCAAATGTAACCTTTAGTGTTCTTTTGCCCCTCTTCCTGGTATGATCCATCCTCGTTGACCCAAAAATGTGGGTTTCCAGCACATTGAACTCCAGCAAGCTACAATATTTAACAACTCAACCTTAGTGATTTCCCATATATCACAGCTCAAAAGAAAAGAAGAAAACAGAAAAAGGAAAAGCATCTCAAGGAACTTGAACCTGCAACATCCTTAGCTCCACCTTTGTTATCTCTCGACCATTTATGTAAACCTGTGTATTTCCATTGCTAGCCTCTGCACTTATGGGTCCCCCAACATTCAAATGGGCACTAATGATCTGTGAAGGCTTTTGTCCTTCCTGTTTCATTTAAACATGCAACCATCAATCTCCATATTATAACAAAATCGTGTAGAACTTGAGAAATGTTCAATTATTTGACAATATAAAACCATATTCACCTTTCCCCACAGACCAGACACTTTATCATACCAATAGTTCCCAGGCTTCAGCATCTTGGGTGGGTTTGAGCAGGTCTGCAAAATCACCAACTCCTCGTGACAAAGAGGTATTCCATTGACACAAACGTATTCTGCAGGCAACTGATTTGCCTCACACAGCTTCTCCGCCTTCATTATCTGTTTCACTTCCAAATCATTCAACAGTCTCTTAAGCATTCTGGAACACTTCCCCAAATTCCTCCTCTTCGATTCATCAATTGGATACCCAATACAAGTAACGCATTTCCTTCCTTCAGGCATTGAACCCATAGCTCTAAGCACACAATTACAGCAGTACTTTGCATCACAAACAATACAAACCTCCTTCTCCGTAAACCTATTCCCTTTAAAACACCTATAGCATGTCCCTTTCTTCCCTTTACTCTTCAACTCTCTTTTCCCCTGCAAAACCCTTGGTTCCTCTTCTCCGAACTCATCATTGTCATTAGCAACTCCAAGACCAGCAACATCATCTGATTCAACACCCCCAAAGGTGACCTGGGGTCGTTTTGTACCATCAGCCACCTCATTGTGACAATCCCCAGAAGCCTTGAGGTTGGAAACCCGTGAAGACGGGTACTCAGTACTAACAACGGACTCATTTGACGCCCAATCTTGATTTAATTCATTAGAAATCCTCAATCTTGACGAACCTTGGCTCTTATTATCAAAACTATCAGAGAAATCTATCGTACTGGAGCTCCTAGCACCACTCACCAACTCATTAGAAAGCTCACGGCTAATACACGAAGACACGCGACGTGAATTCGAAAATTCCAACGCACCTGAACTACTCAACTCACCTGAAAATCCACAATCCTGACTATTATCAGCAACTCCCTCGATAACCGACGTCGGAGAAACAGTCGCAGCCGACTCCTCAGATCCAGATTCTCTACTACTATTGTTTCCAATCACAGAAGTAGGTGACACTGTAGATTTCAGCTCTTTAGAAAAGTTCTTACTAGGATCGGACGCTAAAATCGGTTTAATCACCGGCAAGGACAGTTTATCGGGGAGAGAGAGTTGAGACACGACGGCGGCGACCGGAATTTTGCTGACGTTGATGGGGACAGCGCGTGGGATGTCGTAAGAGACCGGAGGGCCGTTGTACTCGACGGCAAAGGAGTACTGGACACCATCCTCCGTCACCGGCGGCATTGTTCTGGGTGGAGACAAGACTAACCCAGAACCCTAACTTCACTAATCATCATAATCTTTAAAAGGGGTAGCCAAAGTTTGTATCTTTAGCTCAAATTTGAACAGAAAGTGAAGGGAGCTCAATGATTTAGCTAGAGGGTAGAATAGTACGTGATGTCTAGCAGCCTATGGTTGGTGTACAAGGAAAGGCGAAGAAAGAAAAAGGGGGGAAAGGAATAAGGCATTTTGCTTGGGAGTAGAGGGAAAAGAAATGGAGGGGATTGGATAAGAAAGGGGAAAGTTGGGATTTTTCTGCTTTTAGAATTTGGAAATCAGAAGCGACCAGGAAGGAGAGGACAAACAGTAGCAAAATTTGATTTAAAATTGGTGTTTGGGAAGGAGGAAAATGTGTTGGGAAATGTTGAGTGTGTGAATGAAGAGAAAGTGACAGCCCAAAAGAGAAAAAACAAGAGATGAACATGGACAAGAAGGAAATGGAATCTACAGCTTAACCCGAAAAAAAAAAACCCAAAATGTTGGATCTAATTACTTATTAGAATGTTATTTTATATGTATGTTTTATGGGATTGAGTTGTTAAAGAAAAGGTGAAGAGGGGTGGGATGGCCAGGGGCACACCTTTTTGTCTTCTTACAAGGTGGTCTGGTGGAAATGGAAACGGGAATCGTGACAACGTTAGGTGTCGGGTTGGGCGGTGGGGACCACTCGCCCCGTGTAACGTGGTGCAACCAGTGTCAATAATTCTGTTGGAATTTTAATCTCTTGTTCATTTTTCATTACCGTGCATAAAATATGATTTACGACACTCCAAGCTGCTAAACGTTGATTATCCCGTTCCCGTGACTAAGTTTAGTTCGTAGTAATCTCTGAGAGTGAGTACTGTGTAGCGTGCAGGAACAAGATATTATATAATGACTGGGCTTCAACTTCCTTGTTCCGAAACTTCAAGGAGCTGGGCAGCCGCTCATCCGCTTCAAACTTCAGAGATCGCTTGTTTCAGAATGTGGAAAGGGAATAAAGTTTTCTTTTTTTCTAGATTTACTTAGAAAACACAAACTATAGCATTTCAAAGTTTATCATGTCACGAATCAAATTAAAGTTATTCCTTCGAGGATGGCCAAAATGATAGGTGGAAAAAGTACCTATGAGATATTTGGTTTGGGTGATTTTAATTCTTTAAAAACTCGTTTAAAGAGCTATTGTTAGAAAAAAAAATGTGTTTAACCATTGAAATAATTGGAATTTATCAATTTTATTTTTAAATAATTTATTTAAAATATATAGTAAATTTATCTGATAAACATTTAAAAATTAATAATTATGAGTTTGTTATTGGTAAAATATTTTTTGTGATGAATATGAATAATAAATTCTAACTTAAGGGTCGACAAGTTTCAAATAAAAACTTGTATTTATATTAATTCCAATCTACTTAGGTAAATTTTAAAATAAGTCAAATTAAAGATTCGTCGTTGTCGTCCTTATAATTAATACCTCTTAAAATTTCGTTAAAATGTAAAATTTAAAGAAGTTTGATAGTACGTAATCTTATCCTATGTAATAAAGAGATTGTTTTCGATTCAAATTAAAGACCCTTAAATAAAAAGTTTAATTCAAATTTAAACTTTTTCACTAAATTTAATTTTAAATTCAATTAAATTAAGTTTTGTCTTTTAGTTGGTTTGGGGTCACTTTCTTAAACTTACCTATGAAAAAAGTAAGTGGTCTAAGTGTGCCACCTGTCATGTACGCTTTGGATGTCTACTTCCAAAGATGGCTCTCTATAAATTCCTCTCAATTTTATAACACAAAATGTCAAAGTATCTATAACTTTGGAAAACTTAAATGTAATTTTGGGAAACATAAATATTTATAGAACAATTCAAAAAAAATTTAATATAAAATTAGCATTCTCTATAATTTCAATTTTTCTTTAATTTTAATATTTTTATTTTTATTTTTCAAAAATTACTTTCTTTTAGACTTAAGTTAAAAATAATTACGAAACTCTTGTAAACATTATACTGGATTAATGTGAGTTAATTTTTAAATTTGATTTAAATTAGTTAAGTTTAATATAATTATAATAAAAGTATTAATTTTTGTCGAGTTTAATTGGAATATTTAAATTTAAGAGTTGAATTAAATTATAAAGATTAAAGAATATAATTTTTAGAAAGTTATTTAATTTATAACTCTTTCCTTTGTCCTAATTTCATAAAGATATGATTATATATCAACCTTCATCGGTGGAAAAAGATTCAACTTCACGAGTAGGTTTGGGGACTTCGTCGTCACGGAATAGACCAATTAATTTGATTGATTGCAATTGAGCTTATCCTTCAAAAAAGAGTTGGCTTTTGACACATAAGTCTATGAATTAGACTTGGAGGCTCCAATCTCATCTTGCCCATTAGTTGTGTTTTCTAATTCCCAGCGAATACCAAACCATTCTGATAATCTATCCATTTCTGTATGGAAAAATGGTTTGAAACTATTTAATCCTTGGAAGTCAAACACTTAGAGATACAATAATAAACATAGAGCTTTGAGATGCAGTTTTGATTTCGAAGGAGACATTATTTCGTCAAAAGTGTTGGCTGAGTAAGGTAAAACTTTTATCTTCACCCTAAATAGGAGGCTGATGTATTTTAGTTTAATAATATTTGTTATTAAAAACCAATCAGTTTATTAATTACTTAGCCAGTTTTTCATAAGCTAATAAATTTTTATAAATTAAAATAAAATGATTAATTTTCATTTAAAAGTTTTATCTTTTAATTAAGTTTTAAATTTTTTGATAAATAAATATAGTCTTTTTTAACCATTTTAAAATTTTGTTTAATTTTATAATAATTTAATATTAGTTAAATTTTAATTTTAATTTTCAATCAAATTTTGACAACATCGAATCATTTGGGAGGACAATAATTCACATCATCGTTTCAACATGTATATATATTACATAATTATTTATAATATTTTAAAGAAATTTTAGTTTTTTTCATTGTAAAAGTTCAATTTCATGATGTTTTAAATTATTATCCATAAAACATTCGTTACTAACAAAAAGTAGATCATTTTTTGTCTTAAATTATTTAATTATAATATTTGGACTTATCTTATAGGAAGGGGAAAAAGTTGTTGATGGGCTTGTTAGACAAACAGCCTGTCAACTGTTTTTTAGTTGATCTACAGAACTTAACTGTTTGACTATCTTAAAAAATTAATGAATAGAAATATTTGGCAAATAACTTATCACCTGCTTTTTAATCTATTGACTAAATGTTACCTTTTTGACCATCTTAAAATTTATTGATGGCCCTATTTAGCAAACGAAAGATTACATTAGTTATTGGTTAATTCTATCAGTGATTAGTTGATAGCTGATTGTATCAGCTGATTTGATCAGCAGATAATCTTAGTTGTTTATTAAAGATGTTTGGTAAAATGAGCTATTTAGTATTAGTGTTGATGTATAAAATGAGTTATGAGGGCATGATTTTTTAAAAATTATAAAGACATGAATATTATATTTCTTAGTCTTTCGTTAAATATTTTTATAAGAATTTAGATTTAAATATTTAGTTTTACAAAAATTAAGTTTATAACCTTAATAATAATAATAATAATCCAATGTTAATTTTTCTATTAATATAAATGATGCAGTGAGCTACATCATATTAGTATATTTTCATATAGTATGTATGAAATTTATTATTTAATAAATTAAAAATATCTATAATTATAACATGACACAGATATGATATCATAGTAGATATATACTAAAAATATTAATATGTGACTCTGTATTTTCAAAAACTTAATATTATGGTAATTTTAAATATAAACTAATATTATAAAATTAAATAAAGATTAAAAAGTTTAATTAACTCCTTTATTACATTCTTCCAAACTTCACGACATAATTGTATGATAAAAAAACCAACTTTGAAAATATACAGAGCAAAAGTAGAGAGTAAAATAGGGCAATATCGTTATTAGGCAAACAACTAACTCTAAAAGCTCCTCTTATAAAGCTTTTAGAAATTAGCTTATTTGGGTTAAATAAGTTAACTAATAATCATTCACCAAATACAACAATAACTTTTTAAAATGATCAAAAAGCTAAATTTTAGTCAATAAAATAAAAAATAGCTGATAAGTTGTTTGCCAGATAACTCCGATGTGTTTAGTGATAAAATCAACTAACAACTAATGCAATTCGCTGATTGCCAAACATAACCTATAGATATCTATAAATTAATTTGTTAATGTTTCATAATTATCTAAATATAAATAATAGTTTTTATTATATTTTAGATAATAGGATTTGATAGAAATTAAAATAAAACGAATACATTAATATAAAGATTCAAAAAAATATTGTTTTTTGAAATTAACAAAAGATCTGAGTGATTTCCTTTTTAAAAAAAGAAAGAAAATTAGGTTGATTCTTATTCTACCTTTTTTTTATTTTGAATTCTAGAACCTAAAACATGACTTAGTTCTGGAAATTCCTTCATGTACGGTTTGATAATGAGTTGAGAACAATTTATCGAAGTACCGGACCACAACAGCTACAAGGCAACTTGAAAGGAGAATAAGACTTCGAGCACAGCTACTTAATGGCATAAGATTCTCCCATCCCATCCCAAGTAGACTTTCGGCTTCTTCACCGGAACAAGTACAAGCCTAAAGCCTTGTCCATTAGTTTTGGTCTTGCTTGGTTCCTTTTTTTCGTCCTACATAAATATATATTGTATCTGAGATCTTCCTCATCAATTCTTTGGATATTGACCGCTCACTTTAGATGTTCCATTCAATTCCTGTTTTTTAATGTAATTATGCTTTATTATTTAAACATAACCTACTCTTATAAATTTATTAATAAATAATCAAATAAGTAAAAAATTGGTAAAAACTTAATAATAAGCTAATATTTATTAATTAAAACTAATATTATTATTTTGTTTTAAAAATTATTTCATAAATAAATATTTTAAAAGTTTAAATTTTATGTACTTCAATATATATTTAATTATAAAATATATGTAACTAATAATTGTCAAATTTGAAAATATTTTTATTTTCCAAAATAACTTTTAAATTAGTTATAAAAACTAAAAATAAATAGAATAATTAAATTATATTATTTCATAATTTTTATTAGTAATTATTGTTAAATGATTAAATAGTGTAATTTTAGATAATGATAAATTAAATTATGATAAAAATATAGAGAAAAAAACAAAATTTTGTTTTTATGATAAGAAGAAATCAAAACTAAAAACTAAAATCTAATCAAATGGTGAAAACAAAAAAGCAACGATCATCAACTTGACAATTGAAGTGCAATATCCATTAGAGAAATCTCACGTGTTGATCTTGCATAAACAGAAGAAACAAATTAATCACGAAATGGGTATTAATTCACACGTTCCACATTATGCATATTAATGTCAAACTTCAGGCTCCTGCAGGGAATGGTGGCGACCTAAACTATTCCCGTACCGAAACCATTGAACCACCGCCATTGAAATAGACCATTCGCTGAAAGGAAGATGTGTTCATTACACATCCAATAATGTGCAACACTTCGAGATTGATTGCGTCTATCTCCTCGCTTCACTAATCCTGCCTTGAGCACTTAAGCTCGGGTTTGTTAGCAGCGTAGTTGGCATGTTACTCGGGTTTCCCATCGGCGGCGCATACTCCGAAATCCGCCACATCTTCACAGACTTGTCAAGACTACCGCTGTATAAAATCCACCGTCGTTCACCAGCGGAGGACTCGTGATCCTTTTCTGCAGCCAAGCACTTGACAGGCCCTGTATGGCCAGTTAACAAAGACAAGCATATGTGATCACCGTCGACTCTTTTCCACACGCATATTCCCATATCAGCGGAGCCACTAAACACTATGTTACCAGCCGTAACCAAGCATAGAACAGCCAGTTTATGACCTCTCAAAACACCTCCATGAGAGAGCTGCTTTTCTCGCTCCCAGTAGTTAACGATCCCGTCAGATGAACCTGAGTACAGAACGGTGGCATCAGGGTTAATTGCCAATGCTGTAACTGCACATTCTTGCTTCAACAACGTTTGAGAAAAATAGTGTTTTGTTCCTTTCCCTTGCATTTCTCTTCTCCAAGCCTTGACGGTCCCATCTGCTGAGCCCGTAAACACCAAACCATCGAACCCCACAATGACAGAGTTAACAGCGTCATCATGGGCAATCACTGATTCCAAGCACTTGAAATCTGCAGCTTTCCAAACCTTGAATGTCTTGTCCCATGAAGAAGAGTAAATTAGCTTCCCATCTTCGCTTAAGCTAAGACATGAAATAGCATCCAAATGTTTGAGCCACAAAACATTCCTCTTACGTCTAACTTCGATATAGCTACTAGGTTTCACCGAATTCTTGATGTAATCCTTTAAAGTTGGCAAAGTCCCAATACGTTTGTGAATACTCGAGTTCTTAGAGGAAACCTTCCATACCCTTATCTTCCCATCTTGATGACCGGTAAATATTCTGTCACCGGAGATTACTATTGCCTTAACCAATCCACTATTGGCCTTAAACCCTGAAAATTCCTTCTGGTTCTTCCAAACCCGAATGTTCTTGCTATCGGAGCCGGTGTACAGAAGATCACCAGCTGCCGCCAACGAGTAAATATGACCTTCCTCACGTACCAATGACCCCATAAGCACATTAGCAGAGAACTCATTGTTATGACCTCTAGGAGTGTCATCGAAAGAAGGGTAAGCGGAGTTCATATGAGAGGACCATGGAGATTTGTTCATTGGGGAGGAACTAAAATCGTGAAAAACATGATCAGATTCAGAAAAAGAGTTATCGTGACCAAAACTCGTGTCCATTGAAGACTGTTGTTGGCTAATACTGTTTCTTACAGATGAAATGGAATCAGAGGGAAAGAGCGGGTTTTGTTCAGATAAATACCCCTTTCCTCGTTTTGGTTCCTTAATCACAGACTCCAAGTTCTGGTTGACTTTGTATAAGGTATCGGAAGAACAGAAAAAGAATAGAGAAAAGAAGATGTCGAGAATGTAGAAGAAGGAATAAAGAGGAAAACTGGGTAGAAGGAAACCGAAAGCAAAGAGAGAAACAAAAGGAGTATTGATGAGATCCTCACAGGATGACCATCACCACCCATGGGGGGGACAAAAGTCTTGTTACATGAACTGAGATGAGATGGTAATGAATAGGCTTGTCAAAGATAACATCCAATCATCCATTGCCACGTTTTCGTGCTTTGTAATTTGCACTGTGGGGAGTTTTGACGCGCGGCTTAGGTGGCTTCACCTCAGACGGAAAGCAAGCAATGCCGATTATTGGACTATTTAAGGGAACGGAGGACTCGGATCGGACACTCCCTGGCTCTGATGTTTATCATTACATTGACTTGGTCTTCGGGACTATATCCGGTCGATGTTATGTTCGTCATGCTCTGCTAACTTGGGGTAACAGGAATTTATAAAATTAGTAATTAAATACATAAATTTTCAAAATTTTCAATTCTAACTTGATGTTAATATTTTAATTACGTTGCTGATTAGGTTTGTTATATAAGATAGAAACTCTAAATATTTATGCACATTAAATTTAATTAAAGTATGTCGTTTTGAGATTGATATACCTAAATCAAGCTCACTGCCTAAATCGATAAAATTAAAAACCTTAAATTAGTTTGTTCCCGCACAAGAAGAAAGAGGGCCTGAGTGACAAATTAAATTTTCATTCAGATTGTTAAAATATGTGTCGTTTCGCACTAGCATGATAAAGTGTGGTTGTCATCTAACAATAGCATGATAGAGTTTGATTAGGACTTTCAATCTCAAAACGATGTAGTTTAGTTAAATTTAATTAAAACATGTATAAGTATTTAGGATTTTTGTCTTATGTGGCAAGACACGACAGCAATATTAACGAAATATTAATGTCAAGTTATAATTGAAAAAAATTGCAAGTTCGAATATTTAATTGTTACATTTTTAAGTTCGGACTATACAATAAAACCTCTATAAATTAATATTGTTGGGATCATGATATTTTATTATTTTATAGAGATATTAATTAACCGAT
>JAOTAY010000191.1:6112374-6167306 GCA_025629805.1 Erythroxylum baracoense
ATTAAATTAGAATAAAGACTTAGAGAGATTTTTTAAATTAAAAATAATAAGCTACCAATGAAAGTATAATTAGTGAGAGATTGCCATATTACAATTAGGAATGTTAATTTTGACAAAGCTCATTCGTCCCAGATTAATTAAGCCATGGGTCAAAATGTTTTAGCCAGATCAAATATAGGTCGAGTCGAGCTGTGGCTACAGTTCGAATCGACATCGTTTTGTAATTAAAAAAAAAAAGAGAATATGCAGATCCGCTCCGTTGACATCCTAATCACAATTAGATTCCAAATAAAACAGGAGTCGAATTGTTTACGTTACAAGATCCTTTTTAACATGTTTTGACTTCACGTAAGAGTTTGTCTTAAGTAAAACTAAGTCTGTTTTTCATGGATTTCGAGAGTATGATTGCAATTTGTAATTACTTAACCCTCGATTCCAGACAATTTAATTCAAATTTAATAAATTAAATTTAAATTTAAATTTAAATTTAATTTAAATTTAAAAATTAACTCAAAATATGATTTAAAATTTGAAATTAATGACTAAAGTTTTGAGCCGATGAACTTTTTAATTTTCAGTTAGATTTACTTTAATAATTTTTATTATTAAAAAATAATTAATTTATTAATTCATTGGCCAATGTTTATAAATTAATAAGTTATTATAAGCTAAAATAAATTATTTAATTTTTATTTAATAATTTCTTTTTTTAATTAAAATTGAAATTCTGAATAAAGATACTCTTTTTCGATCATATTTTGAATTCTTTAATTTGGTTAGTTTAATATCAGTTAAACCTTTTAAAATATTACTTAAAACCTAATTTTTCATCATTTAAATGGTATTATTTTGTTAAAACATAAATTCAATCCCGACTTAAAACCGAAATTTAAGGATTAGGTTATATCTGTGAAATTTAATTAGTATACATATAACGCCAATATTGTATATAATTTATCATTATTTTTAATTAAAGTTTGACAGAAATAGTATTTAAATGATATTATTTTGTTAAAACATAAATTCAATCCCGACTTAAAACCGAAAATACCTTAATTTTCATCTAAACCATATCAACAAACTTTAATTAATAGACAAGAAGAAGACCAAAACCTACCCTCGACTACAATCTTCTTTTTAAACCCAATTGCCATAAAAATACAATACAAAGAAATGTCAACCTTGTCGACTAGTCTCAAAATTAGTTATAAATGCGATCATAATTACCATAAATTGCAATGATAATCCGAATCGGATGATCGTAATATTGTTGTCATGTGGTTGTAATTTCACCTTTGCCATGCCATTCCGTGCCCTGAACCCGTTTGGTTACCGAACCATTTCTGGGTCATTACCTTCAACCGATCATCTCTAACCTCACAGAACCTGTGTTCCCAACCATCTGGCTCAACTGGGTCGAACCCTAAACCCGGTGTCCTATCCTTAGACATAGGGTTCAAAGCTCTCATCCAATCCACAACGTACGTCGACACCCTTCGCCGGAACTTGGCCTTGAACTCCGACCAAGCTTGGTACTTGTAATGATTCACAACACCCGTTTCTAAACTCAGTTGCTTCCACCTGTACCCTCTCTTCAATCTAAAATGGTGTATCGCATTAAGCAACGAATCTTCTATCGCATCTATCAAGACTATAGACTTGTGTCTATTAGCAGATATCCTCCGGCACGTGTACCCTTGTGTCACGCCTTCTTGTGGATGCGACCGTTGATTCGACGGCCCGAACTCGTTACACCTGATTGAAACTTGACCCACGGGAGATTCTTCCGGTATCAGAGACATCAACATGTGATCGGAGGGTTCTGATGAGCTTGCCCATGAAGGTGAGAACACGAATTCATCAACGTCTACGTACATCATCCAAGTGCATGAGTGATTCGCGTACAGAGCCGCATGAGAGAACCCAGCTTCTTGTGTCTTCGGCCATACCCAAGTCACAGTTTCTACGTTATAACCTTCTCTGATCAGCTCCTCCACGGCGGCGCTCAGCCCGTCGTCGCTGTCGTTGTCGTAAAGTATGAACCTGTCGACACCGATTGTGGAGTGGTATATAACCCACTCTCGAAGGAACTTCGCTGCATTATAAATCATATTAGCGGCGCACATTTGCGATTTTCTCTCTTGCTTTAATATCCTGCGCCAGGGGGTGTAGTACGCCACAGTGGGGACCACTGAACTCTCTTGAGGAATTTCGAGGGAGACCTTGACTTTGAAAGGGATCGTCTCGTCGTCCTCGGCTCCGTCTTGACGGAACGCCGTTAAGTCCGGGTGTCGACACCGGAACAGCTCCTGTGCGGAGCTTGTCACCTCGGTTCTCACGGCGGTGCTGCCATTAACGTGGCGAAACAAGCATTTGAAATCCTGAGGCGATCTGTTCACGCCTTGACGATTGTTGACTCCTTTGACGAACAGAACGACGTCGTCCTCCGTTGAGAAAGACTCGTACGCGAGGAAGTTCCACTTGATCAACTCTTTACTCGTCTCCGCCACTGAAGCCGGCGATGATCCTCTATGTGATGACTTCCTTATCTCAGGAGACAAGTACGACCTGCTCCGGCGATTCCTCTTCGGGAACTCACACTTGAACGTTGACTGATTCGTTGAAGGCAAAACCGCAGCAAATCTCGCCGGAGAAGTCTCCCCGTTCGGATACCAGCAAATGAAATTCTCATTCGTCTTCACCGGAGTAGAATCAGCGACGATCACCAGAACCTTCCAATCAGGAAACAAAATGGAGACAGAATCAACATATGAGTACTCCACTACAGAATCGTTACGATATCGATCAGGGAGCTCCTCCTGAATAGCGTGAACCAAAGAATCGCCATGTCTGACCAAAGGGTTGAAGAGGTCGGAAACGTAGACAGGGCTTCGAGCGGAGTAGAGACAGAAAGAAACGAATATGAAAACGGAAATAAAGGCAGTGAGAGTCGTCATGGATGCGGAACGACGCATGGTTTCTGGTAGAAGATTGATAATCGGAGAGAGTGGAGTTCCGCCGGTAGCGCCGCCGTGGAGGACCGAATAGGTGGAAGGAGACTTCATGGCTTGACCTATAAGAGCAACCAGTCCAGATGAACGTAGCGTTACGAGCATGAAATATATGAAGTAAACGAGAGAGGAGTGTTTGGATACAGGATTGAACTGGTGCTTGACGCGGATAAGGAAGGTTCAGAAAAGAGGTGCTAACGTGGATTCCAGGAAACTACAAAATACCAATAAATAAATAAATCATATATTACTTTTTTTTTGTCAACTATATATGTATATCTATATACTATACTTGTTTTTAGTTATCGAATTATTTGTACACATACCCTTTAATTAATCATATGTGTTTATAAATAAATAATTTTTTATTTTCAATTATTATGTATGATTCGATTTAATTCTCTTAAATCGAATTTACCAATTTTACTTTAAACAACGTAGTTAAAAAGAAATTATTTTGTAAATTTTTAATTCTAAAATTCGATTAACTTGAGTTTAGCGTGATTTGCAGACTATTGCATTAATTCAGAGATTTATCAAGTGCGAATCCAAAAGATAGCGATTGCGGATTCCTCCATCTCAAAAATAAAAGGTCGTGTAATATTAGACTTCTCCAAACTTCATAATTTTACGAGACTCTTATTAGGTGTTGTTGTTGTCGTCGTTTTGTTAGTTTAATCTTTTAAAACCAACTATATTTATATAGATAGATAGATAGATATCTTATGCTTTACACATGACATAGTTGAAAACTACAACTAGTTAATATGATGTTTATGTATGTTAATTTATACTTCTCAACAAAAAAGATTGGGAAAGAAATTAAGACATCATGCCCACCAATTGGCCAATCATCCAAATGACAAGATTGGAATTAATATTACATTTTATATGATAAATTGGATTAAATAATATATTTTTATTTGTAACTTAAAAATAAATATCGAAATAATTTTCAAGTACTTCATGCTTGGTAATTAAATAATTATTTTTAAAAAATATAAAATTACAAAAATTTAAAATACCCGTTTTGTCCAAATTATGATTTATAAGATCGAGTTAAATTAGGACGTACGAACCAGGCAGATAATAATGTGATGATTGAGACAAAACTGGATTCAATTTAATGTGTCTCCTAAAATGGATGTTAAGATAAGGATATATGTCGCTGTCCGCTGTCGTATTTTGACATTAGTTAGATAAGCTTCTTGTCTTGTTGACGATGGCTTCATGTCGTGGAGGGAGGGGAAGTCAATTTTCGCTGCTTTCATGATGCTGTCTTGACCTTTTTTAATTATTATTTTATAATATTTTAAAATTTAAATTTACTCTCAATTCAAATTGGAAAATTATCTATTAATTTACAAAATTAAATTATATTAACTTTATTTAAAATATGCATCGAGTAAATCCTTTTTTGATATATAATGTTTATAAAAGTGTATGTGTGTTAATTAATAAACAATTAATAATTATTAATTATTTTGTAAAATAATGGAATGAGTTCACGTTGTTATGAATGGAAGGGTGGTGCGACAGGTAGAGTGCATCTAAAGTATAGGCATCTCCCCAAACTTGTGGGGTTAGGAAACGAATATCCAAAGTAACAACCCATACGACTCTGTTTTGCACACAAACTTATATGCTTCGATATGCATAATTTAACAAATTAATTATTTAAATAGTATATATATAATATGTTTTTTAACTAATCATTTTTAAAAATTATTAAGTGGATTTATCAAATTATTATATGTTAAATTGAAAATTTCTTGAGATTTATTTTTATTTCAATAATTTAATAAGTACATGTATGTGTGTGTATCATCACCGTTATGATATTCATATCATGTTCTATTAAATTTCACTTACACATTTATATGAGACCTACATAAATATATAGATAAAATTAAATAACACAAAATTAGAATACAATAACTGAAACGAAGAGTTTTGTGATGTATTTATCCCTTAATTGCTTCCAAAGTTATCACATAGATGTGACTTTTTGATTCATGTTTTTTAAGCCCATATACTTCCATGCATCAAGGCTTGATGATGAAGTAGTGTTCTTGCTTCCTGGGCTCAAATCTTAAGTTGAATCCCATATAGTTTAATTTAATATAATATTTAATTAACAAGTTAAATTTAAGTTAATTAAACTTTGGTGTAATTTTAAAATTGGAAGACCAACTTAAAACCTAATCTAACTCATTATCAATTCATTTGCTTAAATTATAGGCTTAGTATATTTTTATCAAATTTTGTTTGACTTGTTTAATCGAATTAGTGGAGTGACGAGCATAAGATCAAAAAGTCTTATGTTCGAATCCTCTTACTTATATTCTCTTGATCAAGTCTGTCATATAAGACTTATCTAGTGTTGAGTATCTAATTGGCGTAATTTGCAGGCTATTGTATCAATCTGAAGATTTAACCAGTGCGCATCTAAAGATAGCAACTGCAGGTTCATCCGTTCTCAAAAAATAAAAAATAAAAAATTAATTTAATTTACTTTAACCTTAAATCAACATTTATAAACTTATAAAAATATTTAAATAAAAAAACATATTCTAAAGTGCCAAATGTTTTGAGATTTTTTAATTTAGTATCTAATTTTTTAAAAATTTTAATCAAGTAATAAATCTTTTATGATTTTAATAACTCAGTGTAAACTGATAGTTTGTTAGTATTTTTACTGATATAACTAACAATATATTTTAAGTTAAATCAGCATAAATACTTATAGAACTAATATTTTAATTTGGGTTGTTAAAATTACAAAAGAATTAATCACTTAATTAAAAATTTTAAAATTTAAGGATTAAATTAAAAATTAAAAAATTTTAGACTTTTTAAATATCTTTAAAGTTGGATCTGAATGGATGGAAGCATATTATTCTTTTTTTATTCAGGACACATACTGCTAATAGAGGATCAGATTTTCTATTATAACGTTTCAATTATTTTTTATTAAATCTTATCAACATATTTAGGATTTTATAACGTATCTTATCAATATATTTATGTAAATCTTATATAAACATATGGATAAGATTTAATAAAATAAGGTTTTAAGAATACAGTAAAGAATAAAGATTGAGTATCGCGCCAATCCCTTTTACTGTTCTTTGTGTTTCTATTTTGTTCGTCCTTTTTCGTTGTCAGTGGTAATAATAGTGAATTGCCTTACCAGTGATTTTCTTTAATTTGGGTTTCATTCTGTTATCTTTTACAGTCTCGGTTTTGTTTTCTTGGTTTAGGTTTTTCAGATATTGGAGGTTCTTGGGTTTACTGTGAGTTGGATTTTAAAGGACGGGACAGTGTAGGTTGTTCGTGTTTCTGTTCCAGGTTTGTCTGCTATTGGGTGTGGTGGAGTTGGCAAAGAACAGAACGAGAGCTGGGTTTCATTGCTTCAAGAGTTAAGGGTTTGAATTGTTCTTAAGGAACTTGAAATTTGTTTTTATTTATATTAAATTTGGTTCTCGAATCGTTTCTACTTTGTATAAAGATAAATTGATTTGTTTCTCAAGTAATTTAATCTTAACATTGTTTCATGATTCTGTAATTGGTAAGCTTATCAGTGATATTGTTGATGCTGCTTGATTACTTAGAAGCACATTCTCGTACCTCAGGTTCTAATAACGGTCGAACAATCCGAAATCCGATTGATTTGAGGATCAAAATGATATTATTTTGTTCGAACTAGCACAGTTCTTTCGGGCTAGGACATACTGACTCTCTTAAGTTAAAACCTGATCTGAAACGCAATCAACTCATCGAATCAGGCTGAGTCATGCTGAGCCATTTTTTCCATTCCCAATTCCTTCCCTTTCACTGCTTTTATTGCTCCCCTTTGTGGTTCTTTCTTGCTTCTTGGTTTCTCGTGTCAACTTTCCCTGAACCTGGAAAAAAGATTGCAACTTTCTTTCTATTCCTGCATAGAATTCATCCGAAAGAGAATCAATACAACTCCTGTTACTGGTGAAAGGATGGAGCTCCAAACCTTAAAATGTTCACTTTAGCTGGACTAAAGACTGCAAGCAGGGACTTCAGACCTGATTCCATGATTGGAGACAGGAGGATCTGGAAGAGTTTTCAAGGTTTGGGTTGATGAGAAAACCTACCGTGCCGTCGGAGGTTGGTGGCTATGATGGTGAAAAAGTCCATACCTGATAGTGATCAAGGACTCTGGAAATGGCAGGTATCTTTCTTTCTCATAATTAGCAACTGAGGGACATGGAAAGTTTAGTTGTCTGTCACTTCCATGATCATAATTTTCATGGAATCTGATACTTGTTCATTGATATTTAGAGGCAGATGTGAAGTCTCTTGGGAGCATTTTCTCAACTAAACCTTGTGAAACTGTTGAGATATTGCTGGGAAGATAACCAGTTTCCTCTTGTATAATGGCCCCCTCAATCCAGCTTCAACTATTTAATAAAACTCCATTTTATCAACAGTTTCGAATCATCACGTGTCAGTTCAAGTTGTTCAGTTCGAACTCAAAACTTGTCTGAAGCCTGAAAATTTTGTCTTTTTAAGTTCGAATCCAATCTAAATTCTGATCAAAATAGATTTTACTCATTGATTTTAAGTTGGGTCAAACCGATCCAGAACTGTTTTGCCTTCTCTACTGTGATGTCTAATAAGACCCTGTGTTGATTTGCAGGATTATAACGCCTAGTTGTCTCTCTGGACTCTGGCTATCTTGGAGAGTTTAGGGTCGTCATATGTAACAATTACAACGCCAAACGAGCCACAAACGGTAGCTAAAGAAATTGGACAGGTGGCAATTGATATGGAAATATCAATTTTTGTTAAGAACAAACAACAAGATACTCATGCCACAACCGAGACTCTGAAGAAGTCGAAAGCTCAAAGCGCCAAGAAATCACCATAAACCATTGCCAAGAAAACACCATAAACCATTGCATCTTCATTCTAATCGTGCTAGTACCCTTAAAGGTGCCCAAGTCCATCCTTCTTATGTTAGGCCCTTTGGATACTCTGATTGCGGTCCAATTTGGTGCAAAATTTT
The DNA here is from genome assembly GCA_025629805.1 of Erythroxylum baracoense. NCBI lineage: Eukaryota > Viridiplantae > Streptophyta > Magnoliopsida > Malpighiales > Erythroxylaceae > Erythroxylum > Erythroxylum baracoense. The sequence goes on from JAOTAY010000191.1 coordinate 6,120,427, forward strand.
GATTTTGGATCCGAATTTAACCCGTATTAACTTCAAGATTACACATTCAAAGGTGTAAATTAAACAAAAAAGCTAAAAAGAGAAAAAGAAACCCTAAAATCATAACCAGAAACAGAACAAAGTTCAATGATAAGGCTCCGACTTCGAAGTACAATAATACTATGACTCCCCTGCCTTGCCCCCACCTGCCTTTGACCTACTCTGTCTGGTCCATGTCAATTTAACAAACGCCTCGTCCGCATTCTCACCTGTCTCTTTCTCCAATGCCTCCTTAGTCCCCACCACTTGGTATTGGTAATTTCCAAAAGAAACCCTAATCGAGATATATTTTTCGTGCTGTTTATGAATTTTTTTAAAGAAAATTAGCCTTTTACTTTGCAGACAGGAATGATAATAAGCCGGCTCATGGATTTAGGTGTTTTCAATAGGTTAACTTATAAAAGAAATTATTTTATATTTTTAAAAAACTATTTCTGTCGAACTTTAATTAAAAATAATGATGAATTATATACAATATTGGCGTTATATGTGTACTAATTAAATTTCACTATATAACCTAATCCTTAAATTTGACCTAAATTTAAGGATTAGGTTATAACAAATGTCATGGCAGGAAGCATGTTGGTCGTCGTTGCACATGAGAAAGTTGGAGATGTGAAATTTCAACCCTGCATAGTAGAAGTTCTGATCAATCACAGGTCTGTCAAGAAAGTGAATAGATGTGATATACGACGATAACTGGAAAGCTCCTAAGATGTCGGCAGTTCAATCGGCTGCAGCTATAACTGCTTGTGCTTGTATTCATATTTATCCATACGTTTCCAGACCTGACTGTTATTATACTGATATTGACTCAATAGTTCTAGGAAGTCCTCTTTCTTACGATTTAATCTCATTCATGAGAGTTAAGCAGCAGAACTCGTGCAACAAACCAGTGCATGAAGGATTTTAGGGGACACTAACCTAAGAAGGCCAAGAACAAAAATTTGTATAAAGATTGGGAAGGTGGCCATCGGCTGGTGCTTCCTAACATTAATGGAAGATCATCTTCGCCTAAAAAAGCAAAACAGCCATATTCAAGCACGAGTCATGTTTATATATATATAGATTCTTTACCTCTCGAAGATCAAAGCAAATGGAGCTATAACAGCAGTCGCAATGGCGTGACGATAGACCACGAACACATAGTGGCTCATGCCTCGGTTGAGTGACACTTTAGTGATAATATTCATGCCGGCATAGCCGAACTACAGAGAGATCATGGCAAAGTAGGGTTTAGAAGTTTCAAGGAACTTGTTGCACCCTATGAGCTTCTCCATTTTCTGAGGTTCGAGATGAGATTATTGAAGTTATAGGGAACAAGAAAAGGAAGAAAAAGAAGCAAAGAAAGGCTCTCCCTCTATATAGGGAATACACATTTATTTATACTAGTTTCAGACATGTCTGTGCGTACGGTGCTATGCATGAGAAGGTGAAAGCCACATGGTAATAAAAGAAGATGAAAAGAACTGGTGACTCATCAAGCAAATTGGATCGAATCTGGAGGCTTGTAAATTATGTGCTGTGGGAGAGAGAGAGATAGCGTAGGAAATTCATGGAAGAAGAGTAGCGGGTGTCGGAGTCACTTCCATGGCATGCTTGACGATGATGTAATATGATGTTTATGTAAGAGATTCTTGGATAAATTTACCATTTCAAAACCATTATTATTAACTTAATTGGTCTGATTAGAATCAAACTTAGCAGTCAGATTAGTAGTTCATTTGATCATAATTATAATTATATATTATAAATGTCAGGATTGGATTAAGTAACTATTTGAAATGATTATGAAGCTTTAAGATATATAATTTTTGCTATTATTTTCATGATTATTTGAAGAAAATATTATTAGTCTTAAAATTATTCCTTTGAGACTATATAATTACAAGTTAACAGTCTCTTAGTAACAAATTATACGGTGAGCTGTGGAAAGTAGGAAAAGGAAAGAAAGAGAAAAGTATACACAGGTTCAAATAACAAAAACTAACCATGTACACGTGGTATTTGAGCCAACTTGGCTGGACCACTAAATAAAGTTGGTTGCGTGTATGAGGAGGCGAATTGATATGAGAGATTAACTATCTTTATCCTTTCGTAATTCAAGTGGGAAATATAACTTGCAAACATTAGACTGCTCATGTGATCCGCGTGTTCCAAATGTAATCGGACTTAGATTTAAAATATCAACAGTGTGTTCAATGGGAAGGGTAGGCCATACTATTGAATGGTTCTCGTCTTGTGGGCTTCAAATCCTCTGTCCCTATTTTCATGTACCTACCCTGTTTTATTTAATCATAACCTTCTATTTATGTGGGACTCACATAAATAAAAGGTTAAGATTAAATAGAATAGGGTAGGTACATGAAAAAAGGGACAGAGGATCACATCCCGTCTTGTGACCACATTATGAACTCACCTTCCTGGAACTGTTTACGCATTCAGCTTCCTTACGTACAGTAGCCTGCAACTTTGATTAGAGAGGAAAAAAACAATGAATCTCCTACTTTACAAGAATAATGTATATCTTCTACACCATTGATAACTTATGTGGTTTCTGTACGTGTTCTTTATCCAAAAAAATTTGATTTAAACTTAATTTTGATTGAGTTTATTAATTTTAAATTAAATTAAATATTTATCATAATTATTTAAAATTTAAAAAATTTATACATTATTCTTGTAAAGAACGGACGTTTTTAACATCTCAAATAATAATTAAAGAAAGGACTTTATGACATTTTATATGAAATGTTCTTAAATCTCATATAAAAAAGAAAATATTTATAAATTTATAAAAATAATTACTAATTATTTTATATTTGTAATTCATTTAAATTTAAAATAGAGTTATTAATATAGAGTTTAAAGGACTTGCACTACAACTCCAACAAAAAAAGCATAACCATTAGATATCTTAGAAGTCAAAGGTGAATATCTTAGATATCCACTCTCCAAGACATCGTATTTAGGGGGAGTACGTAGAATGAGTCAAAGGTGAATATCTTAGATATCCACTCTCCAAGACATCGTATTGAGGGGGAGAATTCGTTAACAATTAATTAAGAATTAGTTATTTGTTCATTCTTTTGTAGACTACATTATATAGCCCATTAAATATGTACTCATATTGATATATCAAACACTTATGACGTATTGTTTGCTTTAATTGTCGTATTATGATATGTTTACGAATCGAAATTAAATAATAAATTGTTTGCATGTATTCAATTCTTATTATACATTAATAATTACTAAAATTAATGATATATTCAAAAAATTGAAGAATTATTAAATAAATTTGTTTCATAAATAATATTTAATAGTTCTTAAATTAATAATATTTTAAAATTTTGTTAAATATTAAATTACAAAATAATAAAATTAAATTTATTTTCGGCAATTTGAAACAAATTAAAAATAAAAATACTAATTATAATTCAAAATAATTAAATTAAATTTTTTCATAAAATTGAAAATTTTTAATTTAATCATTAAAATTGGTTAATTATTAAATTATTCCTATATTCGGATAAATGAAAACAAAGAAAAAATTTATAATTTATATTGAATCATTATTAAATAAATTTTAAAAATTATTATAAATTAATTAATTTCGGTTAAATTAAATTTAATAAATGTATTACAATCCGTGACGTCTGACGAACCAAACATCGCAGAATATCACTTTTTTGCGACGTCTTTCAAACGTCGTTAAAAACAATCAATTCCTAATGTTCTCGCAAAATGTCGCCAAATATCCTTACCTTTCTTGACGTTTTTAAGAAACGTCGTCGAATATCGTTGCCTTTCACGACGTTTTCCACTAGATGTCGCAAATACCTATTACCTACCCCACCATCTGCGATGTTTTTTGCGACGTTTTAGTAAATGTTGAAGAAGGTCTTCTTCGACGTTATATTGCCTTCTGCAATGTTTTAAAAACGTCGCAGAAGGGTTCCATTTCTTGTAGTGCAATAACCAATTCAAGCTATTCCACATTTGCCCAAAGTAAATGTCATTCTTTTTTTTTCTTCGTTCTTGGTTTTAATTTAATTTATTCAAGACATATTCATCTCATCAATTAGACAAAAATAACATGCATATCAAATTTCTCAATTTAAACATAATGTATGTCAATTAGGGAAAAATACAAATTATAAGTTCAAAATCTCAATTAATCACATATACTACTTCATTTAACATCCAATTAAATATTTTTAACAACAATTTCATAAACCCCTAATTTTACTCAAGAACCCTAAATTTCCTAATACACAACTTTTAGGAAAAAGTAGAATTGCAAGAACACATACCAAATTGACGTCCAAATCTTCAAATTAAACTTCCATAAATTTCAATTTCATCATCAATTCGTTAATCCTCTCTTTCTCTTTCTCTTTTTCTCTCTCCTTCAATTCATCTTCTTTATCTTCATAATATTGCATAACAAATTCAATTTCATGCGTTTTATTCATCAATGCATGCAACTACATCAAAATCATGTACTGAAAATAATTAAAAGTCGATTAATTCACCTTATAAATTTTCAGGCACTATTTATCAAGAACACCCATATACCTTTTCATCTTTTCCCAATTTTTTTTGTTGATATGGTGAATTTAGGGACCCTAAGTTGATGATTTAGTGTTTAATAGGTGATTTAGAGGTTAAAACTAAAGAAAATGTAAGAAATGAAAGAAAAATGTAGAAGAAAGGAGGGAGGTATTCTCGACAATGTTTTGGAGAAGAAGAGAATGGAAAATTGACAAAAATGTCATATGATTCCTCATTAAAAGTTTTCCATTTTTTTCAAAATTAACCCTTTTTAATCCATTCTTTCTTTTTCTCAATAAAAAATACTCATAAGAAAAATAACAACTTCACATAGAGACCTTAATTAATATTATTTACTTCCATTAATATTTTCAGGTTTGACTTTCACCATAACTCTTGGTCAAGCTCTCAAAACGAACTCATTTGTAGCTCTAATTTGATTCTCGGGCTGTCCTTGAATAATATTATCCGATGTCAAATACAATAAAATGCAGTTTGAGTCCCGGGTGTTATTATTTATCTCGGGATATAATATTCATGACTCAAAAAGTACTATTCATGAAATCGAGATTTTTGGGATGTTACATATACTCTTATCATTAGTGATGAGGATCAAACTACCTTTTAGGGACTAAAACATATTATGATAAATATAGATAGATAGGTGTTATAGTAAAGAATAAACATATTAGGATAAATATAGATGGATAAGTGTTATAGTAAAGAATATGAGATTTTAGAAGATTAGAGAATTCATTGCATTTGGTTAGATTTGGCAATAAAAGGTTAACACTTAAATATTGCAACTGATATATTGATGAAGTCGATTACCAAGGAAAAGTTCAAGTATAACTTGAACTTGATTAATGTCTTGATGTGTTAGATATAGTTACAACCCATAAAGGATAAATTCGTTAAGGTAGAAATTTTTGTGTATAGCACATATGCACGAGTGCAATCTTGAAGCATTTTGAAAAGAATACGAATGTTTTCTTATAAGTCTTTAGGTGAACACGACATGGGATAGGAGCGTGACTCATGGCGTGTTCAATTATGAAAATCAGAGATGAAGCCACGAGATGAAAACACGAGTGTAGAGAAGTTAAAGGATCAATAGTTAGGGGACATGAGTATGGTTAAGTTCGTGTTCCTGTACGAGGAGAAATATTAAGAACCCATGACCAAGTCATGACATTCATTTTGTCTGAAAGCACTTTTTTTATGGAATATAAACTTTAGAAGGGTTTTATAACTTTCTAAAAAGATCATAGCTAAGTTGAGTTAGGTTCAGTAAAAGGACAATTTTATATAGTTAATTGTAAACTTTAGTTGGTATAATTCAAATATGTAATCTTCAATACGAGGAGAATTGTGATTGATCAATATAGTAAAATCAGTTGTTCTTGACTTTTGAGGATATAAGCATGCTTAATTGACTAAACCTCGTTAAAAATCTTCTTGTATTCTTATTTGTTTATTTCAAACAAATCTACTCTTCTCGTATACACTTTTTAAACAATTATATTGCCTGACAATGTGTCATCAACATTGCAAGCTTTTGTATCCACCATTGTTCGTGGTAACAATCACAACGCCCCTGAAATTGTCGCATGTAAGTATTTCATATCTCAAAGTTTAATAAAACCATAAGTATCATCAATTTTCGCTCTGCTTCATGCTCATATTTCCTCGAGCTCTTTTAATATGCTCCTTTGCACATTCGATTTTGATGACAATAGCTAGAAAGCATAACCTTATCAAAGTTCGCTAAAACTGTAAGTGTTACCAATTTTCTTTCCACTTCATGCTTGTATTGCCTTGAGCTCCTTTAATATGCTCCATTACAGATTTGATGCCAAAAGCATGGCCTTAAAGCTAAAGATGTATCACGTCTTGCAAGAATGAAGCTGATATTTTTGTTTATGAATTATTTAAGAAATATTTGCATAAATTAATAAATTCGTATGCCAATTCAATGAGTAGGAAAAAAATTTTTAATGTTAAAAAATTTATTTCATGAAAATTAAAGTTAGAGAATAAGTATTCTAAGCATCAAAATATAGAAGTTAAAATGGTTTTTTCCGTTAAATTTAGTAAATACCAGAATATACTATTCTATTTTTTTAATAATATTTAGATTTATCAATCTTTGAAAATCTATCTAATGATTATTTATGGTTCAATATACATTTTACTTTGGAGTTTGGACTGTGGACAATCGAAATCACTATATGCTCAAACCCCTTTGTTTCGGATCTCACCATATGCCCATAAAAGAGCTCCACTAATTAGTATAAGCCACAGGCCATGTTGTCGGCCCATTTGACCGTTAAAAATTAATACCATCGACCGACTTGTAGGTAGCCTGGAAGATAACTTCAGACAGAAACTAGTAAAAACCAACTAGCAGACTGTTGTCCGTTCGGTTTGCTCACGGGAAACTTTCAGAATCAGGAAACGTTTTTGTAAATGCCGAAGCTAAGGAAATTGGTTTCCCACACTCGAAGTGATTGATTGATTTCTTTCGTTATGTTCGTACACCACGTTGTCCGCCGGCAACTCGAATCTTTGTTACGTCCATGGCTCCGAGACGAGCCGGAGCTGGAACTGAGACTCGGACTAATCAACTCTCACGCGACCGCGAGAAACCTCAGTTTCGATGCTTCTGCTCTAAACCTCCTTCTCGACGAGTCCTTTCAATTCTCTTTCAAAGAGGTTAGAGTGGAGGAATTCAGTGTTCGTTTCTCTAACTGGTCGGTTGAAGCCTTCAAAATTGAAGTTCGCGGTGTCAGTGTCACGCTATCGGCAGGGTAAATTCACTGTCCTAAAGTTATTTGTAAATGTGTGTTTGTTCATTTGTTTAGCGTGACTGAACTTTTCCTTATAGAATTCGAAATGATTTTGGTGTTTTGTGCAGGGAAGTGGAAGAGCGGAGTTTGAGGAGAGTTAGGAAGTCGAGTGAGTTAGAGAATGAGGAAAGGAGGAAGATTCTAGCTGGGATTGATCCTGAGGTACTTGGATGTCGGTGAATTTGTTTGAGATTTTTGTGCTTGAGATGATTACTTCTTTCCAATCTATGAGATGCTGAGTGCTCAAGTGTCTGTGCTACTTTTTCTGATCACATATATGCAAGCACTTTTTATTATAAAATTATGGGGAAATGCATCTGTGAAATACTGTGAAGAGAGTGGCATTTCATTTACTAGCCGTATACCAAAAATGATACTTCAGATCTAAATTTGAACTTGCAACATTATAATCCTTCATCCCCTTCTGGCTAATGATGTTGTAAATGGCTTACCCAGTATTACAGTGTGTAACTGTACTTTCTTTACCTGCCACTTGTAAGTTTAATCAATTCTGTGGCAGAGAAGTAAAATGAGTTCTGTGGTGAAACACTTGGGATTTGCTTGGTGTGAGTTTGCTTTAGTATTTACTTTTATCTTAGTTCGTGATTTAGCAAAGAAGAATTCCATTGCTTAGTTGATCAGCAAGATATTGAGAGAAGTAACAGTCACCTCTTTCTCTCTCTCTTATTATTATTTTTTTTCCCTATCAGGGTTGTGCTTTACATGACATACTGGAGAAGATTTTGGCCACCACTCCCAGAAATCATTTAACAATATCTCTGTCGAACCTTGTTCTCAAACATTGCCATGTGCAGATAGTAGACATTAATCTGCAAGTTCAGGTCCTCAGGTCTAATGGTACCTTGGTTTGTTTATTGAAATTGAATGAGCTTAATGCAAGACCTCAGTATCTTGAGTATGGATGTCTTTTAAGAGGGCTGATTGGAGCAACTTTTAGACATCTGAAGGAGAGTTTTGTTGCTGTGGATTTTCAAGGTTTTGAGGTAGGATATGCAATGGATGATCAGACGAAAATCATGTTTCCTAACACAGATATGTTTACATGTATTAAACTGAATGACCTGCAGATTGCTGAATTAAGTGTCTGTGTTCCAAAATTGAGTCTGTCATTCTCTCCACTAGAGCTCACTGTAATTTTAGCATTAAGTAAAATATCAATGAAGGAATCAAAGCATGCCAGAAATGGTAGACAGCTCTGGAAGCTGGCTGCAAACAGACTAGGATTTGTGGTTTCATCTCCCAAATTTTCTTTCCATAATTTAGTTGGACTTGTATGTCTTTGGTTGCGTTATCTCAATGCATATGAGAAATTACTCTCTGTGGTTGGAAATCCTGTTGACTTATTATCAAAAACCACCACCGGTAAGATGCTGCAGGACAATTTATTTCTGAGTTCTGCCCAACGTAATTGGGAAGTTGTTATTAGTATTGAGAAAGATCTGCCAGCTGAAGCTATTGCTCAGGCACGACGAATAGCTCGAGACAGAGTAGCTTCCTATCTTCAACACGGTGAAGATGATGGTTACAGGCCATCCTCAATAAGCGCTCATGTCAATTATCTTTCAAAGATGCTTTTAGCAGTTCTATTCCTTTGGAATATGATGTGCAGAATATTCCTCTCAATTGTAAATTTTTTTCTGTTATTAATGTACTTCCTTCCAGAGCAAGGACTCGATGAGCAAACTGAAGATCATTGTCCGCAATATTTCCTCCTGCTAAATTTTGGAAAGGTTTCGATAAATTTTATTCCCAAAATCACAGTTCAAAATGTTGAGCAAGATATAGAACCACCTACCGCAATGCCATACCTCAATATTCATTCATTGCGTTTGTCAGTTGATGCTCTATTGTTAATGTATTATGATCATATTGTTGAGCAGACATTGTCTGTTTCCTGTGGGATGTTGGAGGTTAAGTCTTCTCCTGCTGTGGGTGTTACAACTGTGCAAAGAAGTTCCAAGAGTCGTTTTAATTCTAGTAAAGGGCATCAGAAAGGCGAGTTTTGTAATCCAAATCGTGTTCTGAGGGCTGAGCCTGCAGTTATGTTTTCTTCTGCCCAAGCTGCTGAAAAAAGTGCTGCAGGTCAAGCTGACAATGTCAAGAACCCACAGTTGAAGGAATTTCTGGAGGAAATGTGTTTGAATTGGAAAAGCACTTTGACAAAATATGATGGTGTCGAGATTGAGTACTCTGAGGATCCATGGCTTCTTTTTGAAAGCAAAAACTCTTTGGCATATGCCGGCCCGAGGTGTCCAGATTCAGGGTTTTGGAAATGTTGTCTGATAGTAGGGAAATTGAATTTACGTTTGGACTATTCATCCATATTATCCATGATCATGTTGTTTGGGCAGATACAGCATGCATTGAACTGGAACAGGGACAATGAGAGACTATCCGGTCCTACTCATTTTGGCTCAACCACTGAACATGAACTGCATTTCAGTTGGGAGCCGATGCATGATTCTTGTGCCAGAAAAATGAAGATGGCTTTGCTCAAATTGCTACCAGATAAATGTATTCAACTTGGGGTATTCATAACAGGTCCTTGTATCCGAATTTCGTTACAAAAAGATGGATTCAATTTTGAGAATGCTGACATGAAAAGTGCAGTGACTCAGGATAGTTTTGACCTTGGATTTGATGTCCACAATATCGAGGTTGTTGTATGGCCAACTTCAAAATCCAATTTTTCATCAACTAAGTGGGCAAGCTTTGGTTATGTAGAACCAGAGTGCCAGATAAGAAAACCTCGTATTATTGAAATTCCTAAATCAGATAATGAAAAGTATGCATCTCGGGAGTGGGTTTCGCTTTCTTCCTACCTAACAGTTAATGGTTTGAACTTTTACATTGAAGATTTGGCTGAAGGACAACAGATCTCCAATTTTATTTTGAGACCAATAGCTCTTCATTTATCATTCTTCAGGTATATGATTGTGGCCTTTTCATTTGCTTCTGAATCTGATAATTGGAAGTTTTGAACACCTTGCTTTTGTGGTGCTGTTTCCCTTTCCCTTTTCAAACACGTTGATTACTTCAGACTGCAGCAGATTTATACATAAATTTGTTGTTTATTCCTCTTTCATGTATTAGCTATATAGAATAAGGGAATTTCCAAACTGTATCTATGTAACGTTGCAATATTTCTTAGTTCTTGATTAAATTAAGAGGTTTAGAAACCATGGAATAATTCTGATTATTGTTGAATGATTGAAGGTAAATATCTTTTGCAGTCCCTAATAGAAAAAAAATGCATATGATCATTGTTCTAACTGAATTGTGGCCTTTGCAGGGAGTCTGTCTACACGCTTGCCAAAACTATTACAGCTTTCTCAGCAGCTTTATGCTCGGTGTTTAATGGATTCACAATTCTATCAAATATGGATGAGTTGTATGTTCTCTTTCAGGTGATTGTGTCCTCTACTAGTGTAATTGGGTTTTGCATGTATAACATGTTTGTGCCGGTACCTCAGAAGATTGCAGAACATCTTATCCTCTTTTGTTTTAAGCCCTAAGCTTTCTACCATTACTATGTTGTTTTTCTGGTGATCTTTCCTACATAACTAAGGTCGCCCTTTTTTGTGCTTGAGATGAAAGCATTACAAGGGCTTGAAGCAATGTACTCTTTAGGCGGTGATATAAGATACGATGACCAACTAATTGTAGATATTGCTGATTCAGAAAAGATCTTACAACCTGAACAATTTGATACAAAGTTCTGTTCAATTTTTATGAGAAAGGATTACTGCTATGCTGACCTTGGAAAAACCTGTTAAGCTGTTGTGATTCACAAACAGAGAAAGAATGCTGAATTTCTATTTACCATTTTGCCTGTTGGGTTTGTGATACCATACAGAATATGGGGTGCAAATAGTGTATAAAAGGTTATGATAAATACCTTTTTGTTAGTCCTTCACATTATCATCTGGTTTATGTTCCTTGCTCAGCAAGGAGTAAGTAAAATTGAACAATGCTTATGTGCTAAATTTGTTTACTTGAAAAAGAAAAAATTGTCGTCCTCCTTGTGTTTCTTTTAATGTTCATATAGTGACCTAATTCCTGTCTTTACTATATCATTCCCAATCTAGGCAGTTGCAGGTTTATCTTCGGCACTTTCATATGCTTCTGGTACCAGCGATAATTTTAAATGTACACCTCTTGAAGTTCTTGAACAGCATAACACTGTGATCATGGAGTCTGGGAATGTTGAGATTGCTTCCCAAGGAATGCCTTTGATTCATACAACTCTTCTAGTTTCAGCTAACAGCACCTTCGTTTTCAAGTCAATGGATATAGTTCTAAGCTCTAGGGTGAATGAGTTGGAGCGTGATGTTGGTTTCAGTCGCCGAAAGTTGGCTGATCATAGGTATCCTGATTGTGGAATTTGGAATTCTGTTCCTAAAAGCAGTGTGAAAATATCTTTTGAAGAAGGGAAGCTGGAAATTCTCCTTGATTTATTTGGAGTTCAATCTGTACTCTTCAGGCACCTGGATAACATGAGCAGAAGCTTTGATCATTCCCTCATAGAAAACTTGATGAAACAATCTAACAGTTGGTTGTATGAAGCATCTCTTTCCAATTGGTCTTCATATATATGTTTGGGCGGACCTCTTAGAAATTCAAATGAATCATCTAGCAGCAATGTCGTGGATGATAGTTTACCATACACAGCCGACAATGCTTTGATAAAAGAGTTCAATATTTCACACGGCCAATCTTTTATAGTTGCTGACCACTTGGATTTTGCTGCACCCTCGAGCCATTGGATGCTTGTCATTTTTACTCTGGATGGGTTTTATGTGGGAAGATGCTCAGTAAAGAATTTTTTTTTTGAAGCACAACAACTTGAAAAGTTTACATCATCTATTTCAGTTGGGAAAAACCTGCAGGCAATCTGTTGGGAAATAAAGGTGCTGAATTTTTAAGAAAATTAGTTATATTGTCTTTATTCTGATTTATTGTTCTTTACTTTTTCAGGATATTGATTACAGTATCCTTTTTATCAGTATAACTTATAATGAACAATGACTTCATTGTTTTCCAATTTCTTTTATTTTGGATTCTTCCCTCTTTAGGTTCAACTATTGGACTAAGAAACTAGTGCAATTATGCAGGGTGGTCATCTATTACTTGAAGCTAAAGCTTTGATGATGTTTTCTCGGAGTTTTGCTTCATATCTTCGTCTTTTCCTGGATCTTCTCTCAATCATTCTATCATTTGATAGATCTGTTCAAAATGCTGAAAATAGGGCAGAAGAAACAATGCATACAGCTCAACGAAACAAATGGGAACTGCCTGCAGCTTTCACCATAGATGTGGCTCGAATTTCTGTGGTTCTTATTGCTGATGATGACCCAAGTAATTAGCCTCTTTTCTCTCTTCCTTTAGGAATTATTTGCATATTCAACTGATTGATCCCTTTGTGCAGGTTGTCTTCAGGAACTTGTCTGTGAGGTTGATGTTCATTTGCTATTTGAATCCAAAAGCTTGCTGCAGAAATTGAAGATTGATCTTTCTCGCATTTCAGTCCTCACTCAAGTCCTTGAAAAATATGTAGAAAATGGAGATCAAGTTCCTCACTTTTCTTCTGTCCCAGTTAATGAATCCTCATCAAATTCTACCATGACATCTCTAAACAGGATTGGAAACCATCAGAATCATATATTACATCATTTAGCTGCTTGCTTAACAGCTGAGAGACCTAATGATGGTCATCTGCACTTGAATCAAGTTTGGATAGGCAGGGGCTCTGTTTCAGGTTTTGATATGATTATTTCTCTATCTGACACACTGGTTAGTCGTGCTAATTTCTTCTCTTTTAGTCTGAGTTCTCAATGATCACATTAATTGCTATAAGTTCAAATGGTCAACTTTGCAGTCAACTGCTATTGCTACTGTATCTTATCCGATCACTGAAAGCATATCTATTATTTACCTTTTGATATCTGCTTTGTCAAATCAGATGATTTCATCCATTCTTTCATCCCTCTCCACTGTGTCCAACAACAGTGAGTCAACCAATGAACTGAAAGAAAATCACTGGAACAATAGTGAAGGAGCTGTGGAAGATATGGTTCCTGATGGTACCTTCTAAACGAGATTATGTTCTTTTTCCCTCATATTGGTGAAACTTCTACCAACTTTGTCTGTCGAATGGATAGGAGCAATTGTAGCAATTCAAGATGTGTATCAGCATATGTACTTTGCAGTTCAAGAAGGACAAAATAAGCACAGTTTGGTTGGTGTAATTCATTATTCTCTTGTTGGAAAAGAGGCTCTTTTTAAGGTAACAAGTTGCTTTTATTTTTATTGTTGGCCTAGTGTCGTCAACATATAAAATTCTCAACAAGTTTTTCAATGTCAGTGTCTTCCTACAAAGCAATCCCTGCTCCTAGATGTTTATGTTATCAAGAAATTGTTATCTACATGATTTGTTGATTACCGTGATGTAACAACTTATGTACACAGAAGATTTGTGGACTTTGCACTTGTATAACTCCCAAAACTATAAGACAGAGGTTTTATAAAATGGTTACTTCTAAAATTGTTCTTCAAATTCAACTAAGCTTTTATGAGATGCTTAATTATGTAGTGGTTTGATTAAGAATGCAAAAGTACAAAAAGGTCTACAGGGCCACAGGCATGTCATCCATTGTATTGGAAAAAGAGAAAGAACTCTCCCCACAAATGAAACATGGGGATCTTGGGGTTTGGATAAGGTGAAAGTTTATCGGTTCTAGACGTATGATAGTTATGCTTTGGTCAATTGCCCTCTATATTAAGCATGCTATGATAGAATGATGGGCTTTTTAAAGGTATGTTATGAGTTACGAGGATCCAATGTCATTATGGAAGCTGCCTTTTAGATATTACTGTGTGCTTAATGAACTTTCATTGAGCTGATAGTCTTGTAATGACATTTTGGTGAAAGCAGAGTGCTCTTGAAGGAACTTAACTCTAGTTTTCCCTTGCTTCTTTTAATGTATGTTGTAAGGGGTTGATAATGGCTAAATATTGCTTTATTTGATTCTGGTGGTGGCTTGTCTTCATGTTCAAGTTCAACTGCATTAAGGTTTTTAGAGCAGTTAAACTTTCCTTACGTTAGAATGGCAGCTAGGTTAAGTCTTACTTAACAATCCATGATATGGTGATGACATAAAATTATGGGGAGCTTGTACTGTTACAGTGGGGTCATTTGATGACCAGATAAAAAGGAATGGCATCTTGTCAGAGAGATGGTTAGGTATTTTCTTGATTGCTGAACAGAAAAGGAATGGTGAGGATCTGTATCTTATTTTGAGTAATAACTATGACACATCCTAAATCCATTGGATTCCATTGTTGTGTGGAGTTCAGGCAATTATCTTCTTAAGGAGTAGAGATGCATTCAATTGGTGCAGCATATATTTTTCTAGTCTCGGTTTATGTCACATTATCATATGCAAATAACTTTTTCTTGTTGAATTTATTGATTTTTCCTTTTTCCATTGAGTTTACTCAATATTTCTATCCTTTTTGGACCTGCTACCATTTTTTGCCCTATAACTTCACTACAACAATTTTTGTAGGTCAAACACTATAAACAGAGAATTTGGAAGTCATCAGTATTGTGGTTCTCCTTGATTTCATTGCATGCCAAAAGTGATAGTGGTGAGCCATTACAGCTCAGCTATCGTCCAGGATCAGATTTTGTTGACCTTTCTGGCACTAAAAATGGTGGGAAGTCACTCTGGAAAGCTGTTCCTTGTCAAGCAGAGAGTTATCAGAGTGAGGTTGATTTGGAGCTCAATAATAGATTAGTAGAAGGTACATTTTACTTGGTCAATAAGAAGAATGATTGTGGTGTTGCTTTCATTGATGGGATTCCGGAGTTCATTAGGAAGCCTGGAAATCCTTTCAAGTTTAAAGTGATCCAGAGTTCATTGGATAGATACTCTTTGGAGGCTTCTGATGCTAATTTGCATCCTGGCATACGTGAAGACAAAGAGAAAACTTCTGAGAAGAATGGAGATCTCCCTTGTATTCAACTGAAAATTGATAAAGTTTCTTTGACAATAGTTCACGAACTCTTAGATACAAAAGACAGATTTCCTCTCCTTTGTGGCTGCCTTCATAATACTCAACTTAATGTCCAGCTTTTTCCCTATAAAATCAGGGTTATGAGTACGATGAGTATGGCGCTGCATTACTTTGATGCTCAAAGAAATTTTTGGTAATTATTTATCTTGGATAAAGTAACCATGTTTCCATTCTTAAAATTTGTATCATGAAATCACATTTCTGTATTTGATGATTCTGTTGCTCTTATTGCATGAAGGAGAGAACTTGTTTGCCCTGTTGATATCTTTGTATTCTACCGATCAAGTTTCCTGCCTCAGGGTTTGAACACTATTCAGCATGGTGTACCTGTTCATATCTATTGTAGAACTAAAGAGGTCTGAACATTTGAGGATTAAAACAATCTCTTCTGCTACCAAATTCTTCTTCTTCTTCTTCTTTTTCCTTGGGGCATGGGGTTACAACGGAGAGTGGTAGGTTTATACGGCTATTGCTTACAGTTTTGTATTATGGTACATTGCAGTGGAATATATCCCTAACTGAGGTATCCATGGACATACTTCTCTTTGTAATTGGGAAATTAAATTTAGCTGGTCCCTTCTCAGTGCAAAGCGCTTCAATTTTGGCTAATTGCTGCAAGGTTTGTGTTACCATTGTTATTGTTTTATGCAACTTGCCCCTCTTACAGATTATGTGAAGCAATATAGAATGGCTTTTACCATTTTTTGCAGTTTAAGCTCTTACAATGTTTATTCATATTATTCCACAATGTTAGGCAAACAGGTCTCTTCGTAGTATGATAATTTAACAAGCCATATTGATATGCATGTTGAACAATGTAAAGGCATATGATGCCTTCAATTCTGATAAAATGTTTCTATTGTTGTTCCCAAGAAATGTGTTTGAAAGAGTTGGCTGTGCAATATCATGTTCAAGTATAGATTCTTCTGTGTTTATTTATAGTGTTTTTACTGCTGCAAGTATACTCTGGAAATATATCTACAGATATTAATTCAGCTCAGGTTAAATATACGGGCTATAAAAAGGGTAGTGATGGACAACAATGGTTTGAAATGCTTTGATTTGCTTTTGCCTTTCATTAAGTCAAGTGCTGGTAATAATTTAATTGATTAATGAGCTTCCAAATTTGGAGAGACAAGATTTTTGACATCTTTGATCTTTTTCAGTGGATAACATATTTCCGAATGTTATATAACTGGAAGACATTTAATTTGGAGTTTGAGTGTGACATCTTTGAAACTCATAACTCTGTTATTGTGAATTCGAAGTTTAACTATAAATAACAAACATTAGATGCTTGTTTCTTCTATTCTTCCATTTTCTTATTCTCCTGTAATGTACAATAGAAATGTTTCTGGTGACAGGTGGAAAACCAGTCTGGTTTAAACCTTATATGTCACTTCTTTGATGGGAAAAGGGTGACAATAGCTAGAAAACAGTCTGCTTCCATGTTCCTGAGGTAACTTGTCATACTTTTACTCATCATGCTCACAACTTCAGCTTATCTATCCTTCTTATTATTTTCCAATTGGTTCTTGCTCATTTTAGGTAAAACAAATGGCTTTGGAAGGCCTGTTGACACTTGATGTTGTTTGTTGTTGTCCTTTCTTCAAATGAACAAGTAGTTTTGCACTTCACTGTTATTAGTTTAAGCCTTTAACGCTCAAAAGTGCTCTTGGCTGTGGTCACCACCACTAGAAATGAACAGAAGGCTTTGAAGATCCAGGCTATAGCTTATTATTTTACCTTAATAATGGTCAGTCAGTAGATATTAGAGTATTTACGTATGATGGGAACAATTAGATTTCCTCATTTTTTTTGGGGCATGATATTATGTTGATGATGACATAGAGTTATAGTGGACTAATGTTTCTTTTCTTGTTCTCAAAATTAATATTTATTGACTCATGATCCCTGATTTTCACATGTTTTATAGGCACCCATTATTGGAAAATCAACAACCAGAAGGTGCTTCAATACTTGCCATTCAACTTTCAGATCTTGGATCTTTTGTGACATCCTCACTTCATCTTTCACTTGTGAAAGCAAAAACACTTGCTTGGCGAATGCGTATAACATCACTTCAAGGTAAGTCAGCACAGGAATTGTGGAAATTACATAAGTAGACAGAAAACCCTAAACACTGAAGGTCATGATTATGATATTGAGTCTTTTGTCTCAGTTAGTTTTGATTTAAGAGAAAATAAATGTTGTTTTCTTACTTTGGTCATTGGTTAAATAGCATATATTGCATAAGTTGAAAATTATGCAAAGCAAAATATCTGATGCAAATAACTGAATATCTAGAAGTTGGAAAGGTGCTTCAGCTAGGCTTTATTGACGCTTGTAACAACAGCTGTGATGTTGAAGCTTACACTGTTGCAGTAATTAATATCTTATTGTTTGTTGTTTGACGGAAACTCCACATCAATTTTGGATATTTAAGTTCATGACTATAAGCTATTATCCTATTCTTGTGTTATTTAGTTCTATAGGGTTTCAGAAAGTGATACTTCAGAAAGTGATAATTTATTATTAAACTTTTAATTAAGCTGAAACCTTTGTGGTCCTTGAACAGACTCTAGAAGTTACCCTGGACCATTCATTGTAGTTAGTGTTTCAAGGAATTCTGAGGTATTCTTCTGAAGTTCTTGAATAGATCAAGTGACAAAATGTAATCATGTGATGTGTAGTGTGCCTCACATCTTTTTTTTTTTTTGTGTATATTCATACAGGATGGGTTGTCAGTTGTGGTTTCTCCTTTATTAAGGATACATAATGAAACTGAATTCTCCATGGAGCTACGTTTTCGACGACCTCAACAAGATGAAAATATATTTGCAAGTGTGTCACTGAAGAAGGGGGATTCAGTTGATGATTCTATGGCAACCTTTGATGCCATAAATATGTCTGGTGGGCTGAAGAAAGCATTGATGTCTTTAAGTGTTGGTATGTAATCTCAAATCCAGAATCTTATGTATTGAATCTGACAAAAGTTTGCCACATTTCCATTAATTGTTTTTTCTTACCATGTTAGATGCTTCTTGTACCTTTTCTTTACTATTATTTGTGCCATTTTATTCTCATTGTATGCCAGTGAGTAGCCTCGTTCACATACTAGTAAGCAATTATCCAGTTAGATGGAGGATTGAACATACAACTCGATCTGCGCTTGACTCTTTCCTCTGCTTGTTTTCCTGATCACTTTGCAAAAACCCATTATTGAACTCAATCATTATGCTATCTAGGTAGTCCTTGAATGATGGATGACATACTTATGGTTTGATTGATAACTGTTGAATATTAATGGAATTCACCCATAGCGTATATCATTATAGCTATTTAAAATCCACAGAGGAGTTAATATAGTATGTATGTGGATTTTCAGGAAGTGTAGTTTTAAGAACATGCGATTTATCCATTTGGTATGCCAAGTTTTTTTCAATTTTTTAGCAAATCTAGACTTACTAGAGTTGGTGGCCTATCCTTTATAGCAATCTAAATCAGGTCAATTTGAGGCTTGACCAGACTGAAGGCTATTATAGTTAATGTCTCTAGGTCAAGGTCAGATTTTTATTCACTTTAGGAAACTTGGCTGATTTAGTCCTTTGTTCTTCTTCATGAATACATTTTCAAACTTGAAGTTCATATTTGTTTTTGACACCACAGGTAACTTTTTAATGTCATTTAGACCTGAAATTGGAGATGGCCCTGTAAGTTCTGGAAGCCAATTTTCAGTGGAATGGTCGGACGAACTTGAAGGTGGAAAGGCTGTTCGTCTTTCTGGTATTTTGGATAAGCTAGGCTACCAAGTCCGCCGGGCTTTATCTGTTGAATCAGTGAAATGCTCCTTTAGTACTGCATGCTGTAGTATCAAATCTGAGGATGCACATGCCACTAACCTGCATTTTCTCATTCAGAGCATTAGTAGAAATGTGCCTGTTTTGGAACCTGCTGATTCTCAAAATGGTTCTGAAATTAGAAATTCAGCAGTTATATTGCAACAGCAGAAGGAAATTTTTCTTCTCCCCACCGTGAGGGTGTCCAACTTACTACACATGGAGATACATTTATCTTTAACTGAAACAGGTACTGACAGAAAGAGCTCTGCAGTATGTTTTCTTTAGTGACATTATTCAATGTATAATTTCTATCTTGGTGCAGATATATGTCCTACTGCAGGCAGTGACTGTACGGGGAAGCAGGCAATTATGGCATCTGGGTCAACAATTGATTTTTATGCTAATCCTGCTTTAATGTGCCTCACTGTTACTTTAGCTGCTTTTAATTCAAGTTGCAAACCAGTAAAAAGTGGAGATTGGGTCAAGAAGTTACTTAAGAACAAAAATACTGTCAATTATTTAGACATCGATCTGGATTTTGCTGGTGGAAAGTATTCTGCATCTCTAAGATTGTCTCGGGGGCTCAGAGGCATATTAGAGGTTATTACACTGGAACCATATATGAATTTCATGTTACTTGATATACTTGAGCACAAGTCCATGAGTCAGTCTAGGTTTTTGTTTATTGGTATGGACTTTTGAATGCTAGTAGGATTAATACCTCTTTGAACTCACTTTTGTTTTCAGGCTGCTGTATTCACACCCTACTCCTTGAAGAATGACACTGAATTTTCTCTATATTTCTTTGCTCACAAGCAAAAGCCTTTATCTAGGTACATGATATATATATGTCTCTGCTTGATGTTCTCTTAAGCAGTAGGGTGCACCGACATTCTGATGGGCTATATTTTTCCAGAGATGAGCTTGATAAGTTGGGTTCCTGTATCCCCCCAGAATTTGGATTGCTTTTGTCCCCAAATTCAGTAAGATCATGGTTTCTAAAGTAAGATAATTGTTTGGAAGTGCCATTTACAATTTAGTTTGCAAACATTTTACCTTGTGATGAGAATGGACATGATCCATCCAGATTTATTTTTTGTTGGACACTTCTGTCAAATTGTGTTTCAGATCCCACAAAATACAACTCAGAATGTCGGAGGGTCATGCATCCGAGACAGTACTAGACTTAGATGCCTTATCTGGCCTCACAGAGATAAGCTTGGCAATTGAAGAAACTAGAGCAAAATGTACTGTGAAGTTTGGAATTTATATCAGACCATCAGCAAGTAAACTTGAGATGCTAGCGCAAACATTAAGTATGGTACCACGACATGTTGTATTTAATGATTCGGAAGAAAATATCACTGTCCGTCAGTGCTATTTAGAGGTATGCTCTTAACTAATGAGCTCCAGAGTTGTTTTATTTCCTTGCAGAGATTTTTGGTGAATTGTTTGAGTTGGGCTCTTAACCTTATCTTTCTGCATTCCCTTTTCAAAAGAATGAAAGTGCAGGAATGTTCTACATTAGAAGTAAACATAGAACAACACTACTGCTGCAGAATAGTGTTCGCAAGAGCAGGGAATTCAGTTTGTTTGAGAATGTTATCAAAAAGCATAGATATGATACAGAGGCTTCAGTAGCATATATCCAGTTTCAACCAAATGATTCTGAATCAAGCTGGTCAGGACCAGTATGTATTGCATCATTGGGTTGCTTTTTCCTAAAATTCAGAAAACAAACAAATCAAGCGAAAGAATTAGACAATACAGTCACAGAATTTGCTGCCGTTAAGGTGGTAGAAGAATGTTCTACCCTAGTTGTGCACTTCTACAAACCTCCAAATATTAGCTTACCATATCGAATTGAGAATCAGTTGCATCAGGCATCTCTAACTTACTATCAAAAGGTTGTGCTGTCACTCCAGCATTTTTATTCATCAGTTCTCATTATATAGATATCAATCTATAGACTGTAATTATATTTTTGTTGGACAATTTTACAGGATTCATCAGAACGAGAGCTCCTTGGATCTGGTTGTAGTGCTCATTATGTCTGGGATGATTGGACTCTTCCACATAAGCTGGTTGTGTTGGTCAATGGTAATTATTAGATTGCAATATTCTGATAATTCTTCTGTTTTATTCAGAGATATGTTTATTTCTCGCTTCTCATCCCCCAAAAGTAAAGATGAAAAGCCCTCATTGTAAAAAAGATAAAACACTCTCATAGTAAAATGGCAGATGGTGGTTTTTTTAATGCAGATATGCATCTACTACGTGAAATTAACTTGGATAAGGTTCGAGCTTGGAAACCTTTTCTCAGACTGAAGCAAAATAAAGGGTTGCCTTCTCTTTCACTTTTGGACAAAAAGCATGGAGGTCAAAAAACTTATTTTGGCCAGTTCAACAGCATGGATAATGTGAATGTGGGCTATGAGGTGTATGCTGAGGGTCCAACACGAGTTTTACGAATTTGTGAGCTTTCTGATAACCACAAGGGAGATTATCTCTTACAGATGCATGCGAAGATTCAAATAATAGTTTCCCAGTTTGCAATCCACTTACTTGAATGTGGAAAGCAGGTCAGTCTTTAATCTTTCATCATTTTAACACCAGTCTTCTTATGTCTTTGAGTATTTGATTTGGACATCTTTTGATAACTCAGCAAAATGAGATTTTCCGCTTTGAATTACTTATTTTTTTTATTTTTGATGTTTGTGCTTTTCCCTGATGCTATTAGATATCAATTTTATTTTTGATGTTTGTGCTTTTCCCTGATGCTATTAGATATCAATTGCCTTTCTGGTGAACACCATGCAACTTGATCTTGTTAAGGAATGTCATGGTTGTATCCTGATTAATCTAATCTTTTTTGCTCTTATTTTTGAAGGATTCAGAAGAGAACGAGGATTATACTTGTGCACCAATTGTAACTGTAAGGCTTACAAATATCAATCTTGGTTCTATGGTCACTGATCAGCAGAAACATAACCAACTGACCATACAGGTAACAATATATGTGATGCTGCTTGTTTGATGGAGAGTGCTTAACTGTGTAGAAGATCGTTGTACTAGATTCTGACTTGATAAGGGCTACTATAATAGTTACCACAAGCTTCTATATAATATAAAACTTGTATTTGTCCTTATCTTTGCAGTCAATATATGTGGATGAGAAGTGGACAGGTGCTCCATTTGCAGCGATGCTTCGGAGACATCAACTGGACTTTATTGACTCCAATGCTTGCACACTCAAAGTTGTCTTTGTCCTGCTTTCAAGAAGCTCCAGTATCAGACAAGTTAAATATTCTTCCATCGTTCTGCAGGTACCTCAGGATTTATCAATATTATGTGGACTAACCTTCCTTGCTTTGCATCTGTGTGGTTCAATAATTGACCTCGTAGTACATTTTATACATTCAAGCATCGCCTTTGGGGTGGTTAACTCCTGTAGCACTATTTTTATTCACATATTAACTCCATGACTTTATGTACACAGCCTATTGATTTGAATCTTGATGAAGAGACTTTGATGAAAATTGCTTCATTCTGGCGAACTTCTCTTAGTGACTCGAGTACTCCAAGTCGACAATATTACTTTGATCATTTTGAGGTTCATCCAGTGAAGGTTTGAAGTTTTTGACCCCTTGAATTCCAAAACCCCTTATTAGCTGGCATCTTGCTTGGTTCATTTAGTTATCTTTGACCTGTGTTAATGTATGTTGTCTAGATAATCACTAACTTCCTTCCTGGAGACTCGTATTCCAGTTATAACTCTGCCCAGGAGACTCTAAGGTCATTACTGCATAGTGTGGTAAAGGTACAGATAATTAATATTGCATGCATAGAAATGGTTTCTCTTCTTTTGAAGCATTATTGATGGGGCATACTTTCAATTGTTTGGCTTCCCATTTTCAATTTCTATAGGTTCCTCCAATTAAGAATATGGTAGTGGAACTCAACGGAATTTTGGTTACCCATGCTTTAATAACTGTGCGTGAATTGGTCATCAGAGCTGCACAACATTATTCATGGTAAGCACTATATATTTCTTCATATTGAATTAGCACTTATTTATGGAGTATAATTAACACAACAGTCCAGGTATGCTATGAGGGCTATCTATATTGCAAAGGGCAGCACCCTACTTCCCCCATCTTTTACATCCATATTTGATGATTTGGCTTCATCTTCTCTTGATGTGTTCTTTGATCCTTCACGGGGTCTGATTAACCTTCCTGGTTTCACATTAGGTAATTTCTGATACTATTTCGTCATCTTTAGATCTGTACTAACTATTTTGTTGAGGGTCACTTCTTTGTGACATTGCAAGATCACTACCTTGTGCCCCATTTTAGCAATGAAGTATGCCTTAAACTGGGAAGTTATACTCCTTCCTTTTGACTTTATTCTCGAGATCAATTTTCTGATAATACGGTGAAATGTCACGATAATTTGCTCTCTAGAATGAGTAGGGCCGAATCAAATGGCAGTGGCAAAATTTAACCTACGATATCTTTAATATTTATCTTATATTTGTTATGCACTATAAATAATGTCATTGATAAGACATTATCTTTATGATTTGGTTGAGGTGACAGAATCATAGCTACTTTCCGCTATCTGCTTTGTGTGAACTTTTCTAGCAGACCTGTGTACTACTTTTCAGTTGGTGTGTGTGTGACCATCATGTTCAATTGTGGTGGTTATCTGTAGTTCTGATGCATGATTGCTGCATTACTTGCTGGGTGCAGGCACCTTCAAATTTATCAGTAAATCTATCAAGGGTAAAGGATTCTCAGGGACCAAACGATACTTTGGTGACCTGGAGAAGACTGTATGTTCTATATTTCTTTTTCTTTTTATCTTATGGCTGCTATTTTCATGGTACTTGTGAAGCTATTAATCACATGGTTATCTTCAGTTAAAAACAGCTGGGTCTAAGGTACTATTTGCAGTTGTCACTGAGATATCAGATTCAGTTCTGAAGAGCGCAGAAACTAGTGGTTTTGATGGGATGGTATTGTTCATCTTCCTTTTGTGAACATATCATGAAATTTCAGTAATTTTCTAAGTTACTTCTGCTACTAGACAAGCTTTTACAAATTGAAATTACCAACTTGGTATTTCAAGATTGATATTCAATTTTCCTGTTAATCTAGCTGAGCGGATTCCATCAAGGGATATTGAAATTGGCTATGGAGCCCTCGCTATTGGGGACGGCTTTAATGGAGGGTGGTCCTAATAGAAAAATTAAGCTTGATCAAGGTCCTGGTGTTGATGAGGTATTTTTGACAACATTCATGAAAAAAATTGGGTTCTTGTTTGTTATGCTTTCATTCAACATAAATAGTTGATAAATTTGTTTGGGCAATTGGTGTTTTCCATTTTTGAAGCCATTTACGCCCTTGCTGTGACAAGGGTTGATATTGGAAAAAGTTTTGATGCATATGTTTCCTCGGCATACAACTGAGAATTTTGCATTGCGATTCTTTGCTCCTCATGCTTCTTTATTTCGACTACAAGCTGCATATTAGGCAATTCTTTTACATCTGCAATTAGTAACTAGTTAGTTATTTGAATTGGTTCAGTTATACATTGAGGGGTACTTGCAAGCCATGCTGGATACCATGTACAGGCAAGAATATCTAAGAGTCAGAGTCATAGATGACCAGGTACGTAGTTTTCTTATGTCTGGAAAAACCAAAATTAGCTCAATCCTGAGAGTCAAACTCACCTGTTTCTCTCTGTTGACTGGACCATGAAACTGTCAAGCACATTGGAACCCTAACATGAATCCCTTGGACCATTTAGAATTGGTTCACACTATGTCGTGACAAGTTCAGAAAGCTTTTGTAGTTGTTTCCTTTTCCTGGCGTTTAGTAGTTGTCAACTTCGTACTGTTGGATTGCCTTTCAGAATATCTAGGGCTTAGAAACTTTCTGGACCATAGATCTGATGTCAGGATATCCTTACCACCTTTGTTTTATTAGCCGGTTTTTCTAACAATATGTATGAATCTAGGTTCTCCTCAAGAACCTACCTCCAAACAGTGCTCTTATAGATGAGATCATGGATCGTGTGAAGGGATTCCTTGTGAGCAAGGGATTATTAAAAGGAGATCCTTCAAAATCTTCTCACCATTTGCGCCATCTCCAAGGAGAAGCTGTAAGTTCTGCTGTACTTAGTGTTCCACCTTTCTCCTTTTCATTAGTTTTTTATGGAACGAATTTAAATTAAATGATGATTTTGAAAGATACGCTTTTATTGGCATCCATCAAGTTGTGCCTCGATTATTCAACTTGAATGTTGAATGAAAGAGCAAACTACTTATCATTATTGTTTCTCGTTTATCCAATTTCCTTCACCATTGCTCTCCATCAAATAGTCAGATATACAATACATGTCTATTTTAGCTCAATTTTGAACCAAAAAAATCATCAAGGTGGTTATTTATTCAATATTATGGTTATTATATCAACTTTAAGGATTAACCATCACGTCCTGTATGATTAGTTCACTTTCGAGCACTCCTTATCTGCCAACTGTACGTGAAATGAAAGTAATACTGTGCACATTAAGTAACATTACTACATAATGCGCATGAATTATCTACCTCTGGAGAAAAGTCTTATCAGGAGAATGTATGACACAGGAATGGAAGATTGTACCAACAGTGATCACGTTGTGTGAACACCTCTTTGTGAGTTTTGCAATCCGAATGCTGAGGAAGCACACGGTTAAATATATCACCAATATCAACTGGAGAAAGGTACCTAAAATTGAGGAAAACAGAGCACTGGTCCCGGCAGAACCTGGTGAACAGGAAAAGAAGTTGAAATTTAGATGGAAATGGGGCATTAGCAAGTTCGTCTTGTCAGGCATTCTAGCATATATTGACGGGAGGTTATGTCGTTACATTCCTAATCCTGTAGCACGAAGAATTGTCAGTGGCTACTTGTTGAGTTTTATCGACAAAAATGATGACGTATCATAAATCTGCAGTTAAATGGCATTCTTCTTGTTCAGTCTTTTCCCCATCTTGTGTTTTCTCATCACTTCCTTTTGATATAATTTACGAACAGTACACTGTACAACCTGGAAACAGAAGTGCTTGATAATGTCCAAGGATTCTCAAGAATCCAATCAGCAGGTACTCGTTCCAGTGAAAACTAAAAATCTAATCTAAATGACCAAATAACCATGGGTGCATTCTTTAGTGAAATAGCCAATGACAATTTGGTATTCCCACTCCCTCTACTTGCTTTGTGTTTGATCCTTTGAACATATGAAGAAAGAATTATAGTTCTAATTTTTTGCAAATTTACCTGTAAGATTTATTCACATTATAAACATTTAAGTCAATTGTAATATAAGCAATTAATAAACGCTATCATGTAAACAGGTTCGTAATCTTTTTCATCTCTTTAATTTTCCTCCAATCTTTCCCAGAAGACCATTTTTAATGGTTTCATATAGAGTTGTATTGTACTGTACCTGCAGAAGATTAAATATTAATCACAGGGGCTGAGTCACTGTCAGATAATTAGCTTCCACTCCATACAACAAAAGAAGTAACCAGATGGGAAAAGTTGGAAACTTTGCTGGATTACAGTAACCCTTCTGCCTTAAATTGGTTTCTGAGCAATTGTTGATCCATATCAAGAATCATATTAGGATACGATTTCAGGGTGGCCAGAGCGCAGCTGGATAAATCGTTTGGAAGCATTTCTGTTACCACTACAACAATTACTAGCACATAAATTAACATCGAGGGTCTGAGTCATCAACAACTACCGCATAAAATGACAGACACATGACCCCTGCAAAATGTGCCCTATTGGATAATTGAATGGTTTGCGTAAGCTTGGCTGGGTTGACTGGAAAGGTAAAAGAGTGACTTCAATGTAACACATTATGCCTGGTTAAAAATTTCAGTATCTCCTTTACTGAGTCAATAATAAAGTTCATGGTTACAATAATTTCTCAAGAAGACATGTAAATTTGTCATTTCTTACTTAACAAGCCAGAAGTATGAATCAGGCGTAGTGCTTGGTTGGAATTGTTCAAAACTGAAGAAGATCTTGCAACCCCCATCTTTTTCTTCTTTAAGAATTCGAGGGAATTCTGTAGACACTGGGGAGGAGATATATCCTTTAAAATAACAGGCTCCACCCTGCAAACACAATTTTTTAGATGATTAAATGATTTTCAAAAGATGTCTAGCAACAACTTCCTTCTCATTATGCCTTACCCTGAGTTTTTTGGCTTCTTCTTTTTTCGAGGAGGCTCAGCCACAGCGTCAGCTTTCTCATCTTCAGAATCTGATAAGAAAACTTTTCTGCACATGCAATAATGTCATCTTAAGCATACAATATAAGAAATGAACTTCAGTTGCAAAAGATGAGAGTTAAAATAAGCATACTTCTCACGAGCTGCAAGTAGTTGAACAATGTCATCTGGAAGCATGTCCCCTGTACCCAGATAACCCTTCTCAGTTCCAACTTCTGTGTCCATCTTGACATTTTCAACTCCTTTAGATGGATGTGGTGTTTTTCTCTGTGCCCACAATCTGTTTAATTCTTTACGCTCACGAACAACTCTGCATGTAGCAAGTAAAACAGAGTTTGCAAAAATGAGTATTTTGCTGAATCATGCGGTTAAGAGATAAAATTATTACATGGAACCAGAAGTATGCTTCCTAAACTAGCTTTACATATAGCAAAGTTAAAGGTAATGTTTTCTTCAAAAGTATATCACAATATACCTACCAAGATCACCTCAAAAGTTTTCTCATTCACCAGGCTGCTAAGCCATCTTGTATTAAAGAATGCAAAGATGGAAACATTGTTAAGGCTTTATGGAAAAGAGTAGTAAAATCATAATATATAAAAGATTACTCATTGATAGAACATCTGGAAGGAGCGGAACGGCAGTAAAAACTGTAAAGCAAACCATAAACTTTATTGGAGAACTTGAGTAAGCAGTGTTGATCCCTAAAGAAGCAAGAAAAGTAACACATATCCTTTGCAACATCTTATTTCTATTCCTAGCATGATTTTATCCCTAACAATCCCATAGTTTATACCATTTACAATAAACTTTGACATGCATAAAGACTATAACAATAAATCCACAAGTTACTTCCATATAACAATAAATCCACACGTTACTTCCATCTCCAATCAAAATTTGAACCAAGAAACTGACATCAATACAGTGCAACAGCAATAAGGGTGTTGGTGACTAATGACTTGTAACGCTATTCATATATGCTAGAACTGCAAAACATAACTGAAACCAGGTTCACTTGCAGCATGTATCACTTCAATCAAAAACAACAAACAAGCAATATCTTTTAAGTCTTACTAGAATCAACGAATAAAAGATAATAAACTTCAAGATAAAATTTTTTCATAAAGTTCAATAATTAAACAAGAAAGAAAAACACCAAGTTCCCTGATTTTCATGTCTCCCAATACATTTTGAAAGTTGATAAAAAAAAAACGGAAGGCAATCACGCATAAAAAAGCTTGAAACAAAAAGGAAAAACCTTGCTTTGCTTTCCTTCTGAACTTTCCTTATTTCTTCATCTTGCAAAACTCCCTGAAAAAAAAAAACATATACATCTTATATAAAAGGCCAAAACAAGCGAAAACTAAGTATCAAAAGCCAAACATGGGTTTTCTCACCAGCGCAAAAAGAAACAAACCTGCTCCGACGTAAACTCCTCCGGCGATTCCGAGTCAGAATCTTCTCTCTCTGACATGTTGACTATGTTTCGTCTATTTCTGCGAATTTCAGAACTTGAGATGTTTAGGGTTTAAGGATCATCAAAAAGAAAGAATCTAAGTGGTGGGTTTACAATCAACTCCGATATGGAGCCCGACTGATACACGCGTCCATGATGTATTGGGCTAGGCTTTGAAACAATTACTTAAACTATTGATCATACGAGTTATATGATAAAATAACTCATGCATAATCAAACTTAAATTATTTTTAAGCTTTATTTAATATTTAATAAAATTTAATTAGATATTTTTAACTTGATTTAATTTTATAATCTAATTTTAACTAAAAATTCTAATTATTCAAAATTTTCAAATTGATATATTATTTCGCCCTCTGCCTAATCTTATCTTCAATTCTCACCTAAGCAACGTATGATAGGTGGACTACGGATGCCACGCTATTGCTCGTAGAGATTTGGTATTTGGAAGCTATTCTGCAAAATGTCTTTACACATTTTGGGAACATTCAAATCACTGCATTTAAATTTCTACTACTCCAAAAATAGCAAGACCTTGGTCAAATAGAATCAGAACTAGTTTTGAACACAACATTCTGATCTCCATCAAGTAATCTCTATCCTAGACTTAGAGAGACACAACCCTCCACATTGTTCTCCTTCGTCTTAAACTAACATTAAAACAATTTCAAGTTCTTCATGGGTACTCATTCTTGGTCTCTAGTTTTTGTATGCTAAGAGGTCTAATTTGTTCCTTAATGTTTAACAGAAAGTTTAAGGTGGCGCCTATATTATCTCTAGTACTAGTTTACCCCCTAACGTTTTTAAAATAGAACAATTTGCACAAAAAATGCTCACCCTATTAATCCTTTTTCAATTAAACATTATGTCCCTATTAACTTGGGTAAATATTAATTTCTTACTTTTAAATTAATTAATTTTTATTATTTTCAAGATTAAAACACAAATCCTAATTTCCTGTAAAATTTAAACTTGACTGCATTTATCTCTAATTTGCAGCAAACCGCTAATACCCAAGGACAAGGGACAATTGTTTCTTCATTTCCTATATCGTCTTTGATTCTTCTTCGGTTAACAAACACCTGCTTTTCTTCGTTCTTGTTCCTCTAATGGGGAGGCTTGTTCACAGTACTCTCGCATATCCTTTAGTTTTGCAATTGTTAGTTGTTCTTGTCCATGAATCAAACATTGGTAGATGACTCTAGTATTTGAGTTAACTTGAGTAGTCTCTAAAATTTTACCGTTATTTGAACATAATTTTATCTATACCACCTTTATCTACGTTTTAAATTCTTATATAACATAAAGAATATAACTGAATGAACAAGTGTTGGCGTTGAGAAAAATTTGGAGGGTAACGAGGTTTCAACATATGCATACATTTGTTGGTAGCTTTACAAAAGTGATAAAGAAAGGAAAAGAACAATTTAGCTTCCTATAATCAAAGTAAATGTTTTCAATGGCCAACGAAATACCAGTAAGGTGAACGCTATGTCATTGTTTATTTTCTTCCAAATAAAGAAAATTTCTTCCTAATTTGTCTCATTTACAATTTTTGAACAATAATTAACAATTTCATTGATAAAATTAAACGTGAATCCCATATTGAATATCATTATTATTTGTTGAATGTGTGTGTTTCCATTATATTTTATGTTTCCATTATGGGTAGGATATTTATTTCTTGGTGATTGATGGTTATTTCCATGTTGTTGACTAATGGTTATGTTTCTTATTATTTCTTGGTTATATTGTGGCATATAGTAGAAAAATGGAGCAGTAGGGATTGGATATTTTTTTTTGGGTTTTCAACTAACAATAGTTATTCAGCTAGAGTTTAATGCTTATGTGATTCAACATTTATTTAAATGCTTTATGGAGTGAAGAAAATCCTGACTGTAGGTTTTATAGGTGCCCAAAATATCTTGTTAGTAAAAATATTTTGTTATAATATTTAATATGGGAATAAAAATAATATAAATATGTTAATAAACGTTTGTTTTGGTGATGATTACAAAGTTAGGAGTTGTAAGTTCTTTCGTTGACATGACAATCCCTTCCCAAATAGGGCTATTTATGTTATTCAAAGATTGATAAATGATAATGTTAAGTTAAAGCACCAATTAACATTGAGTTATAAAGAGAAAATTGAAGACAATGTGTGTGAGGGAGTTGTTAGAAGAACAAATAAAGAGGAACAAAAGGAGTAAATTGAGATAGGTAAAAAAAATAAAGCAAATGGAGTATGAATTGAAGCTTGCAATAAATGAAAACAAGGAGCTAAAGAAGATATTCATAACATATATTGTTTTTGTTTCCATGTCATTATATATTGTTGTTATATGTTTCTCTCTATTGAAATCATGGGGATATGACATATGCTTTATAAGAATTCATATATTAAGAATATTGTATATGAATGAATCTAATGTGACAAGTACTTGTATTGTACATGAAATTGTAGGTTATATATTTTAGTTTCTTCATTCATATATACATATATAATTACATTCAAATTGAAGTTCAACTTGTTACAATTTGTTTAAAAAAGACAATCATAAAAAGACAATGTGAAAAGTTTCATTTCATAAGCATATGAAACATGTGAGAATCATAAACCTATAAGCCTATAATTTTGACATTCATAAACCTGTAAATATGAGATTCATATAATATAGGTCATTAACTTTAATATTCATATAATGTAAGTCAACAAAAAGAAAAGGATTCATTTGATGAAGGTAATAATGTAAAAGGAAATAATCTATGCTATTTGACTTATGCATAGAATGGCTACCAAGCTGTATCATTTTATTACAATGTTGCAATTCTAAATCATAATGGATCCAACCAAAATGTTGCGAAGATACTTCATAATGGATCCAACCAGAATGTACATAAACTAAATAAAATGGATTCAACTAAAATATACAAAAAATATAAATAAATGGATCTAACCAAGTATTGGATATTGGATCTAATCAGAAATCTCTACAAACCAGAATTGGATCCAACCAAAATTGGATACGAAATCAACAATTATGAATCCAAAAGATAGTGGATCAAACTAGAATTTTCTAAAAACCAACTAATGAACAACTAATTGTTATTTATACTTTTTTGACTTCTAATTTAAATTCTAGAAGTTTATTGGTTTGAATTTGTACTAGCTCTTCATTTGAAAGCTCACTTTTGCAGTTGTTTGTGATACGATACCCAACGCTTCCTTCCACCTCAACCTTCTTATTTGGAATGATAGTTGAAAAGTATTTGGATTAATTGATTCAAATTTTCTCTTTCTCCTGACAGGGAGGAAGTAAACCAGATTTATAGCATCTCTTATTATGACCACTTTTGCAACATTTGCCACACAATTAACATTGCCTTTTTTATACAGCTTATGAGAATTCTTCACTCACTTTAGTTAATCTTTATCTTTTCATCTATTCTTTTTAATCTACTAAACATAACTCTTTTTAAAGATGAATGCATCTCTTTATGGGTGTTTGGCGGCTAGAATTTTTGCTCTCTAATTGATTGGAAGACATTTTGATAAAATTCCATAAAGCTCCCTCTATGATTACATTCATCCAGATACACCTTTCGTTGTTGTTTGGCATGGAGAATTGCACTAATTGTATAACTATAAGGATATACATAAAGTTTCAATGCCTTACAAGTGTAAGTATGCTCCCTCCCTAATTGGACAATATATGTGTCATCTCCATTAGTCACTTCATAATTCGTTTCTCATTTTAAATAACTCTCCATCTCATTGCAATCTTTTTATTCTTGTTCAAATTTTCATCACCTCAAGTTCTATGTACTTCTCCATCTCTTATCTTGCTCCTTAAGGTCAGAGTACCTCTTCGTTAACATGGTTTAATAGTCTCTAATATGTTAATGATAAGGTGATCTTTGGCTACCAAAATCTAAGAGTTGAATGTCTTACTCATATTGTTGTCACAATTATACATTTGGAATTAATGCTTTAGAAAGCCCTACTCTATGTTTCCTTCAGATATTCAAGCAAGTCGTATATACATCCTAGTGTAAGTTGGTTTAATTTGATGAGCCTTTCATCAAATTCTTATAGGAATTATTGCCCAGACATAATTTCATAATGCTTTCCTAAAGATCCTTTCCCTTCCATTTCCCCACCCAATTGTTTTATATATACCTTACACACATCTTATATATAATAGGGCACAAAACATCATTCTTATCTCATATGAGTCCTTACAAATTAAGGGCAACTAGTTAAAAGAGTTCACAAATGCAAATATATAAAAGAAACTTTTATTTGGATTAGTTACCTTTTGCCTATAAGAAATCATAGTTACCTTTTGCCTATTTAGATTAGTTACTCAACCTTTTAATTGGATTCGTTACTCAACCTTTTGTGATGGTCCCTAACTCTAAACCTATAGTCATTTACAATGCCTATTAATGAACCTAAACCAAATATAACTGATGAAGTAAGGGATTATAACTCACCTATTAAATTAGTTAATCACTTTTTAAATTCAACCTCTTCTCCTATTATCTATGTTTACACTTCAACACCAAATAAATCAGTGGATCATACACTTATTAGGAGATTACTTAGGAGAAAAGGTAAATTATGCACACTAGCCTTAACTTCTATACTAAATGAACATTATTTCTTAAAATGTTAATTTTGAATTGTCCCAACAAATAAAAAATGGTTAGATACTGATTAATCATGAAAGAAAACCCTTCAGTGAAACATAATAAAAGTTAACAGAGTTAGAGATGGTCTTTCATTCCTCAGTAAGAGCTAGAACCTAATCACCAATGATATCAAACTCATTTTAATGGAAGAATTCTTATATCGCATAACTCTAAAGAAGTCCTACTATTGGATCCCATTTTTTAAAGGATTTTTTATATTTTTATTTTATTTTATTTATTTGATAAAATTATCAAGCATGAAAATAAATGAGAATTTATGAATTGGAAATTTTTGGAATTTAATATGGTATATTATGAATTTTATATGGTAGTATGAATTAAAAAGAAGGAATTAAAATAAAGTGAAGGAGTTAGTAGGAATTTCTTTTATAAGGAAGGGTAAAATTGGAAACTCAAAACTTTTGTCTTAAATTAATAAGACAAAGGCGAGAGAAGGAGTCGTGAGAGTTAAGAAAACAAAAGAAAAAGAGAGAGTGTCGTGGAAAAACCTAGAAGGAAAGAAGGAGAAAGAAAGGGAAGAAGAAAGAAAGAAAGAAAAAAGAGAAAGAAGAAGGAAAAGGTTAGGTGAATTCTTTTGGTATTTTTTGTCTATTCTTTTTGTTTTGATAGATTAAGGAAGTAGAAAAAATAGGTTTTATGTGAAGAAAATGAAGATGAAGCAAGAAAGGAAGAAGAAGAATAAGAGGTTAATGTTTTATTTAGAATTTTATAAACCTTAACTAGATCTTAGTTTTTCTAGTTAGATAGAATCAAGAATAGATTAAGCTTTAGTTTATTCATGGATAACTAGGTTTAAGGAAAGCTTCATGCATGTGTGTTGATTAAATAAAATATGATTGTTCTTAGGGAATCAAGAAAATCGACGCCAAGATGGAGACTCGGGGCCAACAATATAGAAATTACCTCTCTGCCCTTCCAAGGATAGCCTCTTTCGTTGTGTCCTTCTGTATAGCAGTTGCTGTATGTCATGATCACGCCTCTCCTAGACACGTGGTCAGTATTTTAATTTTTAGTTACTTTTGTATTCTTTTGAGGCTCATCAGTGTCCTTTTTCTAGCTATTTTGGCCCTACCAGGCCCTTGTTTGAATTCTAGTAGCCTAATACTTCATGGCTAATGGGTCAGTCCTTCATATCAGACATTGATTGAATAGCCTTCCTATATGCTTTGACATATTCACTCTTCCATAACCAACTTGAAGTGTACTTTTCAATATTAACCCTCTTGTCTCTGATAGCACATATGACATGTGCACAAGGAATGCTAGAGAGGGTATATCTCCTACAAGAGCATATTTTGTTTTAAAGTCTCACCACATATCTGTTCTCACCATGATCAATCTCATAACCTCCTTCTCCATTATGATGTACTAAATACTGTTGAGCAATCATGACACTCTTATCAATAGCTTCCTATAATTTTGGCCCTAAATTTCCTTTCCACTTGGTCTTCTTTTCTCTTTTTCTCACAATTCTTTTCATCATTTCTCTTCTATTGTGCTCAAACAACCATAAAATTGACATTTTCCTTGCATCAATAGAGTCTTATTGAATGTCTCACATAAGTTATTGTCAATCAACTTAATCATAGAATCTTCCCTCTGGAAAGTCCTGCACCATTGCTGAACTGGTTCATAACTCTCAATATTTTCTACTGCCTTTTCCTTCTTGGCTCTTAGCTTATCTAGATTTTATTGAAATTCCCTCACTGTGAAGGATTTTGTAATTTTCCAAAAGTGCTCCTTCCTCACTTCCCCTTTATGCCCTCTTCCATGCCAATTCACATAAACATGTCTGGCACAAAACCTGCACTCAACATCTGGACACAAATCTGCAATGACTCTATCAAGTCCCTGCAAGGAAAATCATAACCATTTCAATAGGAATCTAGACACAAATCTGCATATTTCATAACAATTATAGTATGCATATAAATAGTATAAAAATAGTAGTAAAAAAAGATTGATGTGAAACTTTTACCTTTTATTAGTCAGTCATTATAGTCCAACCAATTTTAGAGCCCAAGTGAGGTAAATATTCTTGCAGCTTTTCAATGAATCACTTCCAAGTGACATTCGACTCAACTTCAACATAGCCCAGGAAATAGGAAACATTTAATTGTTTTCATCTCTCCCCATAGCACATAGAAATTCATCCTTAGTTATGGTTTTGAGCCAACATCCATCTCGGCCAAGATAATGCCTGCACTCATGCGTACACCTATGTTTAATAACTTTTAAGCATATGTACATTCTTTGAAATACAGGTGGAGATGTTGGAATTGGCTGAGACAACATCAATGTAACAGTATTTCTTGGGTTGGTCTGCCTAATCACTTTAGCATAAGACCAAAGCTTCTCAAACTCCTCTTCAATGTTGATCGCAACAATGTCTACTATTTTTTTAATGCTTTTCTCACCATACTCTTAGACACTTCAGCACCAAAACAATCCTTTATGTAAAATTTGATATCTTCATTCTTTAAAAATGACTCCTGTAGCACCCCACTCTTATGAGGCATATTCCCGAACATATCGTCGATATTTGAGAACATACTTAACGAGAGTGGTAAGCTAAGACAGTCAGTCAATCATACTCATTGAAAATTTTTCTTCCATGCATCACATGCATTTTAAAAAAAACTCATAATCACTTCAGCCCATTTTATTCATAAACAATTTCAGTCTCAAGTGCTAGAAACTATAAACATATAATCAGAATTTTAGTAATTATTTGGGCCTATTACAAATACAAAATGTGTTTAATCATAACTATTATTACAAACAGAATCCATTTATACAATAAATAATGCTTGTGGAATACAATGTTTAATATTAAAATAATAGAAAACATATGCAGATGCCAACTGATCCCGACCTCAAACTCTTTTCCGAAGGTAGTGGTTATACTTCAATTGGTTTAACTGGGTATCCTTTGAACCTGAAAAACAAAGTTACAATTTTATTGAGTTTTGCAAACTCAGTGAGCGGACCACCTTCGATGGCTCACTTATATCACATAACACAAATAGTTCACAATTCACAATCAATTTGTAGATAAGTATTAACACATATAGCACATCACTTCATTAATTCATCATGTAGCATCAAATACACTTTATTCACTTATTTCACATTTCACATTCAGAACAATTCAAATAGTACAATTCAATTATTTAAACATACATATCAAATATATATGCAATGCTCATGAGACTCACTTTTCATTATTATGTAATTGTAACCGAGTTATTGTAACTGTCCCGTATCTATTGTAGATATCGGGCTCATTATAAATAGTGAGCCTTTGGTTCTTAATCACTTTCTAAGCTTTAAGTTTTTTTTGGTGGCTACTCCAGTCACAACTGCCTTTATCTGATCATGCATTCATGTAATGGAATGCCTCAAATCATATAAGTTCAATCAGTCACATTATTCCACTTTACACATTCACTTTCACATATCATCAGACCTAAGTCCGAAATTCAACAAATATGTTGAGAATCACTTATTCCTTGCTCATTCACACTCAATAAAGCACTTCCAATATGTTCACATTTATCAAACTCCTCGGACTATTTATGTCCAGAATCATCAAAATCATATTCACGTCAATATCAAGGAAATACAGAAATTTAAACAGAACAATCAATTAAAGTAAGATCATATAGGTCGACTCACAGTACGCTCCAGATTAGCATTTGCTTCCATGATCCGAAAACGTCTAGATGCAGACTTTCAATCATGTGTATCATCTACATGCAATACACATATTGTACACACATTACTAATTGCACAATCACATAAACATTCAATTGTATACATATGTATTTGTGTAATGTATAATGCGTGCTCAATTTGACTATTTCAGGTATGTTTTCTTTATTCTCATTTCTTGATCATTTAAGCAATATCATTTGTGTACGTCTAGCTTACACTTAAATTCATAGCTCTAAGAACTTAGTTATTCTATTATCACAATTCAATCATATATCTATCAGATATATGCTTTCCAATCCTTTCTCTAGTATTATAAGATCTCATAATACTCAATTTCTCATTCATCTTTACTTAATACACATTTCTCATCTTCTTTGAATCACATTAACATTTATATGAACACCTTCATTCCTATTATACTCATAATTTTCCAAATTTTAGTACTTTGATATCAACAATTTATTCACTAAACTATAACCTCATTTATCACTCTAAACATTTCACATATTTAATCACTTAATCCTTCATCAATTAGATTAATTTCAAGTCTCATTCAAGC
Source organism: Erythroxylum baracoense (assembly GCA_025629805.1). Taxonomy (NCBI): domain Eukaryota; kingdom Viridiplantae; phylum Streptophyta; class Magnoliopsida; order Malpighiales; family Erythroxylaceae; genus Erythroxylum; species Erythroxylum baracoense. The sequence continues at coordinate 6,158,578 of JAOTAY010000191.1, forward strand.
CTAGATGCTCCATAAGAAAGTTCCCAACCATTTATTGCTTCAAACCACACTTAAAAGAAGCATATTTCACATTTAGGCTATTCCCATGATTGTGGAGGCCATCCCATGATCGTGGGATTCATTAACAGAATACATTTTTGCCTTCCTTTCAATTCCCACTATTGTGGAGACATTCCCATGAACGTGGTTTTTGTTATTCGAAAATTTCCAAATCTTTTCTTCACGATTTCCATATTTTAAACTCTCATATGTTATAACCAAACCATCTTATGCTACATTAATCATTTCTACTTCATTGATCCTTCATTCTCACCTCATCTCTATCTCAATATCATTCATAAACAAATCATAATCTATGTTTGATCATAAACACAAAAATAGAATATCAATATACATATACATTCATAAATTTTTTCTGCACACATTCAACTCCATTATCGCATTCACTTTATTTCTAAACTTTCATCCTATTTCTTCTCATTTCAATATGCTACATTATTCTTTTTTTTAGCCTCAAAGCTCAATTTATATCCTCACAAACAACTTCTAACTTATGGCTTTCATATATCCAAAACATATCCTTCCTTCTTCAAAATTTATGCACTCTTTCTAAATACAAAATTGGGTCATATACTCATCTTTTTATTCATCAATTATCAATTCTCATTCAAACACCAATTTTATTATTACTCATCCATAAAACAATACATGATATGTTCTTTATCATTATATGAAAACAGAACATTACTAATTATTCATGTCTTCATCAACGTATCATCACTCTTCAACCACCATTTGTACGATCATTGAATCTCAAAAACATCTCTATATCAACTTATAAATTATTATTCATCATATATTCAAAAACAAGACATCTATATGCTCATTTCTTCAATCATGTTTCAACATATGCTCATCACCATTTTATGGTCTATGAAATTCTAACTATCATCAAAATATTTCTCTTTAGCACAACTCATAAGATCATCAAGATACTTGCTTGATTTAGCTCTCAAACTTCTTCAACTCATATAAACCCTAGCTCCTTCATGATACACAATCATCAACATTTAAGGAGGAATAGGCTATGTTTTTTTTGTAACAAGAAGAGATAGTAAGGATCTTGAAGCGGTAGTGTAGGATTTTGACAAAATCAATATGAGAGAGTTGGGTTGAGTTTCGTGAGATGAAGAGATGAAAATGAATGAAGAAGATGAGAACAAGTGATAAAAGTAAAAGTGAAAGATAAGGATGTTGTTCTTTTAAAGAAGAAAGCATCGTGAGTGGTGAACGGCAACTATTGTGACACTTGTCACTTGCCACTTGTCATTTTATTATGGTCTCCATTTGCCCTCTTTTCATAACTAGTCTATTTATCTCCAAATTCTAATCCAATTGTCTCTTTTAATAACTAGTCTATTTGTCTCCAAATTCTAATTCAATTGTCTTCTAATTTTCAATAACACTTGTCATTAAATCTTAATGTCACTTATCAAAAATTTCTACTACCATTTGACATTTATTTCTACTGCCATTTATCAATTGTCTTGCTACTTGACATTTTTCCTAATCCAAACATATTTATAAATCTAAAAAATTTTCCAAAATTTCACCAAAAATTCTAAATCAATAATCATACTCACCAAATTAAATTCCAAGATATATTAATCCACAATTCACATCATAATCACATTAAAAAAATCGATTATACCTGGAAAATGTCAAATGAGTGCATGAACAATCATTGTAATATGTGCAATTTTCAACAATCACGTGTGTGTGTATGCTAATATTATGCATGAACATGAAATGCATTTTCTAATTTTCTCATTGTTATTTCTCATTTACAGAAATCTAAGGTTCTAACCCTTAGTATGGGAACAAGATGTTACAACTTCCTTTTAAGTTTATCCTTCAACAAGTTAGATAAGATGTTGGTGTTCATCTTAGGATTTGTATATACCCTATTATAGTCATGAGTGCCCCTAAATTTCCTAATTTGAAATGACTGCAGCTTCCTATTAAATGCTCCATATATATACTAAGGGTAGTTTTCTATCCTGCATTTACCTTGGACAAATTTAGGCTTATTTTTTGTAAACATGACAACCCTCTTTGTTTTGATGGACAACAAACTAACTGCACGCTTAAATTGCAAATGATTAAGAAAAAATATCCCTAATTCAATGTAAGGCTCAGTTGCATTTTCATCATAAATAGGGTATTTTCTTTTCCTCCTAGTAGCATCATCTACCATATCATCTATATCACTAATAAGTTCTCTATATTCATTACTATCATAATATTCAAACAAAACGACCTCATCTACATCACCTACATCATCTTCATATTGTCCATGGTCTCCATCATCTTCATCAGGACCATTATCTTCATCTCCTTGCTTTAAATCCTCTTCATCATCTTCATCCTCCATATCTGCATCATCTTCACTCTCCATATTTGCATCATCTTCATCCTCCACATTCGAGACATTGTCTAAATTACCTACATTACCTCCAAACCTTACATTATTAACATCCTCACTATTATCTTTAACTATATTATTCTAATTAAGCTTGTTACATTCATCCTCAATCATTTCAACAGGGGTATCTACACCATGTCTAATATAAATATCAACACTACCTGTACCCATCATCTGACTAACCATATCTAACACACCAGCATTATCTTGTACAACCCTCAAACCATTACACAGTTCAAAACCAGACATAAGATAAAATATCTTTTTCATGTTGTTATACCCACTTCTCTTGCATACATCAACCAGTTCAAAGTAGCTGACTAAGTCAGGATCAAATTGAATTTTATCCATAAAACCACCCTCATACCTAATATTATTAGCCACATTAACAAAACATCTCGTATAGTGAAACCTAAGAGTTACCTTAACAGATGTCATTTTTTCAAATCGAAATGACCCCATGAAAAGAAAGAGATAAAGTCAGAATGGTGAAAGGAAACACTGAAGTCAAAGTGACAAATTAAAGCATAGCACAACACATAATGCTTAACATATTCATAGCAATTCCATCAACTAACTAATTCATTACAAACATATGGTTTAAGAGGCATATATGAACAACATAGTGAATAAATAACTATATTTAAATAACATTAAGAGCAACTCATATATTTCTCAGATATATAAATCTTAATTAGAAAACCAAAATCCATCTATAACAAGATAAAATATGATTACTTATAATCTAGATATAAAGAAAACTCAGACAAAAATCATCCTTGCAATAATAATAAATAAAGATAGAAAACCTCATTGCAAAGGTATCCCATGATGATGATCTCTATATTCTGAATTGATATGCTTTCTTAGAATGATTATAATCTTTAATCTTGTTGAAAAGTACTATAAGATGTGTATTCTACGGCTCTTTGTCCTTAAACATCTCTAACCCTAATTATAATATAAAAGGAAGCCAAACTAAACTACACTTTACTTGTCCTTTTATGGTTTGTACATCTCTTTAAAAAGGTTTTTTTATTGCAAACATGTTCATGTCAAAAACTATGCATCATATTGATTTTCTATAATCATCTACAGAGTGGATTATAGGCTTTGACATGCCTATGTTCTAGGTCATATTTCACATTTAGCTTTTCTACCTTGTCTGTCTTTAAAGGCTTCAAAATTGTTTCTCACTAAGTATTCTCTTTATTTCCTATTGCACACGGTATATAAAGTAATTTTTAAGATCATCGCTACAAAATTGAAGGTAGTTGTGAAGTCCATCACAAATCTTACTTAAGGGGCATTCATTCGAGAAAACCCATTCAGGATAATATCGTGAAGGTGTAGCATATCTAGGTTGAAAGATAATACACAAAAGACCAAAGTGATGAGTATATCAAACGTACTTGGCAATTTTTGGAGAGAAATTGGAAGGCAGATTTGCGACATGATGCGTGAAGCAAACAAGAGAACCCCTTGAAAGAAGACTGGAGCATGGATCAACCGGCGGTGAGGATGTGTCAAAGAGGAAAGATGGAGATCGGTGAATATTAGGGATTTAGGGTTCTGTAAATTTTAATTTCATTTTAACGTTCCACGTTATCTTTTACCTTTTTTAACGTGGCATTTAAAAATATGGCAACGGTGCCATGTTATATATTATAATAACGGGTGTATGATACGTCCTAATTTGTGTCCAAAAAATCCTTAAATTAAGCAGGCTCGTAAAAGTTTAGACCTTAATTGAGTAAGTAACAAGTTTAAGTCCTAAACTGATCAAAATTAAAAACATTAGGCCCAATTTAGGCTTTTAGCCTAAATTCTAAGCTCTTTGGATCCTTTGGCAAACAATGATCGGCTTGAAGTGAACATCTATCCTGTGTAAGAACTAATCACAATCCAAGATTTCAAATATAGGAACTTGGGGAGACAAAAACAACTTTCGGACCAATATCCAATCCAATACTAGATAACAAAATGTGAATATGGAAACAAATCTTTTGTTCCTGAAAATCTGTTCGCCTTGTTCCAAAAGCAATCTCATCTACCCATTGCAATAAATATATTAAAATTGGATGGATGAGATTGCACTGAACATGGTATTTGACATCACAAGATCCTGTTACAAGAATATGCACTTGCCATCTTGCTTGGGTTAAAATAGGCCTACAAGAATTAAATGCTCACATATGTCACGGACAAGATGTCTTTTCAGAAGTAAATAAAGGTATTAAAACAATTTTACAGTCAAGATGTGAGCCACAAAATACCAATTTCAAGTCGTTTGGAGAGATAAATAAGCTCTGGGGTTATTACAATCAATGATAGTGGCTCTGGGAGTTAATATTGTCCGTATATAATTGTGGAATGCATATATTTTATGAATAATACGTACCATGTTATATATAGATAAAAGAATCACAAATGCTACATTTATACAAAACAAAACTTCACTAACAAAGTACGCCCGTTAAATGGTTGTTTTAAAGGATCCATCGCTTTAGGAGATGGTACTCAGCTTTTTACCATTTGATGTAGGGAGTAAATTAAAATTATGTGAATCCTAAAAGGACATGCATCCTTTATTTGTATTTTTTAATCTCATCCACGTGAACTGCAAAACAATGCATAGCTATCAGCCCACTGCCCTCCAAACGTATAGCGATATTTTATATATAATCAATACTTCGTAACACTTAGTATTATGCTTCTTAAAATGACATTATGTTAAAGAAAACTTTTTCTAGTTTTTTAGCATTTTTAAAATAGCTTGGTGGTATATGATTTAATATTTGGCATGACAGCATGACTAGTTTAAGATTAATGTAGCATCTGAGATATTGATAGGTTACTATTTAAAACATTTTTAAGTACCCATAGGTTAAACTGTTCATGCAAATAAGAATTTAGAGAGTATGTGAATATTGTTGTAAAGTTCTTAATTTTTAATAACTTACGCAACAAATATTATTAAAAAAATCACGTTTTGATTTTTTAGTAGTTTTGATATTTTATTATAACTCAATTATGTGAGTTGTTAGTTGAAATGTCAAGTAAGTTCTAACCCGTACGAAAGGCGTAACGATTTAGACATTATCTTTGAGAGAAATTCAGTGAAACAGATATGTCTGTGAAGATATGGAGTAACTGCACCTGGACAGAAGACCCTGTGAAGCTCCATTGTTCACTAGAATTAGTTTTGGGCCTTTTTTTCACAGCTTAGGTAGAAGGAAAAGAAGACTCCTTTTTTTAGTTTTTTAATGATATATTGAAAGTTTATATTTCATAATTGTGATTACCGTATGTTCTTAATAAGAATTGTAGCTTCATTATAGTATCTGGTTGAGGATGTTTTCATCAATTTGGCGTTTATCTTTATCGATATGTTGATAGTGATATGATCAAGCTAAATATGGCTTTGATTCATTATCGTGTTGTGCCCCTGTAGGAGGAAGAAATTTGCATTAGGATTCATAAAATGCGAAAATTTGAAATTGATAGAGGCAATAGTCTGTATATCCCAATTCTCAAACAAAAAGTATGTAACCAAAATGCTCGATTGGCTTTTCATTTTGCACAACATACATAAAGTCCATTCTATTTAAGTTTAAAAATAAAGATGATGTTTAACTCTTATTTTATTTTTAAATTAAATTTATTATATAATTTATAATTTATATTCAATTTTTAATTTTCAAATAATTTACGAAAAGTTTGTCCAAATACTAAAATTTAAACTTGATAATAATATGGATTTTACTTTAACTCAATTACATATTTAGATTTTTTTTTCATAATTGGACAATTGTTTTCAGTTTATTATACCAATTAAGTGAAATTGTTCGTCAAAATAGGAGAATCGGGGAGAGTCATTAATTATACGTAACCTTTGTTTTATTATACAAAGAGGCTGTTTTCGTGACTTAAACCTTTGACTTTTCGGTCATAAAAGAATAGCCTTATCGGTTACTCAAAGACTTAATTTCAAATTAAGTAGATCTAATAGAGTTTGTCAAAGTAAATTTTTTTTTTGTCAAGATCAAATTTGATCATATCCAAATGATACAAATTTAACTCTATCAAATATATTTTGATTCATTGATTTCAATTTGCTAAATTTAATTTGATTAAAATTAAATATTTCAAGAATTATATTAATTACTTATCACTATGATGAGACATTGCTTTCGATTAAATTGTAAGAATTATATTAGTCAGAGGAAGCGAACGGCACTTGTTAAATTATCTTATTTTATATTACATTTAACTCATTTTCCTACTAGTTTCTTAAATTTATGTTTAACTTTTTTTTTTTCACAAATAAGGAGGTTATGGAGAGAGTCATATCACAAAAGCAACGAGTAGCATTTAATGGAAAACGAATTGGTGGAGGGAGCGGGAGCAACATACCTGGAATCTTGATACTATGTAATCTTGCGATGCATTCCCTGATAAGCTTTTCTTTTTGGACAAACAGGTCTACAAACACAGGCCCGTAAAACCTAACGGATGATTGGCCCGTCAGCGAAATCCTTCTTTTCCCTTTCTACACAACTATGATATGGTTGCTGCAAAATTGCGAACTAGTCTTACCTTCTCCAAGGAATTCTAGCGACGAAGGCACCAAATCCAAGCATATATCCTACCCTAATTATGTTTATTAGTTATAACATCATCTGCAGATTTTTCGTTTGTTGATCATTTTGCCATTATTCTAAGTTTTGATGTCCTTCAGTTTCAATTTAACATTCTTTCAGCTTTAACATATATAAAAAATTTCAGAAACTAAGGTTAGTGATTATTTACTCTAGTTTTTTCCTTTCCCTTTTTCCCATATTCTTTGTCTTTCACTGATCTTCAAATGATAACTCCAGTTGAGTGTATTCATTTGGTCATTTAACTATTGGATTCCAACAGACATAACTTGATGGGTTTTTGTTAACTGTATGGTTTAATAAAATTCCTTAGAAAACCATAATTTGGTCAGCTAAAACAAATTCTTTATAAAGCAACTTTAAATTTTCTTCTCCAGGTGTACTCTGCTTTCTACGAAATGATCTTCTCGGAGCTGTCATTGCTGAATTTAATCCTAGTTTAAGTTGTTTCCCTTTAGATCCCAAGTCCAGATCCTAGAGTTTTCTACTTTTAGCAACTCGAGTATCTATCCATTGTTCTAACTAGTACTTTCAACTTCTATCTGTTAGAAATTAGTTTGTGATATAAGTAGTTAAAGTCAAACTTAGGAAGTGAAAATTTGCTTCCTTTTTATAAGTTGTAATTTATAGTAAACAAACGTTATTGTTTTGAAAGGTTGCTTTCTTTTTAAAAGTTGCAACTTATCGTAAATAGATGTGATTGTTCTAAAGAGTTCCTTCCTTTTTAAAAGTTGTGACTTGTCATGAACAGACATGATTGTCGTGAACAAATGTGACTGTTATGAAGAATTGCTCCCTTTTCAAGAGTTGTGACTTGTCATAAACAAATCATAATTCTTGAAGATCATTCATACTCTTGCAATTTGAATGTTCTTGTATTCTTTGTATCTTAGAAGTAATTTGCCTTTAACCTAATTTACAAGTATAGTTGGGGCAAATAACACTTTGGCCTTGTTTGGTTGGCATGGATTCTTGGTTAGGAAAGTAATCTTTTTCCTAAAATTTACATTATTGTGTTTGGTTCATTTTTTTGAGTAGTTAGGAAAGTAAAAACTTTCCCAATCTAGGGAAAGTAGTAGCACTTTCCTTGGATTCTAAATCCCACCACCCCCTTGGTATTTAGATTACTTTCCTCAGGAATTTAATCTAAAAAATGCATTAGCCAATTCAACCCTTCCTTCTCTCTCAACTCTATGACAACTCTTTTATTATAATAATAATAATAATAATAATAATAATAATAATAAATAAAATACAATTAATAAAATTAATAATAATAAGAATAATAATAATTAGAATAATTAGAATAATAATAAATATAAATATAAATATAATTGATAAAAATAATAAAATTAATAATAGTAGAAAATTAACAAGTATTATTATTATTATTATTATTATTATTACTACTACTACTACTACAACTAATAAAATTAATAAGAATAATAAGAATAATAAAGCTAATAATAATAATAATTAAAAATTAATAATAATAATAATAATAATAATAAATAAAATTAATTATAAATTAATTATAATAAGAATAATTAGAAAAGTAGTAGTAGTATTAGTAGTAGTAGTAG
>JAOTAY010000191.1:6167406-6186048 GCA_025629805.1 Erythroxylum baracoense
ATTATTATCTATTTCTTTTATTTTGATATTATCTATTAATTGTGTATCTTATTAATAATTAATTTTTTATATTAAATATTTTTTAAAATAATTTAATTTTATGTCTAAAATCATTCTATGACATTTTAATTTCTATTTACTTATATCAGAAAAGTCCCACCACAAATTTTCCTTGTCTAGACTTATATTTTATTTTATTGAAATGTTCCCAAATATATTTATTCTTATTTCAAATAAATCTCAATGGTGACACGTAGTCGCCATAAAATCATATGGAGACCCAGGGCCAACACCGACTCTTACATTCTCACTTTATAAACAATTAGCCACTTGCACATCACAATAACTCATTATGCCATAAAAAATAACTTTTATGTTGCTAAATAATAAAGAATCAAACAAGTTTTTTGCATTCGTTTGCAACAACTTTACTATCACTAAGTGAATTGATTGATTATATATCCACTTTATTAATGAAATTATCTTCAAATACAGAGGTATAACTATTTTTTCTATTCTAAATCAGGAGCATATAGAATGCTAAAACCCTGCAAAATTTATCTAATATTATAATCCAAAAGCAACTCCAAAACATTAAGAAGTAGCAACATCCATCTAGCTATTATTGGAAGAAGGAAACAAACTTATGCTATAAGATGTCAACTTGACTAAAGTATACACAAATACATTACTACTCATTCATTCTATAGAGATCACAACCTCATAAGTCTTGAAAAAAGGCAGAGTACTAGGAGGGTTATACGCTGCCAATAAACGCTCACCAATCACTTATGATTTCAAGTAATCCCTTGTTAAAATTTCATGTAAACATGTTAAAAATAGGAATTGATATTGTGTTTTTTATTTTCTAATAATAGGTGAACTTGCAATTCCTACTTCTGCTTAACTTCTACTTTTTCTAAACTTTGGTGGTATTTTGTAATCCACTATAGATATTGTTAAATTGCTAAAGATAAAACTTGTTTAAAATAATAATAGAGCTTAATCATAATATGATACATGAGGGACTATAAGTGAAAATGTTGGACCACTAACTTTCAATTTAGTAATCAAGAACATGAGGGGACCTCTTTCCTCCACAGTCTCCACCTTTACAAACAAGAATTTTAGCCCTATGAACATAAAATATTCTTTATTCATGGGCCATAAACACTAAACAAATAGAAGATGTGGGATTATTGTACCTAGACTCGAGAACGGAGTTGCAATTGGAGTAGAGAATGAAGATGCCTAAAAATTACTAGAAACTAATGAAGATAGACGAAGAAGAAACATGAAGAATAAAGGATTACTAGGGATTTGCTTTAATCGAAGAAGATATAAGAAGCACAAAGATTTTAGGGATTTATTGCAAATTAGGGATAAAAGATGAAAAATAGGGATATACATTCTAGGGTTAAGTTTACGGTTTTGAGTTTTAATTTTTCAAAAATAATTATAAATTAGTTAATTAATTTAAACATAATAAATTATGTATTTAACTACACATCAGCTGCCACATTGGCAAGTGACCTTATCTGGCATGCCCGAGTGGCCCAACTTAACAGAGGCATAAGGTTTATTTGACGAAGGGGTGATAAAGTGTGTATTTTTAGGGCAAATTGCTCTATTTTTAAAACATTAAGGGGGTAAACTAATATGAGTCATTTTAGACTTTTTGTCAACTGTTAAGGGACAAATTGGACATTTCACTATTTCTACACAAACTAGAACAATTTGATGATTTCCTAGAACCTTTGAGGTAATTCTTCAATGGGGTCACTGAGAAACAAAGCTTGAAAGCAAAGCTGAAGGTGGTAAGATGGAAGACAAATATTAAGTAAGAATTTTAGTTTAAAATTATATTATTGAAGTTAATTAAAGTTTATAGAAAACTAAAAAAGTAAAACTTATTTAAATTTATTTAGAAATGTAACTCTTATTATGCCACAGATTGTTGATACATTAAAATTTACATATTGAATAAAAATATTTTATATTATCATTGATGTGATATATAATAATTTTAAAAAAATTTAGAATTTATTCTAGACATTTTAGATGTATTAAAAATTTGTTTTAAAATTTCTAAAACGTTTAGTATCTAATTTTTATTTTGGTAAAAATATTATGATTAAATTTACACTTTTTTGACAATTATTAAGTAAAGTATAATAGATTTTTTAATAATATTATATTAATGTGAAATCTATTAATTAATCAATAATTAATTTAACATATTATATCAAGTTGTAACTATTAGTAATAGAAATTATTAATTTATATAAGTTAATGTAGCTTACATTAATAGAATTGTGTAAAACTAAATAAATTGAGGCAATAAAGAAGATAATAAAAGCATAGTAATAAATAAGATGGCATAGGAAAAGAAAAAAAAGAAAGAAATTTTGATGGCCAAATGCCAAATGCTACTAAGGTAGGAAGATTTTGTTTTGAGATTGGATTTAGAATTGAGAATCAAAATCATATATCACGACAAGCTATCATTGATGGACAACTTATTTGTCAACCGACTTAAAAATAAGGTAATCTTGTAATGCCATATAATAATAATAATATATATTGTTCGTCTTAAATGTCAAGTTACATTTAGCTCAAATGTCAAAGCTCTCTATTTTTAGCCTTATTATGGATTTCATACCGTACCAATCAGAATGTACCGTACTTACCAAAAAATAGTGTGAAACTTGGTTTAAGGGTATCGGTCGGTACCGACGATTTCACATGATACTGGTCGGTACCATTTGGTATTTAAAATACTAACTGATATCGTAAATTTTTAAAAATTAGGGGACCATTTTGCAAAAACAAAAGTTTATCCACAATCCCCCACCTCGACTATCTTCTTCTACCACCCTCTCTCTCTTAATTTTCCTCTTCGATGGTGACTTTTCGATGACTGTCCTCGTCGACCACCACCAGTCATCACCAGCCATCGCACCGCGCATCTCCACATGCTGGAACACAAATTTTGTAGAAGAAAGCAAGCAGTGAGAGAAAGCAAAGTGGCACATACGGGAACACACATATTATAGGATAAAAGCAGCTAGAAAGAGGAAGTACAATTTCTGTTGTGGTATCCGACCCATTTGATTTAAAGACTTGGAAGTTGGAAGCTTTGTTCTCTTGAGAGAGATGGAGGACGTAACCTGGGGATAAAAGAGGAGAAAATTAAAAGAAGGTTTTGGAAAAATGCTTTTGATCATATCTAGGTAAGTTTTCTTTTTGAAACATGTGTCTGTGATGCTTGGATTACTCGTTTACTCTTCTTTAAAGCATTTGAAATTAAACTTGCCGCCTTTCATTAATGTATAATAAATTTTCAACAAAAAAACTACAATATACTTATTGATGAACGTGTTTGTACAAAATTTATTGAATTACAAATTTCCATGATAGAGATCTTTTTATTGGAAGACCATAATTTTAAACTATATTGTAATGTAAAAAAATTTAGAGAATATATTATTAATTTAAAAAATTATCCGAAATGGTACCAAATATTAACCGGTACCGGTGCAGTACCGTACTAAAACTAAATCTGGTACCAATACCAGTACAATATTCATAACACTGATTTTTAGTGATAAATGGTTATGCATCCTGGACTTAAAGAAATTATTAAAAGCCTTAGTGAAGTAGAGGAGGACTTCAGTCGAACAAGTTTAGTGTACACTCTTATTATATCAATTACTCTTACTCGCAATTTTTAAACTTAGAAGCTCCATCTTTGACATGGTCATATACACATCCTCTATCGCCACATTCAAATCCTCTGATAGAGGGTCCAAGTCTAATAAGTTATTCTCTATCTCTTACCCAATAACCTCCTGAAGTATCTTCATCATAGTTAGAGTTCTATCTCTAAGTTGGTCAACAACATGACTAAAAGGTTTATCTCTAGTGATCCTCGTACCTTTGGTCTCAGCCATCATCTCTAACTAACCTCTAGCTTCTTTATCTGCTTTTTTTAGTCATCTCCTCCATCTTCTTTCCCAACCCAATTGCACATATAACTATTTACTTTTGAATAAAATTAAAGCGCAACCCAACATTACAAAGCCCAGTCCACCCCAACATCAAGAAAAGTCTTTAATGGGCTTTTTAGAGGACTAAAGCCTACTTATTCAAAAGACTATAAACCCTAGCCCAACACTAAATCCAGAAGAATTTAGTTGTAAAATAAATAAAATATACACATGACTCAACCCCAACACCAAAAAATACAATACATACGAATTACATACGGTAGTTCTCTTCTAAACAATAGAAAATTGATATCTCTCAATGTTGCTTCTCAAATTTTATTCAAACTTGCAAGAAATGATGAAAATCATGCTTCTTGAAAATTTCAAATAATTAGTATGTTTCTTCAGCTGGACTCGTGGGTTACACTAATAGGACTAATCCAATATTTAGGGACTTGTACTTGTGACTTCTCTTTTTTGTTATTATATCACTATCCTTACTTATTTCAAAAAATACAATTGGTTTTATTCTCCTAAGTTGAAATAAGATGTATGCAAGATATTTAAAAAAAATTATCCAAATTATTGAAAACTATTTTCACACCAAAATTAAGACCGTTTATATAGATAGGGGAGGAGAGTATTAAACACTTCCACATTTTCTAACTCAACAAGGCATTCAATACATAATCTTCCCACCCATGTACATTATAACATGTTGCTCTAACAAATACAAATACTACCATGATGTAAAAACTAGTCTTACACTTTTACATAGTGCCTTCATATCTTCCCTTTTTTTTTTTGGTCTTGTGTATTTCAAAGTGCAATATATATCATCAACAAAATGCCCACCTCTATCCTGAATCATGATACTCCATACTACAAACTCTTTGGATACAATTCAAAATATACTTCACCTAGAGTTTTTTGTTATCTTTGCTACCATGACTTTGACCCTATAATGCTTATAAATTTGAACCTCAATCTCGATCATGTATATATCTCGGTTTCTCTTTATTATATCACTCCTTTGTTTGTTATGATTTTATTTCAAAGTGCATTTTTTATCTCTAAGCATTTTTTTGTGCTAAGAAATATTTTCATACGAAGATAAGTCATCTTTAGATCTAAATATATCTGCTTCTACCTTGTATAAAAATATTTTCAAAATCATAAATAAAAATTTTAATCAAGTCAAAGCTCCTACTAGTGATGATCTTGACCATATTATCTTACCTCATTCTATAGCTCATTATAACATTCCCTTTTCAAACCTAATTACCACTTTAAAAGTTGTCTCAATTTAGTCTTCGCCAATGGTTACCCCCTAACATACTTCGACATTGTAAGTAGTTCAACATCTCAACCTTATAACTTTAACATGCCTATTGCTAAAACCTCGTCCACTTTACCTAAGAACATCATCACTAGTGATTTAGCTCTTATAGGAAATGCTACTTATGATACACCTCGTGGACAACCACTATCTTCATCCTCAGAGGTAATTTCCCGTTTAAAAAATGACATCTAAAAATCAAGAAAAATATTATCCTTACACACAAGTCTCTCAATTTCTCTCTAAGAAATGGAACCAATCTTATTTACTCGAGATAACAAGTATCTTCATTAGTATGATGCCATGAGCGAATAATTTTTAGCTCTAAAAAAATAATATGTGGTCCCTTATCCCCCCTCTCCTACACAAAATATTATCTAGTATAAATAGGTGTGCAAGATCAAGAGAAACCTTAATGGCTCCATTACTGGCTATAAAGCTTGCCTCATAACAAAGGGTTTCATCAACATCTTAGCATTAACTATAATAAAAACTTTAATTTATTCATTAATCTTACTACTTCTCATCTTATATTTACTATTGCAATAAAAGGTGGATGGGTTTTAAATCAACTTAATGTTAATAATGTCTTCTTACAAGGTAGTCTCTCTAATTATGTTTTTATGCAACAACCAGGGATTCTTTATTATCAATATTTGACTTATATATGTAAATTGAAGACAAGTAATTAATGGTCTCCGTCAAGCTCCAAAAACGTGATACATTAAACTTTGTTCCTTTTGTCATTTCCTATGGCTTCACCAACTCTAAGAGTGACATTTTTCTTTATATCTATAATATGAGTACATGTACTATGTACTTACTTATGTATATGGATGATATTATACTCACTGACAATTAATATTCAAAACTACGAAAGCCTACTACTACTCGTCTTTCTAATCTATTTTTCTTAAGGATCTTGGCTAACTCAACTATTTCCTAAATGTTGAAACCACCATATCTTCTAAAGGGTTATTTCTATCTTAACAACAATATATCATTGACCTTTTCAAATGTACTAAATAAAGCCAAAGAAGTCAACACTCCATTGTCTCCATCTATAATACTTAGACTTGATAATGAATCTTTTAGATACCATCCCACTAATATCGATGAGTACTTGCATCTCTTTAGTACCTCTCACTCAGAAGATATTAGATATAATGTCAATAAATTAGCCCAGTTTATGTACAAACCAACTTCTACATATTGGCTTGTTGTGAAAAGAATCCTTTGATATCTTAAAGGAGTATTCTATTATAGTATATTGCTATTAAATCATTCACCACTCGCTTTTTGTGTCTTTGTTGCTGTTGATTACGCTAGTGATGAGGATACACGTCACTCTACCTCTACTCGTGATGTTTTACTTTGCTCTAACCCCATTAATAGGTTACAAGAAACGACACAATATTATGAGGAAAGGCAACTTGAAGTATTATAGCAAGTGTAAGTAGATTAAATAAGATAGTTTTTGTTTTATAGATCACTTCTGGCTTTTTTCCAAGGATTAAACAAGCTCCATTTAATTCTTGCTGAAATCTCTAAGGAAGTTTAAAGAACTATCTGGCCTCGGCATAAACTATAATAAAAGCCACATTATCATTGCCTCTAATGCAGTGCAATATGCTAAGAGACTTAATGCATTGATGTGTATAACCATCAAATCCCCCCTTTAATGTATTTGGGATTGTCATAGAAGACAAGGAGGTTGCAATTTAAAGAATATTTACTCTTGGTGGAAAAAAATACCAAAAAGGTTAAGGAGTTGGACTAACAAGGAGCTCCCTTTTAGAGCTAAACTACAACTCATCAAATCCACTTTGAGTTCCATGTACATTTATTAGGGTGCTCATATGGTCTTATCCAAAGGCCTAATTAAAAATATTGAGGGGCTAATGAGGAAGTTTTTATGGGGAAAAATCAATGTGAATAAGTTCAATGCTAAAGTCAAGTGGTCGAAGGTATGTAAACCTATAAATGAGGGGCGGCTTTGGTATTACTCTTATAAATGTCACCAACAAGGTGTTGATGGCTAAAAAGTTATAAAGAGTGCTTGTGGATAAGGAATCTTTATGGATGAGGTAGATGCATAACTATATATTAAAGGAGTATAGTATATGATCTCTTATAAGAAAAGACTCCCACTCTTATTTCATCAATCAATTACTTAAGCTTAGGAGCTTAATTGAACCTACTATGGGTTCTAGAATTGGTGATGGTACCTTATCATTCTTATGGTATGATAATTGGTCAAAAAATGGGTCACTTATTAGCAATAAGCAAGCTTTCTAAACTCTAAATCATCTTCTAGCCTAAGCCAAGGTATATCTGTGTATTGAAGAAGGATAATGACATAATTATCTGAGGGAATTGAGTCATTTAATCCATAATTACTCTCCTAATATAGAGCTAAGGGATTACTATATATGGAACAACAACTTGAATGCCAAATTCACAAATAAAGCTTGTAGTGATTGGGTAAGACCTATAGGTTAATCGGATAATTGGTACAAGCTCAATTGGAATCGAAACCTTATGCCTAGAGACCCTTTTCTCATATGGCTGGTGATTAAGAGTAGAATTAATACAATGGAGAGGTTACAATATTTATAGTTATTGGATACCTGCATCCTATATGGTTTAATTACTGAAATTATGCCACATATATTCTTTAGGTGTAGCTACTTTATTTTCTTATGGAATCGTGTTAAATTCCTCCTTAATTGGCGCTCTAATGTGGTGTATCTCTCAAAGTCTATCCTATGGTTATTAGATAACCAAACCAATCTTTCGATGGGTGATGTAGTAGCCTATCTCATTAGCCTTGGCACCTATCTATATACTATATGGAATGAAAAGAATGCCAGGAGATTCAAGCAACAAGAGATGCAAATTGAGTTGCCTTCAATTAGGCTCTAATTAGTATAAGAGAGCAGGTGATTCCAATCAATAAGTTGGCACATAAAGGATGCATGGAGAATCAAGTAATGTTGTACCACATTCACATACATTTCCATTGATAGTAGATTAAACATTGCATTTTCAGGGAGATAGAAGAACAAAGAAAAAGCATTCCAATATTCCATTATTCAAACTGATGGGAGAAATAGTATTAAAACTTTAATGTTCATAAATGTTCTATCTTTAAGAAGTTATTTTAAGGTGAGCTTAATCTTACTTTAGCATATTAAAGGAGCAGCTTCGGAAGTCCAAAATTGAGTATATTCATATGCATGCAGTAAGACTTCCTTTAAGGCTTCGCATGTTAGAAACTGAAACTATTTTGGCTAAAGGACAAAGTCATTTGATCTAGGTTGAAGACAAGCAGAATACTTGCATGTTTTGCACGTGTCCCTAGATGGTATTATATACTAGGTAATATTTTGATGTCCTAAGCATTTTATCCTTGTTAAAAAAGTTCAATTTTGGTTCTCTCGTACATAAATGTATCATTAATGTTAAAAAATCAGGTGTAAGTGGTGCAGGTAATTTTTTATATTTACGATATTAATGGATTTTTTAATTTTTCCAAAAAAGGTTCCAAGAAACAATTTACTATATCCTACTCTTCTATTAACTGAATATCATTCCATTATAGTCGTTACTGCTGAAGTCAATTAGTTGACTAACTTGATGAACGAACTTGCTATGTCACTTCTGATGCCATTCATAATTTATTATGACAATGTTGGAACAACTTATGTTTCAATCATATTTTTTACTTATGTATGAAGCACATTACTATTGATTTTCACTTTATTTGTGATCAAATGTTTCATAAATAATTTCAAATATTTCATGCTCATACTTTATAACAATTTGTTGATTCTCTCATTAAGTCCCCTATTCGACAATAGTTCTTTATTCATCATTCGAACCTGCGTGTCTTTTCTAAACCGTTACACTTGCGGGGACATGATAAAAGTTAATTTGGCATTCCAATATTTTTATGTTCATAGTTGCGTATAATAGAATCACTTAAATTTGATTTTAACATAAAATTACACTAAAGTTACAAACTCAATGATATATATACTTAAACCCTTTTGATAATAATTCACAATAAAAACTTCTAAATCTTCTTTATATTAACCCTTCACCAAGTAGTTAGTACCAATATATTGAAAATTCTTAATAATAATATACAACAAGAACTTCTAGATCTTTTTTATGTTATCCTTACACTAAGTAATTGGTACCAATATTGTGGATTTAAGGCAATTAAATGATTGGAATTTTCTTGTTATTTAATGCATTTAATCTCCTATTCCACTTATTATCCATCCTTTTTTTAATGATCGTGGAAAGGGTTCTAATAAGATGTGATTAAATTGTATTAATTGAACTTATCTTTTTTTAATTTAAAGTTACTTTTGGTGCTTAATTGGTAAAATTGTTATTTATTTTATTTTAGGAGGTAACAAGTGTAGATTGAACCAATTTGGCTTAAAATATCTAAATGGAACATCATTTGTTAAAACCACAAATTTTGGTAGAGTCAAAGATGATAGATTGCTGAAACTAATAAGATGAGATCACGCCTGGAATCAAACTCAGTTTAGGAAGTTTGGTCTAATTAGAAGACTTTATATTTGTCTTATTATATAAGGATTATAATTTATTTCAATCATTATCTCTAAAATATTGATAGAAAAATTATTCTAAGGAGGGAAGAACAAGTTACACTCATTATTACTTTTCTTTTATCTTTAGTGAGGAAAAGATAGCCATGAATATTTAAATCTAAATTTTTTGATTCAAAGGGAATCAAAACTCCATTTATAACTTTGGAAGGTTTTTTCTCTAAACTTAGATTTTATTTTAATATAAGTATTTCTTATTTCTTATTTTTTCTATTTCATGAATAATTAATATTGATTAATATAGCAATTTAATTCAATGTTGACTATTCTATTACTATCTATAAGTTTAGTTATCCATAATTGTCTTAAATGATTAGTACAAATAGTAAGTAAATTATTGACATATTTGCCTTACAAGAATTAAGAAAATTAAATTAAATAGTTGTAACTATCGCAATTATTTAGTTTATGGTTTAACCTTTTTCATTAAACTCATTGTTATCATTTAATTGATATAGAATAATATCATACCTAGTCAGTTAATGGTGAGTTTTGATTTGAATGCTAGTTTTGAATCAATTAATTTAAGAAAATTGTGACTTATTATGGTCATCCTAATAAGTTTCAGACTAATTGCTTGAGTTATGAAATTTTATTTTTTTAGACCATAATCAAAGTTACAATTAGATGAGATCCTTTTCTTAAAGCAGAGTTAGGTAAAATTGAATTTCTCAATTTAATATTCATTTAATTTATTTTGATTATTTGTTAATCTTATTTTATTAGTTAATTAATCATAAACCTCCCATTTTATTTTGTTAGTTAAAATTAAAAAACTAATATCTAGTTCTTTTGAGATTTGGCCTGGTTTCACAATTACTATAATAATTTAGTGAATCAGAGATTTATTTTTAGGACTTCGACAACATGTTTAAAATTTTGTTATCATCACCAAGGAACTATTTTAGTTTCTTAGTTTCTTTGCTTTATTTTGCAGTTTATTGTTAATATCCTGTCTTGTATGACTTGTTCTTAAATTGATGAGTTACAATATAATCTAGAGATTGGGAAGATAATTTGTTATTTAAGGAAAGAGATTAAACAAGGAAAAATTCTTTCATCTCCAAAGGTGAAAGTAGAGATAGATTTAACAATTGACATAAACTTTATTTTCCAAGAAGTTGAAGAGAAGATGGCAAATCCTATCAATAGAATGTTGAGAGAGACAGACATCTAACAACTCTAAATTTAAATAAACAATCCTTATACATGAGATTTTAAAATGTTAAGGTAGATTTTGAACTGAAATTTGGATTCATTTAATTACCCCTTACCTTTCATTGTCTTACAGGTGAAGATCAACATAAACATTTAAAGCAATTTCATATTGTTTGTATTGGAATAAAGCCATAAGGAGTGACATAAGTTCAAATTGATCTAAGAGCATTTTCATTTTCATTGAAAGATAAGTAAATGATTGGCTTTATTATCTTCCCATTAGTTTAGTAACAATATAGAATGAAATGAAAAGGTTATTTTTAAAGAAGTTATTTCCTGCATCATGAGCTACCAATATTGGAAAGAAGATATGTAGGATAAGACAATTCATTAGAGAAATATTCTATAAATATTAGGAGATGTTTACGGAATGATGTGCTAGCTACCCACGCCATCAGATTCCTGAACAACTTTTATTTCGTTACTTTTCTGAAGGGTCATTACCAATGGATTGGAGTATGGTAGATGTAGCTAATGGAGGAGCTTTAGTAAACAAAACACTAGAAGTAGCTAGGTAATTGATTTCAAATATGGTTGAAAATTTTCAGTAATTTTAGATAAGGATAGATGGAGCTGCTAAGCGAGTGAATGAGGTAAGTATTGCGAACCTTAAGGATAAAATTTCATATTTAATTGATTTAATTTTTAAATGGTTATAGGTCAATTATAATTGATGTGAGTGTGTAGAATAAGCTCACTCATTAGGCATCCTAAAGATTTGTACCATACGTTGCGACAAGACTCCATTCAATAAGTTAATGCAATAAGGGGATTTCCTAGTTAATATCGATGAAAATATGGCTCTTATTCAAATTATTACAATATGGGATGAAGGGATCATCTAAATTTTAGCTAAAAAATTAAAGGGGGAAACAAAGATACCAACATCAAAATATCAATAGATAACCTCAAGCACTTACACCTGCACCTGCATATGCACATGCTCAATCTCAACCATCAAATTCATGTATATCTTCGGATAAAATTGTTAAGTCCATTTCTAATATTACTTAGTAATTTCAATAGAAAATAAGGGCAAGAATTTTAAGAAATTAGATCACTCTCTTAGCCACTTATGTTAGTGAATTGGAAGTGTAAATATCAGAAAAAATATTGTCACAACTTGTAGTGAGTCCTAAAGTGAAATTGAGTGTAATAACATTGAGAAGTGCGAAGGAAATTCAATACAACTCTTCTTTACCAATGTAGGTAGAAAGGCATGAAGAAGGAGGTAAGAAAGATTAAATTCTATCTCAAGATGAATCAAAGGTAAAGTTTGGTTTTTCCTTTGCATATACCATCTAATTTATGTGTTCCTCCTTTCACCTGCAAGTTGGCTAAATTAGAAGAAGAAGATGATGAAAGAGAGATATTAAAGACCATCAAAAAGATAAAAAAAGACAATATACCACTGCTAGAAGCCATCTAGAAATTCTAAAATATGTAAAGTTTTTGAAAACTATGCACAAATAAAAGGAAGCCAAAGAATGTTTCAGTTATAATAAAAAGGATATTACCAAAAAAAATGCAAAGATCGAAGTGTGTTTGCACTTCCTTATGTTTTTAGTAATAAGGAAATTGAGCATTTCATACTAGACTTAGGTGCATCAATTAATGTTATGTCATACTCAATTAACTAAGTTTTAAATGTCAATCCTTTGTAAAAAACTAATGTGACTATTTAGCCAACTATCTGTTCTTATATGCATCCTACTGGTATTATAGAGGATGTTTTTGTTCAAGTTAATAGTTTGGTATTTCTAGTGAATTGTTAAATCTTGAAAATAGATGAAGATAGTGTAGAACATTCAACTTCAAATTTGTTTAGAAGGTCGTTTATAAAGACCGCTAAAAAAATTAATGTGGATGGTGGTACTATTTTCATCAAGTTTGAGGGAAAGATATTAAAATTTAATTTTTATGAAACAATGAATTACCCCATTGATTTTCACCCTATTTGTCATGTGAATATTGTTGATTCAATTATGGGGGATATTTTTAAGAAAGAAAGTGTTGGTACATTTGTAACTTTGGGAGTTTCTAAACCTAAATTTTATTTTAATTTAAATATTTCTTATTTCTTGTTTTTCTATTTCATGGGTAATTAGTATTGACTGATTTGATAAATTAATTTATATTTAATTATTCTATTTTGATCTATGAGTTTAACGATTCGTAAATATTATAAATGATTGTTATAAATAGGAAGCAGATTCTTTATGTTTTTGCATATTTAACCTATAAGAAACGAGAAAAAATAAACTAAATAGTTGTAGTTATCTCAATTATTTAATTTATAGTTTAATCTTTTTCATTAAACTTATTGTTTTGATTTAATTGATATGGAATGTTACTATATTTAATCAATTAATAGTAAGTTTTGATTTGAATGATAGGTTAAAATCAATTAATTTAGAGAAATTGAGACATATTATAATTATTCTAATAGGTTTCACACTAATTGTTTTTAAATGAAATATTTTCTTTAAATAAGAGTGAGGTAAAATTAAATTTCTCACTTTTATTCTCATTTAATTGCTTGTTAATTTTATTTTATAAATTAATTAATCATAAACATCCATTTAGCTTTGTCAATGGAAATTAACAAACTAATATTTAGTTTTATTGGGATTGATATGATTCTATGACTACTATAATGATTTGGTGAATTAGAGATTGATTTTAAGTGTTTTAATAACCCATTCAAATCGTTAATGACTTGAAAGTGTTAACTTCTAAAATCATTAGAGGGAGGATGTTAGATTAGTAAGAAAGAACATAATCATATAGATAATGTTAAACAGGATCTTTACATATGCATAAATAAGAAATAATCACATACCTGGATTATGGTTATATTTCCACCGGTTAAAGAACTTTTCTGCAGATCTTTTGATCTTCTTGTTCTTCGTATGAAAAAGCAATGTAGAAGAAGAAACACACGCAGAGAGCTTTATGTTTTTCATTCTTTCATTTTTACATTAAAAAAACTTAACTACCTTTGGTAGTTATTGAAAGCATAATTACCACAATACCCCTCATGGGTGTAAAATGATTCATTATCTCCCACTCACACATAATGGGTTGTAATCTAATTAAAAAGACTCTACAGTGCTCATACTTGTTCAATAACCAATGTGACCAGCATATGACGAGAGCACATTGCCATATATCTGTTAGGAGTATATGACATTTCGATTAACAAATTGATCCTAGGACTTATGTATCCTTGAGTAGACATTGTATGCTATACCATAGGTAATAGCTCGCAATTGCACTTTCCTTTGATCTCATTTAGTTTCTTGTGTCATGGTTGTATTCAAGTTCTCTCCTACAGAGACAATGGCCATTTATGAATACTTTTTACGCAAGTTAATGATCTAAGTAAATGACCTTCCTCTGTTCTAAAATTTCTTTTGAATTAAATTTAATTTGTTTTCCTAGAATTATTCCATAGGATTGTATGATTTTTTGGCAATAACCTAAAGTAACAAACTTTAAATTCAATTCTTAAGAATGAGACAAGAGTCATAAGGGTATATGACGAGGTTTTTGTCAACCTTAAAGGTCTCACACAATGTAAGATAAGATCCGGAAACTTATATTATTCCCTTTTTGTGGTCAGTTTTGCATACATGGTATGAGTCATGTGCTACGATATTTATCCACTTCGTTTAACTTGAACATCTTTCATTCAAGAAATATTGTACAAATGATAGTTCAAACATACTTAATGTTTAACTTAAGTTCACTTATCTACTCAAAACCTGTTCAGAATTTAC
This sequence comes from Erythroxylum baracoense, assembly GCA_025629805.1. Taxonomy (NCBI): domain Eukaryota; kingdom Viridiplantae; phylum Streptophyta; class Magnoliopsida; order Malpighiales; family Erythroxylaceae; genus Erythroxylum; species Erythroxylum baracoense. The sequence continues at coordinate 6,182,384 of JAOTAY010000191.1, forward strand.
ATCTGGCAACGTAAGACAGATATAGTGATAATTAAATCACTTTGAACCAATTTCCTTCATGACATTTATGGTTTAAGTTTCTTACTCTCAATTATCATCTAGATAATAAACTTCAAACATGTCTCATCTCTAGTGAGCATAAACACCAGAGATTATTTCCTGTGTGAGAGGGCCAATCTCTAATCTATCTAATATACTTGTAATTCATCCCAAAATATATTTGTGCAAAACATATATATTCATGAATCAAATGATACACAATGTATAATCGTAATCATACATTATATTCAAAATATGACATTATAATGAGTGAACATATACAAAGAAATGTTTATTAGTACATGTCAACATCTACGTAGTCCTAGTGACTTTACATGCCCAATGTATACATCTCTGGAAATTGGTTTTGTCATTGGGTCTGTTATCATATCTCATGTAGATATATATTTTATTGGCCCCTAAAATTTTTTTTCGTTGAATTAAGCATAATAGTTTATGGAATAAGCATGGAATTTGAATTTTTGCCTTAGAATGAATTATGAGGTCATAATAGAATTATTTATTAGACGTTAATTATTTATTTCAATGTTAGTAGGATTTTATTTCACTAGTTAGTGAAATTAATGTTTTAAAAGTGTATTAGGGCAATTTTGGCATGTTACTATGTTTAAGAGTCATAAAGCATAAAGGGAAGGGCAAAGATGACTTTTTACATTCATTAAGGTAAAATTGGAAGAACAAAGTGTTGTCTTGCAAAATAGAAGGAGAAAAATGTGAATAAGTGAGAGCAGAGTGAAAAAAACGAAAATAAGAGAGAAGAAGGAGAGAAGTCGTCAATTAGAAAAAAAGAAAAGAAGAGAGTCGTGAGAGAAGGTAGGGAAAAAGAAGAAAACGTGGAAAGAGAAGGAATCAAGCTTGTTTAAGGTAAGTTTATCTTTCTCTCTTGCTTAGGTAGAGAAAGAAGGAGAGAATGGGTTGTGTTGAAAGAAGATGATTGAGATACTCATTTGATTTTTGGGTTCCTAAGCTAAGTTTTGGGTTTTCTAACCTAGATGGACTATAGGTAGGTTAGTTTTGAGTTTGAATTTTGTGGATTCAATTGTTGTGATTATGGAAGTTTTAAAGGTTTTATTTGAATTGGAATTTAATGGAAAATTGGTTTGTTTTAGGAAATCAAGAAAATCCTTCCCAGAAGCAAAGGGAAGGGCTAAATTGAGTTTGGATTTTCAAGAGTTATAAGGTAGGTAATTTATTTACAGTTATTGTGTAATGAGCAAATTGCTTTGTATGTATATTGTGTGTTAAAATGATTTGCTTTGAAATATTGTGATGTTGAAATTGCATTATGATGTATCACATGTGATAAAAATTGAATTGTGAGTATAATTATGCTATGCCTTGGAATTGTATTATGGCATTTTGATTAAATGGAAAGAAGAAAAAAAACATGAGAATATGAACTTGTGATTGATTGAATTGAGCATGAGATTTGATTATGTTTGGGTGAGAGAGGAACCGTTTTGTAGTCACGTGCATATCGACATAAAGCCTTCTCCCAACCGCTAGTGGCACACGAGATCTGAAAAGTGAACTCGTTTCATTCACGGAATAAACTTCGGTTTCTCTATTTTATTCCACGGAACCCTCGAGCTATTTATTTGTGCATTTGCATTTTGATGTGTTAAGTTTTGATGAAGTTAAGTATTATGCTTTGATGTTAAATCACATCCAATATGTTTTATGTGATGATGTATTGAATTATGAGTTATGAAGGTTGAACTTACATTGCTGGGTCAAGATAAGATGAGTATGTTTATATAATTAGATGCATGTGTGTTTGATTTTGTGGCTCATCGTCAATAGCTATAAATATATTAGCCACTGAGCTGTGTAGCTCAACCCAATATTTTTCCCATTCCTTAGGTGCAGATAGAGAAGATTAGTAAATCCTTGCAAGGCATTTGGGCAAATTCCAAGATAGTTAGCTTTTGTACTAAATGGCTAGACATTTGGATAACTTTATAAGCACATTGAACATTGAGCATCCAATGTATTTTTATATCTTTTGTTAAGACTTTGATGTAATGTTGATTTGTAATTAAAGCTATGTACAAACTTCATTTTGATTTGGAAATGAATGAAGAATTGAAGAAGTTTCCAATGTGTATGTGCTTAGTCATCTTGTGGTTGTACATTTCTTATTTCAAGTCTTTCATAGGTGTAGAAATTATATTTTGCTTTTAAGGGAAAAATTGGATCGATATAGGTAGAATTAGACAAAGTTGTCTTCCTGGAAAAAGATTGATTGAATCAAAGTGAGGGGATTGGTTGGAAGAGTGTGAGTTGGATATTTTTACCAAACATGCTTCAGTATTTTGATGATATCTTAATCCATAGAGCTCCAATTATGATGATTTTTATCTCTAAATAAACTAGAAAAATAGAGCCACAAATTTTCTGAAGAAATCAAAATTTAATTCGGTCTCTTAGATTTTAAATTTCTGTATGGAAGTTGAGTATAGTGTACTACTTTAGTATAACAACAGTTCGAAAATGTTTGGGCTATAACTTTTAGATTTCTGAACCAAATGGAATGATTTTGGTGTCATTAGAAACTTAATACAAGGGGGAACAAATGTTATGAAGAAGCCAAATTAAAATTTTGATTTGAGGTTTCCCAAAATCTATCCTAAAGTTGAAGAAATGGGTTTGCCACGTTTTTATGACTCCGAATGTTGGGCTCCGGAAACAGGGTCCAACATATTTGATGTTCACTTCTCTTCGTGCAACTATATCTTTCACATAATTATACTTGGTATCTATGTGCTTTGTCTTACAATGAAATTTGGGGTCTTTAGTATAAGCAATTGCAGCTTGACTATCACAATTAATGGTCACTAGATCAATTTCACTTTTAGTAACTCCCAAATGCATTAAGAATCGATGAAACCACACAGCCTCTTATACTGCAGTTGAGAATGCTATAAATTCAGCTTCCATAGTGGATAGTGTAACACAAGATTGTTTCTTACTTTTCCATGATATTGCTCCATGGTTTAGTAAGAGTACATATCCTGAGGTAGATTTGCTTTCATCTAAATCTCCTCCCCAGTCTGCATCAGTATACCTTTGTATACGTAGATCATTACCTTGATAACATAATGCATAGTCCACAATTCCCTTAGATACCTTAATATTCTCTTTACTGCTTTCCAATGTGCTTGGCCTCGATTTGATTGATATCTGCTCACCATTTCAATAGCGTAACAAATATCTGGTCTTGTACATATCATTGCGTACATAAGACTTCCAACTGTACTAGTATAGGGAACATTCTTCATTTGTTTTCGTTCTTGTGGCGTTGACTGGCAATTTCTCTTACTAAGGCCTTCACCTTTAGCAATAGGATTATCAATTAGTTTACAATCTTGCATATAGAATCATTCAAGAATTCTTTGAATGTACATCGCTTGTGAAAGCGATAACAATCTCTTCGAATGATCTCTTGAAATCTTAACTCCAAAAATGTATGCCGCTTCACCCATGTCTTTCATTTCAAATTTGGATGATAACCAATCTTTGATTTGTTTAAGGAACACACAGTCATTACAAGCAATCAATATATCATCCACGTATAAAGATAAAATCGTGAATTTATCTTTGGA
>JAOTAY010000191.1:6189121-6209912 GCA_025629805.1 Erythroxylum baracoense
CTACTTATTTATTTATTATGTATCTAGTTATTTTATCACATTTTTATTTATATATTTATTTTCTAAAATCTTCTTGTGACATTTGCATAGTTTTTTAACCCTATTTATTTATGTATTTATTATTTGTATTATTTGTAGCTTTTTTATTTGGTTTTGTTTTATTTTATTTCTTTATGTACTTATTTAATTTTATTTTCTTCCACTCTCAACATTTCAGTTTTCATCTGCATCACTTTTTATTGTCACATCTGCATGTGAGTCTACCGGAAACAGCCTCTCTACTATGTAGGGGAAAGGCTGCGTACTATCAGACCTCCCCAGACTCTGCTTCATTGCGGGATTTCAAACTGGGTGATGATGATAATGATGATGATGATGATAATCATATAGATAATGTTAAACAGAATTTTTACATATGCATAAATAACAAATAATCACATACTTGGATTATTGTTGTATTTCCACCGATTAAAAAACTTTTATGCAGATCTTTTATTCTTTTTGTTCTTCATATAAAAAAGCAATGCAGAAGAAGAAACACTCGCAAAGAGCTTTATGCTTTTCATTCTTTCGTTTTTACATCCAAAAGACTTAACTACCTTTGGTAGTTATTGAAAATATAATTATCACAATACCCCTCATGTGTGTAAAATGATTCATTAGAGGAATTTATGTTTGTTTAATAATGATTTACAAATTAACCATATAATATGAATTGCATTTTTAGATGTCAAAGAATTGAATTTGCATTAAAATTTTAGTAATTATTTGAAAACAATGCCCGATTTAGGTGAATGAAAAGGTATCGCTGATTTATTATGTGTATTACTGATATATTTATTCAATCCTCAACAAAAGATGGCATTAAAAAATAATACAAATATAAAAGCTGGGAAGATTTTTCGAAGTTGCTGTCATGCAGTCAGCCTTTGGCTTGTTGAATGGGTTGAATGGAGAGGAAAGAAACGTTGAGAAGAGGAGATCGTCTTGAAGTCAGTGGTCAAGTCTCTCTTATTTTGGCACTAATGCAAATGCAACTAAAGAATAATTATCCCAAGCACATAAAAATCAGTTGGACTAAGATTCTACGCAATCGATACCACCCGTCATGACAAGGAACTAACCTCATTGCCCTCGATACAGAATCGGCTGCCAGTTTCAGGGCAAAACGGCGATATCGGTGTCCCACCGCCTCCAATGAAGCCCACCCCCCACCAGCAGTCAAAAGTTGCTGCTCTTTTGTCCCTTGGGAACCGTAAACATTGCACTTCCTTTTCAACGTGTTATCATCTCTAATTGGAAATTTAACAGATGAAGATGTCATGTAATTAATTAATTACCTAGAGTCAGTGTTAATCCATTCAAATAGTGGAGTGGACAGGGCAAGCGAATAAATTAAAATTATGAAAATGGTTTTTTAAGTTTCAATAATTATCAAGTTATACCAAAATTTGAAACAGTAATGTCATAAAGTAAATTTAAATCTTTCTCTTCAGCTATAACTTAAAAATGAAACAGGAAAACGAGAGGTGACTTTATAATGAAATTAAGGTTTGATTTAGGGAAATGGTATGAACACGTTGAAATGATAAGTACTACTAAAATAGTAATCTCAAACATATGAGTACTTATTGATAAGTACTCATGTATTTGAGATTGTTGTTTTAGTAATTGCTGAAAAGTAAAAATAATTGTTTGGCAAATACGGTTACAGTTGCTGAAAATAGATAAAATGATTAAAAAGTTCATTTATTTAACATGCTATTAATTGTTGTATAAATAATTAAAACATATTATTAGTCATATAAATTTAAAATTATAAATAATAAAATAAAAAAATATAAATAAAATAAATTTAGTAAATAAAATATTTTATAAAAATATATTATTAGTCATACTAATTAAGAGTATGATGGAAAATAATACTTGTAGTGAAAGTTATTAATGGAAAGTAAAATTTTCACCGCAGAAGCAGTTTCTTACAACAACCATCTTTCTGCTTATTAATTTCTACGGTAGTACCGTAATTTTTTCCAATCTCTAGTTATTTATTATAGATCCAAATATATGATTATGTTTTAAAACTGCGATAAATAAGTGCTTATTTCCATGATCCAAACACACCCTACATAGCCATCATAGGTTGGAAAACCGTGAATAAAGTTAGACGTGGAATCCAAAGATAAGGGAAACTAATGTCATTAAAGTCAACAACCTGAAATACATAAGGGAATAGTCCCTATCAAAAGGCCAACGTTCAGGTTCCAACTTGTGGACACATCGAACGCGGAGGACCCACACTTTGAATTCCAAGTTACGCCCTGGTTCTAAAGTAGCTGAAGTAACACAAATTTTACCTTGAAACCATGTGAATGATAAATGATAATAGCAAACCCTTGTGAAATAGAAAAATCAGATGGCAGTGCATTAGGAGGTAATATAAAAGGGGAAACGCAACAAGTTGGAAACATGGTGGTGACCTACCTTCCCCACATTCATCAAATCATTTATCAACCAACAAAAGGCTGGTTAAGAAGTGTCCACACAAAATAACCTTATTGTGTTTCAAAGTCAAAGCTTTTATTATTGCGTGCTGACTGTGCAATTCCAGTCTCTCTCCGTGAATAAGTTTCCACCTATGGCCTACGGGGATTATTTGGTTGCAAAGGACTCTTCTTGTTCTCGGTACTCCCATTAATTTGGTATTGTGAGTGGCAAAGAAAAAAGATAAAATGGAGGAAGGTCTCTTTACAGTAGAAAAGTTTGTTGCTTCAAGGCCTTATATCATCACTGTTTGATAGATGATAAAATCTATATCCAGAAAAGCTGGCACCTGTTTGGGTTAGTTTAGTCCGTGAGATGAAGAACCTTAGCGGGTCTGATTTTTCCTCTCATTATGACTCATTATTTTATCAGTGACAGGCTTAGAATTGGAAATCGCACAGATGTTGTAGCCATTGAACGAGTTCAGAGGAAAGGTAAGCTCAGTTCATAAATGTTTCACCAAACCATAACCATACATTCCTTTAGACTTTTGCTGGAGTGAATTTTAGGCATTTATTGGATTAGATGGCCTCCCAACGGCTCAAAAGTTCTGGCTTTTAGTTTTTGTATCAATTTTCTCATCACTCTTTTCTCTCTCTATTCTTCTCTAATCAGCAGAAAGCAAGAAGACTTGACATTTTGATGACCCTGTTGCATGATCAAGCTTCTTTGAGTTGATTGCTTTTGCTTCTACCACAATAGACAGAGAGCTAATCATTCAGCTCCCTTCAGAGATTGTCAAGAATGATTTTTCAACGACCAAGTCTGTATCTTTTTACGCTTATAGTCTACATGGTCGCATCAACGATAGCTTACGGCTCAATCAACTGCAGGACAACATGTGAAAATAACGGATCATCAGTAAAGAAAGTACCTTATCCATTTGGCTTCTCTGATAATTGCTTGATCCCATTGAACTGCACGGAAACAGGGGCTGAAATCGGAGGATTTCAAGTCCAGAACATAACATCAGATGGTCTCTTGATCGAGTTCCCTGCACAATGCTACCGCTCGGTTGAATCAATAAAGCCTTTGTTTGGTCGCAACATAGCTGTTGCTTGGAGAAGCAATCTGCTACTGCAAAACTGCTCAAAGCCTTTAGAAGGGTGCTTTCTAACAAGGAATCTGTTGGAGTCACAGTTGAATGCAAGCAACTGTAACTCTAGAAGCGACAACTTGACTTGCTTTTCGAAGGAAGGACTGGAAATCGATGTCATGACTTACGAAAATGTTGCAGGGACGCAGTGCAAGTATGCTTTCTCATCGCTTGCTGTCGGGTCATATGGTCCTGTGGTTTCTCTAGAGTTGCAGAGAGCTGAATTGGAATGGTGGCTTGAAGGTAATTGTCATAGCAATCGCTGTCACCCAAATGGGTTCTGTAAGGGTGTTAAGCTTGGTAATGGGAAGTCAGGGTTCAGGTGTTGGTGCAAAGAAGGGTTCGTCGGAGATGGCTACGTCCACGGCGAGGGTTGCAACAACAACAGAGGTGAGTCAACTCTATCTTTTGCTGTTTAATTCTACATATTTGTTGTTTAGTATTTTGTTTGACTTAGTTGTTTAACTTTGAATCGGTGGCTTTTAATTGCCTGAGGACCTTAGCCAATTATGGTGTGACACGTTAACTTGTGGTCAGTCCATGGTAGTACAGTTCGGCTTAGACATGATTTTCAGGGGCACATAGGTCACAGTGCATCCATTTTTTTGATTCATTTATATGAAGAAGAATAACTTAATTGTTTTCCATAGATGCTCTTGACTTTGACCGAGCAATTGTGGTGCAATGTGCTTGTCTGATTCTATTCCAAATTCCTGCTAAACTTCTTATGTTAGTTGGGTAGGATCAGTATGGATTTTGGTCATAACTAGGAAGGGAAGATTTGTTTGAACTTAGAACTAAGAAAGTTTAATCACAACTTAGTTTTGGTAGACGTGAAATACAGTGGAAAATTTCTCTGTATCATTAAATGAAGATACAGTTAAAAGTATGACTTAAGTTTGGCAATACAGGGTTTGTCAAAGGTCATAGCTTCTGGAATCGAAGACTCTGTATACATGACCCTACATCAAATTAAACGCTGGCCATTTGTATGCGCATATCTGCCATGATTGTAGGGGTCCGCAGGACCAGAATTTCTTGATTCTATCAATCGCTGTTTAGTCTTGAAATTTCTGAAAGTTAAGATTGTTTAGATTGCAAAAGCAAGTCTTTGAACTTTATACTAATGACACTATGAAACCGCCGTGCATGTGAAAGTATGATCCACTGAAAATAAGTGAAAAGAAAGAGAAACTGTTTAGGAAAGTTCATATGTTCTGTAAGATGAAACTTACGATCTTCATCGAAACAAAGTAGCAACAATTTGATTAAATTAATTCTCCCGCACAAAATTTTGATTGTTTTCTTGTTTGTGGTTAGTTAACACGAGAGATTCGTCAAAATTTTGAATATTAGGTGGAAGTTTTGTGTGCATAAAAGCAATGGGCGTGATCACTATATCTTGATGTTCAGACCTTTAATATGGCAGGTGCTGATTTTTCTTTTTGGTAGCTTATTTGGCAGATTCTGGTTCTGGCTGCAATGTCTCAAAGTTCATGTCTGGCCAATGTGGTGGAACTACGAGAGTTGGTGCTCTAATTGGAGGTAGTATCCCCTTTTTTAACTTCTTGTGTTAGGTCCCTCCGCATATGCACGGGCTGACTTGATGCTTCTGTTTTTAAAGTAAAAATGGGTGACTCTATTCTTCCTGCAAAGTATAGGTATAAAGAATCAGAATCACTGTACCCTCTGAACATTCCATCATTACGTGAAGTTAAAATTTGGTCCGCTTTCGTTTGGAACTTTTTCGTTCAGGGTACTTCTTCTTTAATAGTTTGATATGCTCTGGATTGATTCTTCTGCATGAGGTCTACAGAAGAATGACAAACATAACCAGCCAGAAATGTTGTCCTAAACGTTATGTACATCATATGTGATTTAGAAACGTAAACTTATCTGTGTTAGTGATGTCCATTTGGTTGCTATGAACACACCACCCCATCCCCAATGAAGCTAAAATGATACCCACTTAACCACAATTCGTACCGGTTTAACAAGTATTGAGCCTAACTTAACGGTAAAGTGTCATCTCATCTAGTTTTCAGGTTATTATATGAGGATGCCTTTCTTTATAATTTCCGTATCGTTTTTCTTTTGCTTTTATAGAACTCCCAGCAATCTACATATGTATTTTCAAATGCATTGTACTTGTTTTTTGTGTGAAAGAAGTCAACATGTTTGCCTGAAGCAGCTTGCCGACTTCCTTGTAACTTTCTCTCCTTTTCTATATCCTTGAACCTTTTGGAATATTAAGACAAAGTATGCTTTGTTTCGTTCTCAGGAATTGTTGCTGGAGCTTCATTAATTTTTGGTCTGGCTGTTCTTTGTTACTGTGTTAGAAAGCGGTCAAACTCCCTGAGAAATCAGCTCAATGAAAAGCGTCTTCTATGTGAAGCTGCTGGGAGCTCGAGTATTCCGTTCTTGACATACAAAGAAATTGAACGAGCCACAAATAGCTTTTCAGAAAAACAAAGGCTGGGAACTGGAGCTTATGGCACAGTTTATTCGGGAAAACTAGTCAATGATTGGGTGGCCATAAAGAAGATCAGACATAGAGATATGTATAGCATTGAACAAGTCAGGAATGAAATTAAACTCCTTTCTTCTGTCAGTCATCCTAACCTGGTTCGCCTATTGGCTTTCTGCGTAGAAGAGGGTCAGCCAATCCTTGTCTATGAGTTTATGCCAAACGGAACTCTTTGTCAGCATTTACAAAGAGAGAGGGGGCAGGGACTTCCTTGGACGATTCGGCTCAAAATTGCTACTGAAACAGCCAAAGCTATTGCCTATCTACACTCTGATATGAATCCACCTATTTACCACCGAGACATCAAATCAAGCAACATACTGTTGGATTACAATTACAGGTCCAAGGTAGCTGATTTTGGTCTTTCAAGGCTTGGCATGATCGAATCATCATATATCTCAACAGCCCCACAGGGGACTCCAGGCTATCTTGATCCTCAGTACCATCAATATTTTCATCTGTCTGATAAAAGTGACGTTTATAGTTTCGGGGTTGTACTCGTTGAGATAATAACTGCACTGAAAGTGGTCGATTTTTCTCGTCCCCAGAGTGAGGTGAATTTGGCTGCACTTGCTGTTGATAGGATCAAAACGGGTTGTGTGGACGAAATAATTGATCCCCGACTCGAGCCACACAGGGATGCTTGGACATTGTCATCCATTCATAGTGTTACAGAGCTTGCTTTTAGGTGCCTTGCTTTCCATCAGGATATGAGGCCCACAATGAAGGAAGTGGCAGAAGAGCTGGAAAACATCAGGCTTAGTTCATGGATGCCAGATATGTGCATGGCATCACCTGAAGCTTCATCTTGTTCATCATCGGAGAGATCACTAAGTGTTGCCTCAGTTAAGAAGGAAGGGGTAGGCAGCCGGAAAGTACTTGTTCGTCCTAGGATGGTAGATTGTTTAACTTCAATGGAGGTGATTAAGGATAGTTCCCCAGTTTCTGTGCAGGATCCATGGTTAAGTGAACACAGCTCTCCTTCGACAAACAGCTTATTGGGTAATTTAGTTCACTGAAGTTGCATGACAATGGTTTTCCTTGCTGTGAATACTAAAACGAGGTTACTTATACATAACTTTAACAGATATATGTTTCATGCTTGCTTATTACCTCTCAGATTTTTTTTTTTTTGCCATATGTTCACCATGTTGAAAAGAAGGTGTGCAAGAACAAAACAGATTTTGCCTCTTTTAAGACAAGAGTTCATACTTTGTTGTTTGTCTCTTTTAAGTTTCTTTCCATTATGATAACTTTCTCTTCCGAGTCATGAATGGAAAGCCTGATCTCAGGTCAAATGTCTTAAGACTTGAACACCACCAAATTGAAAATGGGTATATCTTGACTTCTTTTTTCATTCTTGAGTCTGAAAGTTTCTGTTTTGGTATAGAATTAGCCATCATTTTGTCTTTGTTGGTGCCATATTCAAGTAACTTTCCAAGAGAAATCCTTCATTAATTCTCTATTATAATTAAATTACAATATACACTTTAAGAAATAAATTTAAAAATCAAACATACTTTAAATATTTGTTTACATTGATGTTATGATTATATAAAAGTACTTTTGCAATTATATATCTATATATACAATTGTATAAGTTTTATAAAAATAATCTCTTCCTAATGGATGAATATTCCAAAAAAAAACATAAAGGTAACTCTGCAATGAATATGTATGTATGGTACATGAAAGCTAACAATAATTAAAAAATATGAATTCATTTTAAAATATTTACAATTAATTATTAACTGTATGTGCCGTAAAAAATAAATTTAATTTTTAAAATTACAATGTTACATTACATAAAAGTAAAAAAAATAATTGATTCAAATATTATCTATATATATTTTAACTATTACTATAATTATTTTCTATAGTCATTAGAGATAATAGAAATTGGAATTGGGTTGCAGAAGATTGACTTCTACATTTAAGTCGAAGGTTGGAGTAAGTGTCATCGTTCAAGAATTGAACCAACCTCTCTACCTGTTTTGAACAACTCGAACCACAAGTTGAGGGGCTAGACTAGACATGCTTGATAACGAGTTCGATCCAAATATGACTGTTTTGTCATCGCTAATTTTCATGCATCGTAAAAGAATCCTTTTAGACTTTTTTTATAAGTTTTTTGAAAATATATATTATAATTGATAAAGTAAGATATCTCTTTCATGTTTTCCCGTAAAAGAATAAATATTAAATTATTATTATTATTCTAAATCAAATTTATTATCAAATAATATTCATAATTTTATATTTTATTAATTTAATTAATACTTAATTTAAATTTCCTATTCTTACAAAAGAGACACTAAAAAAGAAACTGCAAAAAGTCTAAAGTTAATTACAACTTATTAGTTCAAATGATGGCAAATATGTAAAAATTAAAAAAATAATTTTGAATTATGTTATTCAGACTTAAAATTTATATTTAAACATAAATATGTAAAATAATATTTTCTTAATATTTAAATAAAATTTTATTATCAAAATAATTTACGTTCACATTATATAAGATTATTTTAAACTTAAATATATTCAATTTATTTTAAACTCAACTATATTCAAACTTTTCAACTCTTTTATACAAAGGTTAATTATTTATTTTTCTTTTCATATTCATTTAATAAATTAACAAAATATTTAATATTACTATATGTTTAGAAAGATATTATACTGTGCCTTTTAATCTGTTCCTATTATCCTAAAATTTCATCACAAATTTCACTATATTCCATTTATTTATTATAAAAATTGTGGCTGAAATCTTGGCACAGCCTTGGAATGGATTAATAGGCACAGACGAGTGCCCTTGAGGAAAGCCACGCTGCACAGAAAGATAGGAATTTTCATGTAACGGAGAGACTCACAGATTGGTAGCTCACATACAAAAATGTCAAATGGTGATCAGGGGAAATCAGATAACTCGAGAAAGACGGAATGGCCATAACGTCCTGATATACACAAGCTTAAATGACCAACAATTGACTACTTCATCACAACCGTATGGATTCGTGGACAACAGGGAACTTACAAATGAAGACAGAAGGTACAAATTTGCAGAAGGGAACCAGCTTCTTGACAAACTAACAACACGAACAAAAATCATATTTGGTATCTCTGATTTGTGATATGAATTTTCAACCTGCATGCAATGCAAACAGATACAAATAAGAAGATCCTAAATGTCTTGCCATCTGAAAAGCAAAAGGAATGAGAAATGTAGGGTGAAACTATAGTCCCGGACATAAGCAAAACACCCACTTTGTCAACATATACGACAGCCTGCATTTACTAAGACTCAATAGAAGATTAACAAGCTAGAAATGAATTACCTAAAAATTTGATGTTTTTCTTCTGATGATGAACGTAGGATCTAACCATGACTTCTAGGATCAACAACCTGGTGAACTTTCCTAGATTGAGCACTTGAGTATTGTCCTACAACACGGGCATGGGGTACAGTTGTTTCCCCATGAGCAAGAGCATCTACATTCTCAAGGAAGTACTGTTTTGGAAGCCTGCCAACCACATTACCCTCTTCATTTCCATCTTTGTCCAAGAAGGAGAAGTGCGGAATGCCCTCAACACCAAATTCATCAAGCTCTTGTTCCCACTTTGTATTGTCAACATTCAGCATAACAAAGTTCACACGATCCCTGGGTAGGTGTGAGTAAGATTGATACAGTAAGAGGAATCTTCTATTAAGTTCTCAAATTCGGCACAAAACAATAAATTATCAATAAATAACTGAAGGACTAATCTGCCAAAGGGTTTTGATGACAATATGCATTCGAATGAAGTTATTTCTCAAGTAAAACAAAAGCGACATAATTAAGCCTGGGATCTACAGAAAATTGAAACTTGATGATCATACTTGTAACGCTGCTCGACTTTGTAAACATCTGGAGCTAACTCCCTGCATACTTCGCACCAATCTGCATAGAACTCCACCACAGTAGGCTTCCCATTTGAAAGGGCCTACACAGGCATCAAATACAACATAAGTGCAAGACATTGTCAGCAAAAACATGATCTGCAGGAAAGGAAGCCCTCATATTTTACACATCACATGAAAACTAATTATCACATTGCAAAAACATCTCAGCCCACTGATCAGAATGGAGCTGGTTCATCTGATCTGTTGAAAGGAAGATTTCCATTTTTCTACGTATTTGATTCCAGTAAGAATTACCCTGTCTATACATAACAATTAGATTCAGCACAAGATGAAACAAGATTTCATCCCACTCATCTTCCTATTTTTTCAGTTTTCAAGCATTGTACTGTCAATTAGCACATCAAATATTTATCCTTTGGATGAAAATCCATATTTAGCGTAACCAATACACCAAACACTCCAGAAAGAAATAGGAACATAGAGCGGAAACCTCTTCATAAGGTAAAGCAGAAGCGGAGAGGTCCTTCAAAGAGACACCAAAATCCAGCCTCGACGACACAAAAAGCCCCACGGCAGCAAGCACCGAAGCCGCCGCTATTCGCCTATTCACATCTTTATTAGGGAACTCCGGAAACGCAGAACCAGATGGCGGAGTTGTGACCGGACCCACCTCAGCGACCTTGTTTTCCTACATTTAATCCCATACAAACTCAACCCAACAACACAGGAACAGAACATGGTGCTCACAAGAAATGTACCGTGGGCGCTGAGGAAGTTTCTGTGGGGCCAGGACTAGGCTGTGTCTGGCAAGCAATAGCGTTGAATCTCCGGCGCTTGGTTGCGGCGTGAGCGTAGGGGCTGACGGCGAGAGGGGGAGGCGGACATCGGTGGAGACGGAGCGGGTTTGGAACCACGCGGGCCATTTGGAGAGACATTCTGTGCAATTCAGTAGATGCAGGCAGTGGTTTTGGTCTTCTTAAGGTTATGTGAACACTATTTAGTTGGTAATGCCGGTTTTAGTTCTCAACTTAAAAGGGTCTCAAAATCTTACCAGTCGCTTTCAATGGAAGTTTGATTTTCCACGCTCACTCAACCATAACCTTTTAACTCTTCTTTGTCAGCCTAATTTGGTACTTACAATCTTAACCTTTAGGTATTCAGATTCAAGTAAATATTCTATGAACTCAAGCTGCTGGGTACATTTTTGTGTCTGGAATTTACGATTTAATGGGACACAAGCTCCCATTAAATGAAATTCACTTCATAATTAAAGGATAAAGCTATTTTTGTTTGAAGTTGAGAATTATCTAATTTACAATTAGATTTTATTTAACTATATATATTCAGATATGTAATTCTGCTTTGATCACTTGGTTAATATTATAAACAGAAGTAGCAAGTTAAACGAAGACGGTTCATTCAAAGAGTGAAGGATACACAAGACAGGTCTCATCCGTTACAATGCCAAAGAAGTTAATATACAGGATACTACACATACTAAAATTTTAGGCTTCGGGACCTAAAATCCCATTCACAATCGACGTTGCCACCACTACTCCGACCACCTCCGCTCCGGCCACCGCTCCCGCCTGCGCCAATCCTCCGAAGCTCACCGTATCTTCTATCTTCTCCTCCGCAGCCTCAATTCCCCTCTCCACCTTTTCTATCCCAATCTCCGCTGTCTCCAGTCCTTTCTCCGCCGTCTCGAAGCCCTCCTTAACCAGCTTCTCCGCTTCCTCCTCCGCTTTCCTCAGCTTCTTCCTCAGTCCAAAGAGCGGTATGTCCTCGGCTAATGCCGTGCCGGCGAAGAACATCGGAGCTGCGGTCAGAGAGAAGAGTAAGTGCCTCCGGGTGGCGAGAGGCGCCATCGCAGGTTTAGGAGCCTGCGCCTTCGAGGACGGAGGGTGCACATTTCGCACCTTCGTTTGTGAGAATACTCCGAACAACGGTGTAGAAACTGTGGAAGCCATTAATTTGCCTCTAGATGATCTTCCTTCTTTTACAAACACACATTTTACGTGGCCTAAAAATTTTAAAGAAACAATATTTGCTGAAATTTACCAAATTGGCCATTCAAATTTAAAGAAACGACGTCGTTGTTGAGGTGACAAATGAGACCGTGTCAACTTGTGAAAGTACTAAAATGGCTGTAATGTAAGTTAATGTTCAGGGCTTTGTGGACAGTTTACTTTTAATTGACAGGGGGTTTTATTTTCGAAGCGCGCCAAATACGAAGTCGTTTCCCTCCTGATTTTGGCACTTTAAATTCGCTAGCTCAGAGAAGAAGAAAGTAGTAGTGATGGCGTCGGAGTCATCAGTGACGATGGCGGAGCAAATCGTTCCGGCGGCAGGGGAGGCTCAAGCTTCAAACGAGGCGACAATAGAGTCGAACGCGCAGGGTGGGGCGGAGTCCACTTGCAACAACCACAACGGCGAGAACGACAATGCTGGGACTTCGGCTCCAGTGGCCGAAGAAGATCCGGAGAAATCGCTGGAGCTCGCGTTGGAGCTAACGGAGAGAGGTACGAAAGCCCTCAAGGAAAACGATTTCGCCGAGGCTACCGAGTGCTTCAGCCGTGCCCTAGAGATCAGGTTAGGGCTTTTGTTATTTGGGAATTTGTTGGTTCAGGCTATGCTTTTTCTGTTGTGAAATTGTCATCCAAGCTGATAATATCTCAGTTCCTTTGAAAGAGGTCTTTTTTGGGGTTTCAGTGAAGAAGTGATTAAGTTTGGTCTTTTAGTGGAGGCTTTTAGGGTTTTCTATATCTTTCTGCTATGCATACTTTTCGCTTGTAGTTAGGCCAGGAATGACACTGGATGTACCTAAGAAAAACTCAAGTTAATTGGAGAAAATCCTAACTGAGCATATATTTCTTTCAACATTTTATGGAGTTCGTGTCTTTTTTCTGGTCACTTCAGGGTGTCATACTATGGTGAGCTTGCTCTTGAATGTGTGCAATCTTACTACCAATATGGGCGGGCACTGTTATACAAAGCTC
This sequence comes from Erythroxylum baracoense, assembly GCA_025629805.1. Taxonomy (NCBI): domain Eukaryota; kingdom Viridiplantae; phylum Streptophyta; class Magnoliopsida; order Malpighiales; family Erythroxylaceae; genus Erythroxylum; species Erythroxylum baracoense. The sequence goes on from JAOTAY010000191.1 coordinate 6,202,192, forward strand.
AAGAGGAGGCTGATCCACTGGCCACAATGCCCAAGAAAGATGTTGAGTCTACCCAACACTCTGATAAAGATGGGTCTCTCAGGAATCCCATCAACGGGGAGTCTTCAATGGCAACTGTTTCTAGCAATGTGGATCAAGATGGCGCCTCCAATTGCCAAGGAGTGGCAGATGAAGGTTAGTATTCTGCTTGAATGTTTCTTTTACCATGCACACTTTTAACTTGATTTTTTCCCTCTCTGCGTAGAGTGGAGTCTGAACTAGATTGTCTAAGATGTTAACCCAATATAAATGGACCTCAATTATGTAAAAGGGATGAGCTTTTCACACTTATACTTCATGGACTCAAGAGCTATTTTGACGATTTATAGAAATGACCTTTATACATGGTGAATCATTACGTTGATGTTTCTGACGGGCACTTCATGGAGCAACAAATATGTTCTTTCACTCTGTATGACCTTGTAACTCTTTGATTTATGCTTGATTGTAGCTGCATTCTGCTTGCAAATATGTGAATTTTTAACTGCAAGTGATGAGCTTCAGTCTAAATTTTACTCCTTGGCATGCTTCAGCAAAAGAATAATTGGTGATTTAGTCCCGTGCATTTCTTTTCTCTGTTGACGTATAGACATACTTTGTGTAAATGATCAGCCATAAACAAGAATTAAACTGTGGCATGTGATGGTGTTCTTGGCAAATATTAGTTTTGATGTTTTGTGATAGTGGAAGCATTCTTGTTTCAAACTATTGGCCAATTTATTCCTGAACATTTTTAGCTGTGTCCTCGTTCATTTTGCAGCTTCAGGTGGAAATGATCAAGAAGAGAATGATGAGGATAGTGATGATGAGGACCTGGCAGAAGCGGATGAAGATGAATCTGATCTTGATTTGGCATGGAAAATGCTGGATGTTGCAAGGGCAATTGCTGAGAAACACTCGGGGGACACAATGGATAAAGTGGACATCCTATCAGCATTAGCAGAAGTTGCTCTGGAAAGAGGCCAGTTTGGCTACCCTTTCTTTCTTTTTCGGTTGTATATGCTAATTTTATGTTGGTTTATTTACGCCTCTCCTTTTACTAAAGTGTGGATGTCATTATTGTTATACTTCTTGCAGAGGATATTGAAACATCGCTCAGTGATTACCAGAAAGCACTGTTCATTTTAGAACGACTTGTTGAAACAGATAGTAGGCATATAGCTGAACTGTATCCTTTCTGACTTTTCAACATAGTTTGAGATAATATTATGGTTTGTGTTTATACAAAGCTAAGATTTACTGATCAATACATTATTTGTGTTAACATTGTTTTCAAGTTGTAAAGTTCCATTTTTTACTTGCTTTTTGCCTGCTATATTCATTCCATGAGCTTAACTGTACATTCAGAAATTTCCGCATATGTTTGTGCCTGGAGATTGGCTCAAAGCCTCAGGAAGCAATACCGTATTGCCAGAAAGCTATATCTATCTGTAAGTCAAGGTTACACCGACTGTTGAATGAAGTTAAGAGTTTCTCAGAATCAGCAACATCATCAGCCATCTCAGAAGTAGATGAGGGAATTCAGCAATCATCCAATGGGTGCCAGACTGGTGAACTTTTGACAGATAAAGAAGCAGAGATTGAAACACTTACTGGTCTTTCTGGAGAGCTGGAAAAGAAGGTAAGTGAACTGAGACTTGATCTATAATGTTTAGTAATCGCATTGGAGCTAACTTGATCAAGCTGTGTAACTTTTCAGCTCGAAGATCTGCAGCAGCTAGCTCTTAACCCCAAATCAATTCTTTCAGAAATACTGGGAATGGCATCTGCAAAAGCAAGTGGAGGTGAAAGCAGTGACTCGCCCATTGTCTTGAGCTCCTCACAGATGGCTACTGCTAACAGTGGTGGAGGTTTTAATGCTTCAACTGCTTCTGCTACTCAGACAAATGGTGCTACTGGAGTCACAGATTTAGGTGTCGTGGGAAGAGGAGTGAAGCGAGTGTTGATGAGTACAGGTTCAGCAGAATCAAACCCACTGAAGAAACCCACTTCTGATCCTACTGCAGATAAAGGGGATGGCAACACCAGTTAATGGTTCGGAAATTGCTCTGATTTAACCTGAAAGCTTTAGCATTGATGAATGCCGGATTTTGAGCATTTGTTTATGGATCCGCTTAGCTGATATTAGCATCTTTAGTCTTAGCTTTTTATGGCAGTATCCTTTCCAGTTTTGCTTAATGGTTTAAGTAACTCTCCTGTATCCTTTCCTGATATGTTTGTTCAAGACCAGTTACCTGATGCATAATATATACTTCCATAGATTTCAGCTTTTTCTATATTTTGTGCACTTGTTAATATTGTGAAGAAATGAAACAATTGTACATTATTGGATTGAATGACTGTTTTACCTTTAATTATATAACGATGCAGGGTCCTAAATCTCATATATTAATTTATTCTATTTAATACCACATAATTGGATATATCACGGGTTAGTTTCTTACAAGGTGATGTCAATGTGATGTGAACAATACCTTTCAACATTCTACGCGAAGCTGTAACGGAAGCAACAATGTGTTGCCTTCAAGGCAGGTAAAGAATCTAAGCCTGCAACAATCAGCCAGCTCTACTGTTCCAGTGTATAACTTATGTGAGAGGGAAGTTTCCATATTTCTTTAAGCTAGTCGTTGGTACTTCGCTATCTACGATCCATGGTCTAGTTCTAATTCAATGGCATCCTAACAGGCATCTGTTTTGGATTAGGACTAGAACTAGGACTCACTGCCTTTAATGCGCTTGATGGATGATGTTCATGGATTCTTATCATTGATTGACGGTAAGTCGAATGTTGTCCAAAATGTTATGGATACCGTAATGTATGAGGAACCCCCAGAGAACAAAGGCACAAGCTTTATCTTCTTTGCTTTGGCCTTTAGTTGTTTGTATAAGCTTGAGTTGTCGTAGCTTGGCTGATTTGTCCACAAAGCTTGCGGTAGGTCATTGGAAAGGGGCAATATCAAGGCTCAAAATTACAGATATCAAAGTCGGCCCAGTCTGCTCAGCTCAGCCTCTTTTTTGCCCGAGTTGGCTGAATCACGGGCCACGGGCCGATTATGAGCGTTTTAAAACGGCATTGTTTTAAAAGTTTTTTATTTTAAAAAAAAAAGAACGGCCCGGCTCTCCTGTGGCTCGGCCCGCCATAGTTCGGGTCACGGGCCGGATGGATCGCGGGCAAATTGGACCGCGAACTGACCCATCCCAGCAGGCCAGGCCATGGTGACATTCTTACTCAGAGTTATCCCTTGTTTTTATGATTGGTAACGCGACATTGTTAGATAAGATCAAAGCAACATAACTTTTATAAATCTGAATGAAGAAAGTGGCAAAGGACCATAAAAAGGAAAGATACTATTGTGGACTCTTTCTATGTACGAAGTTATGCTAGGAAGATGAAGCAAGGATAGCAGCAGTATGGACGAAGCTATGCCAAGAAGATGAAGCAAGGACAGTAGCAGGAGCTGTGACAGTTATTATCGTGTTTTCTATTTTTAGTTAATTATTTGCATAATTAAAGAGTCCAGTATTAGTCTAGTTCTAATTCAATTAGGATTCTCAAGTTTTCAGCCTTGGTTTCAAACTCGATATACTATAAAAGGGCTATTGTCATTTATTAATAAAAATTATCGAGATTACAACTCTAATCAAGAGATTAATAGCTTTCTTTAACGAGCTCTTGAATAGGCGCAACTCTCCGTTTAAGCTCCACTCATTCACAATTGCTCCTCATCGCATCAACGCATCATGAAAGAAACCCAAACTGACGAACCATTTCCCTGTGACATGATCCTTAAGTAGAAGTCTTCACAATTTGGCATCAGAGATAGCCGTCTTAGGAGACAATAATGACGCTGGAAATTTGGACCCAATGGCCCTCGTCTCGGAGATGTTTAAAAAGATGTCTGACGGCCAAGCAACCTTCTCTACTCGTGTGGACGCCCTATTTGCTAGTCACGAGTCATCAGGCACTAAACAAAATAGGGATGCCACCAATCACATTCGTGGTACGCATCACATAGAATCTAATACAGAAGGCAGGGAGGGCAATGTGGTTCCACGATACACCAATCTTGAATTTCCTACATACGATGGCAAAACTAACTCCTTGGGATGGCTCACACGCTATGAACAATTATTTAGCCACCAATGCATACCCGCTAGGGAATGGATTAGGCTAGCCTCTTTCCATTTGGTTGATCCAGCCCAACTATGATTCGTTCACTTTGAAAAAGCTCACCCACATCTTACTTAAAAAGGCTTCAAAAAGTTTTGTAACATGAGATTTGGACCCCCAGTTCATAGCAATCTTTTGGGAGAGCTAATTACACTTTGACAAATAAGAACAGTAGAGACTTACTTGGAAAATTTTCAAACGCTTCTTGCTCGTACAAATTCAATTATACTGGACCACCAAGTTGCCATCTTGGTTACGGGACTCACAGACAAAACCTAATTGGATGTGCAAATGGCTAAACCCACAAATTTAGAAGAAGCTATGAGTCTAACAAGGGCGTATGAACAAAAATTGTTGCTGGACAAGCCTCCAGAACCCAATCGCATTTGACAGAGTGCACGCAGCACTTGTTCAGCCCCACCACCTTCTTAACTCGCAACTACAGGTGTAACTTCGACATTTATTAAGTGCCTAACCCGAGTTGAGATGGCTAAGAGAAGAGGGAAGGGACTTTGCTATAACTGTAATGAACAATTCACACTGGGTCATCGCTGCAAGAAAGTGTTTTGGCTTGAGGTGACTTATTCGGAAAAAGATGAAGAATTTGATGGGCAAGATGAGTGCGGTACAGACCTTGAGATTTCCATTCATGCACTCACAGGGATTAAAAATGCCCAAACTATGCAAGTTCAAGCTGAGATTGTTGCCACTTTAATTCTCATTCTCGTGGACTCCAACAGCACTCATAATTTCATTAGTGAGCTAGCTACATCTCAATTGGATTTGTCAATTAAACACAAACAGGGGTTGCAAGCTGCAGTCGCGAATGGTGAAAAAGTACCCAGCCCGGGAGTGTGTGGAGGGGTTCAAGTAAACGTGAATTCAGATTCTTTCACTTTGGATTTGTTTGTTATTCCCTTAGAAGGATTTGATGTGGTATTTAGAGTTCGATGGTTGCAGACATTAGGGAAAATTGTGTGGGTTTTTTAAACTCTAACTATGTCTTTTCGGATGGGTTACAAAGAAATACAATGGGAAGGTATTAAAATTGGTGGCTCAATTCAGTTACACACCATCACTGCACAGCTGCCTCCTCATGCTATGATGGATAGATTGTTGATTGATTATCAGGAGCTGTTTGTAGAACCAATTGGGTTGCCTTTGCAGCGAACTTATGATCACAAAATTATCCCTTCTTATAAACAAATGAAATAAAAAAATAATGTGCAGTAATGCTATCTCAGGGAATTATTCGGCCGAGTCAATCCCTGTTCTCATAGTTGATGATACTCGTCAAAAAGCATGATGGGTCATGAAGCTTTTGTATCGATTACCGAGAATTGAACTCCAAAACTATAAAAGATAAATTCTCAATTCTAGTGGTGAACAAGTTAATGGATGAACTACAAGGAGTAAGTTCTTCACCAAATTAGATTTTCGATTGAGTATCATCAAATCTGAATGCATCCTCAAGATATAGAGAAGACCTTGTTTCGGACGCATCATAGGCACTTTGAGTTCTTGGTTATATCGTTCGGCTTAACCAATGCACCGACTACATTCTAGGCTCTAATGAATGAGGTATTCAGCCCTACCTATAGAAATTTGTGTTGGTATTTTTGACGACATATTAATATATAGCAGCACATGGGGGGAGCATGTTAACCATGTTCGTCTTGTCTTTGATATTTTACTGTCTAACAGTCTATTTTTAAAAAAGACCAGATGCTCTTTTGGTAAAAATCAAGTGGCGTATTTAGACCACATGGTCACAAATGCAAGCGTTTTAACTAATGCCAGCAAGGTTTAGGCAATTAAAGACTGGCTAACTCTGCAATTGACACGAGCCTTGCGAGGAGTTTGGGTTTGGCAGGTTATTGCCGTAAGTTCATCAAGAACTTTGGGGAAATACTAGCACCTCTTACCACTTTGCTTAAGCATAATTCTTTTGCATGGTCAGAAGATGTGACACAAGCTTTTGTTCAACTGAAAGAAGCTCTCTCCAAAGCTCCTATTCTTCAGCTATCGGACTTTTCAAAAACATTCGTGGTGGAATGTGATGCATCTGGTACAAGAATTCTGTTTTATATCAAGAAGGGCACCTCATCGCCTTCTTCAATCACAAATTAGCAAATCAACACCTGCAATTGCTAGCATATGAACAGGAATTGATCGGGTTGGCCAAGGCAGTACAACATTGGTGACCATATATTTGGGAACGCCATTTCACCATTAAGACCGATCATTACAGCCTTAAATTCCCCTTAAAACAAAAATTAACAACTTGCCCACAACAACATTGGGTGAGCAAATTGTTAGGTCTTGATTTTTCTGTTGATTATAGATTTGGTTCCCTCAATACTCTGGTGGATGCTTTGTCTCATCGAGACGAAAGAGCGGGGGAGTTACGTGCTATCTCAATTCCAGAGGTCGTTTAGTTTGACCACATTAAGATTGAAACAGCAGAGAATCCAACCTTGATGGCTTTCCCAGATCATATTGCACCAGGCCAAGCTGAGTCGAATTGGGCTGTTTATGAAGGGCTAATTTTGCATAAAGATAGAGTGTATCTTCTACCCATTTCGCCTTTGATTCCAACTATCATAGCAGGTGTTCATGGCAATACACATGAAGGATTACACAAGAAACTAATAAGACTTAAGTTTGATTTTTCTTAGAGGGATATGAAAAATTCGATCAAGGAATTTATTCAAGCTTGCCTAGTTTGCCAACAACAAAAATCTGAAAACTTGCACCCTGCAGGTTTGTTGCAATCTCTTTCTGTTCATGAGCAACTTTGGTATGACATTTCCATGGATTTTGTCAAAGGTCTTCCATGTTCAAAAGGGAAATTTGTGATCTTTATTGTCATGAATAGTCGCTCGAAGTCAATCCATTTTATTCCTCTAACTCATCCATTTATGACTGTTAGTGTAGCACATGATTTCAAGTTGCATGAACTGCCCCAATCAATTGTTAACGACTGAGATAAAGTTTTCATGAATAGTTTCTGGCAGGAGTTGTTCAAATTATGTGATACTACTTTGGCTCTCGCATCAACGTACCATCCTCAATCGGATGACCAAACTGAGGTAGTGAACTACACATTGGAGATGTATTTGTGTTGCTTGGTCGGCGATCATCCTCAAAATTGGGTTAGCTGTCTACCTTGGGTTGAATATTGTTACAATATTTTATATCATAGTTCACTACAAACCAATCCTTTTAGGCTAGTCTATGGTCGCGATCCACCTTGTTTGCTCTCTTATGTATTAGGTATGGTGATACGGAAATCCCAAGAAAACAAGGTTCTTGAAACCCCCTAATCCTATTGAATCAAATTCCTAATCTTTCTATTCTAAGAACATGCTAGTTCAAACCCCAATTATATGAAATTGAGACCCAAACCCAAAGAAAACAGAAGAATTGAACATGCCACAAGCGATTACCTTGATAAGTGATGCAATCCTTGAAGTAACAACAAGAAGAACACGCCTTTCTTGAAGAGAAT
>JAOTAY010000191.1:6210857-6226281 GCA_025629805.1 Erythroxylum baracoense
TTATTAAATATATATTATTAATAAAATTATAAGACGATTATAATTTAAATATAATGGAAATATATAATTTTAAAAAATATAAAACAAAATTTTACCGACAGAACTATACAACATTTCCGTCGGTAATTCTCAACCTATTATACCGATGGAAGATAATATATTCCGTCGGTACTATTGACTTATTTAGCGACGGCCCATCTTTCCGTCGGTACTGTTGCCGACTGTATGATGACAAATTTACATACGGATATAGCACCGGTCGGTAAATTTAGCGACGGACTATATTAGACGGTCTGCAACTTTTTCGTTGATTTTACCGACGGATAGGCATTTCGGTCGGTAATATTACCGACGGTGCAGACTAGAGTCGTCGGTGAATTTAGCTACGGCCAAATCACCGACGTTTTCTCCCGTCGGTTTATTCCGTCGGTAATTTTGTTTACCGACTGTATATTGGTTTTTTCCGTCGGTAAGTTCCGTCTGTAATTCACTATTTTCTTGTAGTGTTTGTTTACAAATCTGGAACACATAAGACATTTGATAATGTAATTGGTTTGGAAGGAGTATGAATTTGTGTGTGACCAGTGTGAGAAATTGAAAGGCTTTTACCATCACCCAAAAATATCTCATCTGGACACCTATGGTTAGAGTAAGTCTACAAAGCAGATAAATTTGATGTCATATGATGCAGTGCTCCACTATCAAATAACCAAAGTTGTTGCGACAAAGCTGGGGAATTGATGGAGGTGGTAGCGTTGGCTACTAGACTTGGAATTTTTTGGGAAGACTGAGAATTGGTAAAATGAATATTGTTCTCTTTCATAAATTTGGCAAGTTTCTTGCAGTCAAGAGTGTTATGACCTGTAATTTCACAAAAACGGCAAAATAAATCTTGTCGATATGATCGATGGCCATTCTGATTTTGTCGAGGATAATTTCTTCCATAACTGCCACGAGACTTGTGAGAATTGGAATTGTAACCTTGAGTGGATCGGTTGAAATGTTAAGTTTGATCAGTTTGCTTTTGAGCAACATTTGCTGTAACAAGAGTAGTAGGAGAACTCAAGCCTTTGTCTTTTAATATTCTTTCAAAGTCAATTAACTTATCAAGTAACTCTGAAAAGTCAATAGAAGATTCACGAACTTTGAGAGTTGCTACAATAGGACTGTATTCATCCCAAGTTGAGTGATGATGTGGACAATAAGATCTTCATCAACTATTGGATTTTGAATGAGAGCTAGTTCATCTGCAATAGGTCGCATTTCATTGAGGAATTCAACAACTGTTTTGGTTCCCTTTGAAATTCGAGCAAGCTTTGCTTTAAGAGAGATGATTCTAGATTGTGAAGAGTTCGTGTAGCTATGAAGTAGCCTATCCCAAGCTTCTTTGGAAGATGCGGCTGAGGAGATGATTGGTTGAATGCTTTCTGAACAACTACCAAGAATTGCACTAATAAGAATTTGATCTTGCTGATACCAGAGAGTGTAAGCTGAATTACAGGTATGTTTTTCACTATCAAAAAATTACGGTGGTGAAGCTAGAGTACCATCAATGTATCCTAGCAGATTGAACCAATAAGAGTTGATTGAATTTGTCTTCTCCAAACAGGAAAGTTGGTAGAAGTAAGTTTGATAGAGAAATTGGTTGGTGCATAATTTCACAATAGATAGTGTTGTTGAGCTAGACATAGTCAGATCGAAAAGAAAACTCATTGGACTGTTTGAGGCTCTGATACTATATAAGGATATTGAATTTGTATAAAAACTTGTATTATCGATTGCCAAAGTGATTACAATTTATAGAAAAGATTACAAAAATATAAGAGATAAAATAGTATATAGTTACAACAATAAGATTGAGAAAATAAACTGTATAATCTAAGTTGTTACAATTGATTACAACAACTAACTTAGCTATTATAGAATTGATTCAGAGTTTGTTGACAGCATGGACTTAGTCTCTATACTATGTTGACATGTTATTAGTCTCTATACTATGTTGACATGTTATTACGGTGAGTTAATGATGCATTCAAGAGTTGTTTGTCGCAGTTTGTTGAAGTCCTTATCAGGCTTCCATGATGAGCCCAATCTTTTGCTTGCCAAAAAAATAAACAAAACACACCTCATCCGAAACGCAGCAAAGATTCTTCGTTTTTGTTCACAATTTTGATTTCTCTTCAATAATCCTATTTTTCATTTCCATTATTGGAATGTATGTTATGAATGCACACAAACAAAAACTAGTTTATGCGTATTGATTTGTCCTGTTCATTTGCACTTAACAAAATCTTGTAAGGTTTGGTACGAGCCTGTTTAACTTAATCTATTGATGTCTTTTCAGGTACCCACAGGTCTTAAGATGGACTCTATCCTCCGCCGGAACCATGATGGGGATGTGCAAAGTTAGAATAAAGCCACCAAATTTGGCTAGCCATTATGAGTCTTGTGTAGATATGTAATGAGGTAATTATGATCAATGCTGTGTTGACCAAGCGGCCTTTATATATCATCAATTTTCTTCTTCTTACTCCCTTTTGTTTATTATAATAAGTTCTGCTATGTTGAGTTTGGTGCAATAGTACTTAGTGTTAAAGGCACTAGAGTCTTGGGTTTTGGTATTTGTTTTGGATGGTAGTGTCATGGTAATCGTGCCCCGCTCTTTTAACAAAGGGTTTATTATGCAGAGATTTAGGTTTGAAACTGAGGCATGAGAGGCTGACCCTCTATGAATATGCCCTTGGAGTTCTATCAGCGGGAAGCTCTTCTGTTTATAAAGAAATTAGAAAAGAGGAAAGAACCAACGTGACCCACAGCATAGAGATAGAATTCTATAACGCAAAAGCAGAGTCTGACTTTGATAAAATCTTATAAGCTCCGTCTTTTGTTTGGCTTTTGTTGTGCTTTTACTGAGGCATGAAACATGAGCTAAGCCAATGCTTTCCCTGCGCATTTTGTTTAATGATTAGTCACCAAACCATATGACTATGTGGACATGCAAGGGCTCCGTAAGTCCTGATATGCAATGATTTCCCCTCCTTTTCAAATCTCAACGGGGAGCAATAATTACAATAGAATAGAAGATTCAGTTTTTAGGCCGGTGGGGTATGTTCTTTTCTTTTTATAGCCACTGTTTTTGACATCACCATCTATGTTAAAAGGATAGATCCATAATTTCATAATCATCCAAAGATCACTCACTAATCCTATTCTACTCTTTTGGTTATCTGGGTACCCTGTTTAACAGTTATGATCATATTCTATTCTTGTCACCTTATTGATAAGACCATAAATGTTGGGCAGGAATGGCAGATATGTTGGTAAGAATGTAAGAGAGCGCCCAAATATTTGATTTCATACTTAAATTTCAAGAAAGGATGATAAGAGATGACTCTAAAATTAGTACAACATTTCAAAATATTGAAAACTTTTGTAGCACGAATCAAGACTGACTTGACAAACTTATAGGCCTCCTCAAATCCAATCATTCTTCCAAAAGAAGTGTGAAAATTAGAAGGAATTATGAAGGTGTTGAAGCCTTGTATGTTTGAAGGTCTTTCTAGCTTTTTACCAAAATTGTGAAGATATCCACCAAGTGGTCTTAAGTACCATTCATGCGGGCTACAATAGACTAATGAAGGTTTAAGTTTGACAAATCAAGTTTGAAGTTTTCTTGCAAACTTTCTAATGCAACCGTTGTAATCTGGTTGTAAACAACTGGTAAGTGGACCAAATTACGCTTTGGGTCCTTAATGCTAATTGGGTAAGCACTCAATTATATAACACAAAAATCCATAAATCATTAAACGTTAATTGTCTTTATATCTTTTTAGCCCTTAGCTGTGACGTACTTCCAATACAAGAAAATGGACAATCTTGTGGTGCGTGGATTGGGAGTTGGTTAAATATATTAGGGAGGTTTTGACTACATAATACACACTTAACGGATTTATTAAAATCTATTCTCTCTGATTCTTATAATTGGTTGGTTCCACGAGTCACGCAGAAAAGTGACAAGAGAAGGAAACTACCAGTTGGCAAGCAATGATTTGTATTGTTTCCGTGGATTGGGTTTGGTCCTTTTTATGGTCTCAAGTTAGTGCTTCTTAGGTAGGACACTCATTTCTTGTGTCTGCTTCTAGAGAGAGAGACAAGGGGACAGAGAAAGAGAGAAAACGGAGTTGGGAGTGGTTGGGTTATGATCCGGTTGGGGAAGAAAGTAAAGGAAATTTTATAATCTCTCTATCAACCCTTTTATCGATATCTGTTCAAAGCTTTCATTTTGTCCACTTATGTATTTTCGATTCTCTTGTTTCAAATCCTACTTTCAGAAAACACTCACCTTTCATTGATCTAGCTTATTCAACACTTTGATTAAAGCGTCGAAAGGACTCACCTTCCCTTCACCGATTGTTTCTTGAGGAAATGGCGGAGGAAAAACCCAGCTCCAAGGCACAAGCTTGGTATGACTATTCACCGTCACCAATCTCATCCTCAAAAAGTCAGAAATGGATTTTGATGCCACCATTTTTTTGCAGGTTTTGCACTACAGGGTTGCCAAGCGACATCGCCTTGGAAGTGGAAGATATGACATTCTACCTTCACAAGGTTAGTTCTCTGCTAACTCTTTTCACTTGCCCTTCTCTTGCAAACAAACCAAACACCGACAACAATTCCTCTGTTTCTGTCTCATATTTCATTCAGTTCCCTTTAATGTCCAAAAGCCGAAAGCTTCACCAGTTGATAACCGAACAAGAGACAAATCCCGCCACCGCCGTTGTTACAGTTCAGGACGGGGAGTCTGATGATGTCGAGGAAATTCACTGCCAAATATCGCTTCCGGAATTTCCGGGAGGTTCAGAGACATTCGAGCTGGTGGCTAGATTCTGCTACGGTGTGAAGTTCGACCTCACGTCCTCCACCGTCGGACCTCTCCGCTGCGCGGGAGAATTTCTGGAAATGACGGAGGAGTACTCCGAAGACAACCTTATCTCCAAAACGGAGCGTTACCTTTCTCATTCAGTTCTCAAGAGTCTCAAAGAATCCGTTAAAGCTCTCAAGTCATGCGAGCGCGTAATGCCTCTAGCAGAAACCCTAGGCATTCCTCAGAGATGCATCGATTCCATCACATCCCGAGCTTCCTCCGCCGATCCCGCTCTCTTAGGCTGGCCGGTCACAGACAACAAAGCCTCCTCCACCTCCAACCAAGCCTTGTGGAATGGGATCGAATCGGCTGTTCGTCGAAAAGGAGGGACCAATGTGGAGTCCTGGTTCGAACATCTCGCTCAGTTGAGCTTGGGGTTGTTCACTCGATTGATTCTGGCCATGAAATCGCGTGATCTGAATCCGGATATTATAGAGTGCTGCTTAATGCACTTTGCTAAGAAGCACATTCCAGGCGTTTCCAGATCCAATCGGAAACCTTCTTCTTCATCTTCTTCATCAACAACTTTAGAGAGTGAACAGAGAGAAATTCTGGAGACTATAGTCTCGAACCTTTCATTGCAAAAGAGCTCCACATCACCAACGGCCACTAGGTTTGTGTTTGGCTTGTTGCGAACCGCCAATATACTCAACGCATCGGAACGGTGCCGTTCCGCGTTGGAGAAGAAGATCGGACTCCAACTCGATCAAGCTGCGCTCGATGATCTACTCATCCCTAGCTACTCCTACCTAAACGAGACTCTCTACGACGTCGATTGCTTGGAGAGAATATTAGCATTCTTCTTAGAAACTCTCCAAGAAAACGGAATCGAAGCCGAAGATGGCGACGGCAACGTTAGATCACCCGCTTTGATGCTCGTTGGAAAACTCGTCGACGGTTATCTGGCCGAGATTGCCTCCGATTCGAATCTAAAGCCGGATCGATTCTACAACCTAGCCACGTCTTTACCAGACCAAGCCAGACTCTTTGACGACGGCCTCTACCGCGCCGTCGACGTCTATCTCAAGGTAGTTAGTTACTAATCGTTCTTCCGTAAAACGTATTCATTTTTTGGACTTATTTATTTATATATATATATATATATATATATATTTGCCTGTTTACGAAAGGCACATCCGTGGATATCGGAGGTGGAGAGAGAGAAGATTTGTGGAGTGTTAGACTGCCAGAAGCTGACGCTTGAGGCGTGCACGCACGCGGCGCAAAATGAGCGATTACCGCTTCGAGCGGTGGTTCAGGTGTTGTTTTTCGAGCAGTTGCAGCTCCGGCACGCGATCGCTGGTACGTTGGTAGCGACAGAGACGGCACCGCCGGAGGTGGCTAGAATGTCACGCGGTGGAGGAGAGCGCGAAGAGGAGGAGAACGAGGAGGATGGGGCGGGGGTGCAGGGGAGTAGTGTGACGTGGAGGGCGGCAGTTAGGGAGAATCAGGTGCTACGACTAGACATGGATAGCATGAGGACGCGGGTGCATCAGCTAGAGAGAGAATGTTCCCACATGAGGAAAGTAATCGAGAAGATTGAGAAGGAGGGGCCACGTGGCTGGTTGGTATCTTTGAATAAACGGCTGGGATGTAAGTTCAAGACTCAAGTTTGTGATTCTCATGAACAAGCGGTGGTCAATGTTAGGAAAGGAAGACAGCGTGATCACCAAGAATAGGCCTGCCCGTAGAGAACAGAATTTCTAACAATTCTCATCTTGTCCAAGGGAGAGTTGACCGTCCATAAGGCTTCTACAACTTGTAGTGGTGGTCTCCATGATTTTGTCATGCAGAACACATGTAAGATACTGCCACGTAATGCTCGAAAAATAAACTAATTTTTTTGTGATTATGATCACGCTATCCATCCAATGATTTTAGTTAATCAGACAAAAACACACCTTCGCACGTCTTTTGAGATGGTTAGGGAGCCTGTAGTAGTGTATCACTTTTCTTCATAAACTTTAGTGCAGGAGTCTGAAGAAGAAGAAACTTGGCATTCAAAAGATTGGAAGTGGGTATACGAAGTTTTAGAAACACCTGCCATTCTCTGTTAGTGGTATCTTTGTTTGGATAATGTCGTTGTCACCTCTGTTGTTTTGTTTTGTCTTGTTGCAGTTTTAAACTCGCATGCTGTATAGGAGAAGAGGGAAAGAAGATAAGTCCTGGTGTTGTGCTTATCATTACTTGGATTAGTAATATAGGCATGGCACTGAAATCATTTGTTTTGGTGCTTTTCTTCCAAATGTTTAGAGTGGATGGCCTTGGGCTCTTTCTGACATGGTAAATGGTCCATTCTGTTCTCCTGAAACGAATTTGTTTGAACACCAAAAAAGGGTGAAGCAAGGTGAAAAGAATCAATGAGGTGACATGTGAAGCAAATCATGTTTCCAAGATTTTTTGTTCTTCGTATCAAACGGTATGGCTGAATTAGTAAGTAGGGTTTTTAGGGATGGTGGATGGTTAGGGTTCGATTTAATTTGAAATCAACATATTAGGTTTGAAATTATCAAATTTCAAATCAAGTTCAAGAGAGGTGGCCCAAAGTTTGATTTGCATATAACGACTCGACCTAACCTCTAAATGACAATATTTTAACACGTAAACTTTTCAAAAGCAAAATATAAGATTAGAACAAAATTACTACGAATTTCTTTGTCTGTCCACATACTAAAAGATACATTTTGCTTCTTATTCAATCTTTTTCCTTTTCAATCTTCTTATATTTTGCTTTTTAATATCACATCTTGTGTTATGGTTTTTGAACTATAAGTACATTGATAGTTAAACAATAATGTAATTCTATAATCGGTCTCTTATTATGGGTGTCTCTATCCATAATCTCTCTTTACAAATAATGACATTAATCAATTAGAACTTTCTAATCACATAGTTGTACACAAACTCAACCGACTAACATACGATGAGAGTTTAGGTTGTAACATATTTATTAGGAATATACAACATCTTAACTAATAAATTGATCATTCAGTAAATGTTCTATGCTATAGCTAACATCATATCTCACATCCTTGTTCTTCTTTAGTATCCTTTATTTTATCTGCTCATAATTGTATTACTTTCTTTCATTAAAAGACGGTAACCACTTATAAATATATTTTTGTGAGTTACCAATGAAAATGACATTCTTCTATTTTAAATTCTCTCGCATTGTATTTAATTTTCTTCCTGAAAATTATCCTATAAAATTGCATCGGGAATGGTCCTTTGATAACACTCTAAAATAACAAAGCCTTAAATTCAATTTTTAAAAATTAGACAGGAGTTGTAAAGGTATATTATATAAATTGAGATTTTTTACTTATATAAATCCCTTTTCATAGTCAATTTTACATATATACTAGGAGTCATAGGCATAGCTCAACTGGCAAAGGCTTGGGTGGTGTGGTGCCTGCCATGCTGGCGACCTGCAGGGTGGAGGTTCGAATCTTGGGGACAACCTTTAAGATTTAGGCCTCTTGTATGGTGAGATTAGTGGGTAAGCCCAAGTCCCTGGTCAGTTGAGGCACATCCCGCGATTTACATCCTCCACCAATCCCGAGGACACGGGAGGTGGGGGCTCCTAATGTTGGAGTTCAACATTTAGGAGTTATATGTTACTGTATAAAAACATTTTCATTTAAAGTGGACGTCTCTTATTTATGAAGTACCATACTGACGTTGGTTTAAAAATACGTAATGTCCAACTCAAATTCACCGGTCTACTCTAAAATTTATCTTTTAAAAACTCATATTTGGCAACTTGAAACATATATAATGACTATTTAATACATCCAAGTTAATTTATTTTTATTTTTATTTTATTATTTAAGGTGACATTTATGATTTAATCTTCTTGCTCTCAATTATTATCACTTTGATAATAAATTATACATCAAACTTATCTTCAGTTATTACAAACATTAAAGTCAATTGCCCGTGTAAGTTGACCAATCTCTTATCTGTGTGACATACTTTTTGATTTATATTTAAATAATTCACAAAGAAGAAACGTAATTTAGAATCAATTGTTATATAATGCTTATCATATAATAAACAATTTTATATGTATTATAAAGTGAGAAATGACAATATAATAAATGAACATACATTTCGTAATATTTATCAACAATATCAACTTTTTTGTAATCTTAGTGATTTCACATGCTATTTATATGTAACTCTTATAATTGGTTTTGTCAATGGGTTTGCCAGTATATCACATATAAATATATAATTCATGTGTTATTTCACCTTGTAAAATTATATCTTTCATGTAATTATACTTAGTATCTATATATTTTGTTTTTTAATAAAATTTGAGATCTTTCGTATAAGTGATTGATACTTGACTATCAAAGATGATTAATACTGAATGAGTTTCACTTTTAATGACTCCCACATGAACCAAGAAATGTTTAAACCAAACAACTTCTGATACTATAGCTCAAATTGCTATAAATTTAGCTTCCACTGTGATAAAGCAATTATTTCTTACTTTTACGTAATATTGCACCATCATTTAGTAGGAAAAGAAATTTAGAGGTAGAATTTCTATCATCTATATCTCCTTCTCAATTTACATCTATATAATCTTGTATACATAGATTATTATCTCGATAACATAATACGTAATCAACAATACCTTTTAAATACTTCAATTTTCTTTTTACTACTTTCCAATGTGTTCGACCTAGATTTAACTAATATTTGCTCACCATTCTAACAATGTAATTGTATTAAAATATATAATTTTCTTCATTTATTCCATTTTTTGTAGTATTATTATATCAAACTTATGATTGAGAACTTCACCTTTAGTAATAAGATTATCAATTGACTTGCAATCTTGCATATACAATCATTTAAGATTTTTTTGAATATTTATCACTTATGAGAGAGATAATTATCTTTTTAAATGATCTCTTAAAATCTTTACTCCAAGAATAAATGTGGCTTCACCTATGAATATTATTTCAAATTTGGATGATAACTAATTTTTGATTTGCTTAACAAATTCATAATCATAATAAGCAATCAAAATATCAACTACATTAAAAACCTTTCAATGTACACACAGTGTTCTTCGTCAATCATATGGATATCATACGAAATATTATATTATGAAAACAATTTAACAATATCTTGATGACTGCTTCATGCTATAAATTGATTTTTTGATGACTGCTTCATGCTATAAATTGATTTCAATAATCACCACACTTTAGGTTCTTGACTTATCTTAATGAATCCTATATGTTGTTCCGTATATATTTATTCTTTTAATTATCCATTAAGAAAAATAATTTTTTAAATATTCATTTAGTGTAATTCAAGATCTAAGGGGACTATTATAATTAGGATTAACTGGATTTAAAAAAACCTCAAAAACTAATGAAAAATGTCTGCTCGTAATCAATTTCCTTATGTTGTGTATATCTTTCAGCCATAAGAGGTGCCTCATATCCTTCAATAATGACATAAATCTTTTTCTTTATTTTGAGAACCCATTTATTACCGATTAGTTTTCACTTTTTAGGGAGATCAACAAAATCTCATGCTTGATCAGAGCTTATAGAATTCATTTCCTCTTTCATTGCTTTTATCCGTTCTTCTTTAACAAGATCAGTAAGAGTCTCATTTATATTCTGTGGGTCGACTTCTTCATGGAAGAAAATAATGTGAATTTCCTCTTTTATTTAAAATGATATCAAATATTACTTTTGTTAATCACAATAATTAGAGTGCAAGTTAAATGGCTCTAATGCCAATGAAAGAATTTTATTGTGAAATTATAGGATCATCATACTTGTATTACTAATAAGAACAAAATTGCATGCATTTGTTATTTTTTATTTTTTCACAAATTAAAGGATGCCTTTTTTTTTCTCACTGGACCTTTTTACTTTTTGATCTTCTCATATCTTGTTTTTTAATATCACATCTTATATTATGGTTTTTGAAACTATAACTAGATTAGGAGTTAAGTAATTAACATAATTTCATAATTGATTACTCGTTGTTTGTGAGTGTATTCATTATTATTGTTTGTATCTATTGTTATATCAAATGCAACTGATAAGAACAGCTTACATCATTTCATAATAAATATCAACTCGATATTAGGAAACAAATTATTTCAATAATAACCAAACAAATTATTTATTATAGAAAAATTAAGACCTTTATATCAACTATTTGTTATTAATTTTAAATAAAAAGTAATTATATAGGTTAAGTGAGGTCGAGATGATGTCATAAATTAGCATGTCTCGTAATGGATTTAAACTTGAAACAGTCTATGATTTGAGCCATGGTTTGAAAAAAGAAGCTAGTAAACCTAAGCCTACCTATCTTTCTTTGCACATACTAAGGTTAGATAGGATCTGCTTAATTCAATAATCATGTCCAAAAATATTGTTGTGTTTACTTAAAAGACGATATTCACTCGACTGAAATTGAAAAAAAAACTCATTTTTTTCATCTTAAGCTACAAAATTTTCACTAAGAATATGTAATATATTTTTTTATTCACACAAACTCATATTCATTATATTACATGCCAGCGAATCATCTATTTTAATATTCATTACATGAAGAGTTAGAATAGTAAGGGACAATCATAATGGGCTGCACATGTTTGTATTTAAATTTAAGCATATCCATAATAATTCAACATCGTGCCTTCGCCTTTCAAACTAATTTTATATGGGTAAACTAATATGCATCAATGCATGTGTTTTATTAGATACAGAAGGTATACCTTTTGAGAAGGAAGTTGACTTCTTTCATGGCACTTCGATAGGAAGACATCTCAAATAAAGATTAACGAAATCTCTATAAGTTAAAGAAGACTTGTCAACATTCAACAAGTTGAATTTAAAGGCTTTAATATGTGCTTATTCTGCAATTGTGTTTCTCTATATAGATTTATACCATTAGTAATATATATAAAACAAATTATCAAACTTTAGTTTATCTTACAATGTTATAAAAGTAAGAGATATGTATTTTGATATTTTCTCCTAATATTAATTATTTGCTTACTTTTATTTCTTATTTAAATGAATTATAATTTAGATACAAATTTGAATGAATTTTTGTAAATTACATTTTCCAAAATCTATATGAAATTAAAAATATCTAGTAATTGCAACCGCTCGTGGTCAAGGTCAACCAGTATTCATTTTATGATGTTGAAAAGGAAAATGGGGCAATTGAAAATGATCTCTCTTAATAGGAGCCCCAATGTTAACCATTTGTGTACACCTTCCAATATTTACAAATTTAATTTATACTTATTCATAAATATTTTTTAATCAAATTTATCCTATGCTTTTATGAAGGACTAATATTTTAATATTAAGCCCTATTAATTTTACAGTTTCATATTTAGAATATATTTATTTAATACTCTGTTAATCAAATAATTTAATTTAGTTGATTGTACCATGTATCAAATAATTTGTTTATTTCATGACCCTCTTATTATTGTGATTATTAGACTAGTCCTCAAGATCAAACAATTAGTTTGTTTGATAGCTACACATTCAAATAATGTGTTATGTTATGATTATCTTGTGCAAATAATGTGTTTATTGGAACAATAGCGATGATAATTTATTTACTAAATTGATTTTAAGAAAGAGTTAAAGACTCATGTGTTGAATTTCTATGCCATATGTTCTAATTATAAAGGCTTCGCTCGTAAAAAATCGTTTATTTGGGCACTTTACAAGACACTGCTGTCTTTAGAGGAGGGATTATTGATGAGAATATGGAATACTCATCATCAAGAATCATCTTTACTAATGATGAGACTTTTCTTAGTAGAATACAAGAGATAAATGTTTAGGAATATGCTTCAAACCATTGGAAATTATTAGGATTATAACATCGTATATATAATTTTAAAATTTGGAGTATGAAAACCCAACATATATTAGAAAAAGAAAAAGCTTTCGAATTTTTAAATAAAATCATGGTAGTTCTTTAAGGGATGCTATGACTCAACAGTGGTAAAACCATAAGGTGTATGATTTGTGGAAAAACAAAAACTACCTAATTCGTGTAGCCCAGGTGATGACATTATGGAGAGTTCAAGAGGTATAATAATGCCAAGAATATATATATTCTGCAGTATGTCAGTGATCAAATTGTGGTCACAAACTATTAAGTTTAACATTTATAAAATAAATAAATAAATAAAAGAATAGGCTAGATTGTTCAATATAAAGGCATTTGAAGGTAATGTCAAAGTATTTAGTGAATTAAGAGGTGTTGTCATACAGGGTTGTCCCTGACGTTTTGTAAGCCTTAGGCAAATAAATAAAGGGCCCTTATTTTACCTAATTCTTTATGGGGGTCAAAATTAGGCTCTTGATTCTCATAAAGAACAAAACAAGACAAAATAGGAGCCCTTTGTTACCTATTTTGTTCTTCATGATAGTAGATCCTAAGTAGGTGCCCTCTTTATCCTTACTCAGGGTGGACCTGTAGTCATATTTTGTTAGATAAGCAACATGTGTAAGTTACAGTTGTGTCATGAAATGTCACTTCACTTGTGATTATTAAAATCTTAAAAAGGTAAAAGCATATAATACAAATTAGTATATTACATCTAATTATATGTTTCCTAACTGGCTTAAATCCTTTATGGATGGTAAACTTGGGAGCCACACAAATCATGTAATGAAGGAAAGAGAAGGCTTCATATAATTTCAACAAATTCCACATGGGGCAAGATGGATATATGTAAGAGACAACTCCACATTTTCAGTCTAAGGGATAAACATTTACAGGTTAGTCATGCATGATGGTTGGACCCTGATCTTACATTATATACCTTTTGCCTTCAAGATACAATAAAATCTCATTTTCATCATGATTTCAGTTATCTTTGGTTTCAATGTTAATTTTCACAGTGGTGGAATGGATGTTTCTTTTGGAATTGATTAATATGGTCATAACCTTATGTTGGAAGGTTTTATGGAATTAGATGATGTTTATCTAACAAGTAAAATTAGTTTTTTCTTTACTTACATCATCTAGTACGTATCATACCGATGTTAATTTATATCATGATAGATTTGAACATATAAAAAAAGTTCAAATAAATTGATTAGTCAAACCAAGTCTTTTTAAAAACCTAAATAAAGTATAATCGTCTGCTTGTGGCTATTGTCTAGTTAACAAAATGGCATGAAAATCATTTAGTATAGGAGAAAAGGCTATTAGGACATTACAATTAATTTATTAAGATATAAATGGCTTTAAAATGTGAGAGCAAGACACAAGAGTACTTATTTCATTACCTTTATTAATGACTATACTCGGGATTTTTATATTTATTTGATTTTTCATAAATTGAAAGTATTATGATATTTTTAAAAGTATATGAATTTGATTGAGAATTAGTTAGATAAGAAGATAAAGTGTCTAAGAATTGATTTGGGAAAAGAGTAGTAATTTGAATAAGTCAAGATGGTACATGATGAAAAAGAAATAAATAGAAAGTTGACTATTCTAGAACCCCCAATAAAATGGTATTGTGGGTAGGAGAAATAGATCTCTTTTAAAAAAACTTAGGTCTATGATGGGATAACTAAAATTTCCTACTAGTTACTATGGTGATGTGTTTGATAATCACATATGTACTTGATTGGGTGTTTATCAAATCAATTACTAAAACATCATAATAACTTATGTACAAGTAAGAAACTTGATCTATCACTTCTAAAATCTTGGTGATATGCTACTTACATTCATGATCCCTCATATAGGTATGGAAAATTAGGTCCTAAAGAAAAAAAAAAGGATATCTTTGAAAGTATCTTGAGCATTTTAAAGGGTATGTCTTCATAGGTTAATGAGGTCGTAAAAAAGTAACTAAATTTAAGTTACAGGATATCATATTCTTGGATAATGCTTTTCAAAAGCAAGCAAGTATAAGACAAAACATATTTCAATATGAGACACTTAGATCCGGTTAATCCAGTAAGTTGAGATCAATTAGATAAAATACATGCAAATGAGAGAAATTTAGGAGATAATGAATTAATTCATAATAAATGGAAATTTTAGCTCAATTGAAGTCCCCTACCATTGTCTGATTTAAGTGACTTCAATATGAAAATATAGGGTTATGTTCCTCAAAATCTTCAATTGCAAGTGTAGTGTCAGTGGATTAATTACTAGATGACTTTTTGACATTAAAGGGGGAAGAATATAATGAGTCAAGAAATGAAAAAAGTCTTTGTCTAGTCATAATAAAGATGAATAAGTTAAAACCATGATTACGAGATCTGTACTGTACCGGCCAGAAAATGATACAAGATATTAGTTTTTAATATCGGGTTTAAATACCGATTGGTACTAGCCGATATTATAAATACCGACAAAATACTAGTCAATATCAAAAATTTTGAAAAATATAAGGACTAAGTTGTAAAATATTCAAAAAATTTTAAAAAATTTGCCCCGCCCCCCCCCCCCCACCCC
>JAOTAY010000191.1:6233259-6250169 GCA_025629805.1 Erythroxylum baracoense
AAATACAATAAATTTAATATTAATAAAATTAATAATAAGTAAAAGATTAATAATAATAATACATTAAGACTTAGAGAGTTAAATCAACCCGAAAAATTTATTAGTAAGTTAAATCAACCCGATCTATTATCAAATTCAAACTTAAATGTCAAATTCAAAAAATTCACACTTCAAATTAAGCATTTTATCGAAATTAAGCATTTAAATTCTCAAATTCACACAACAATTACAAAGAAATATTCCAAACATCATAAAAGGCATTTTATCAAACACCTCGTAGGCAATATGTATAATCTCAATCTAACCACAAATTAATTGCATTTTTCCATTATTTACCGACAATAACACATATAAACAACAAATAAACCAACAATTACACAAAAAATCGCAAACAACAACAATAATTAAGCAAAATTTCATCACCAAATACTCACGGTTAACACTAAAAACATGCATTTGTTTGGAGAAATAATATACCCATTAGAGAGCTTACCTTAAACGACGCACAATAAGCAAGAAAACGGTTAGAAAATGACCAAAAAATGCAAGAAAGGGGGTCGGATTCAGACGGCGCAGGCGAGGAGAGAAGAAGAAGAAATGTGGGGGGGGGGGTCTGTTCATCTTAAAGACGATGAATCACCGACAGAACTCATATTTGGTCGGTGTTCCATCGGTGATTAAATTTCATCGCGTCATCTTAAACCAAACGATGACGTTTTATTTATTAAATAGCTGACATTTACTGATGGACTTTATATTCTGTCGGGATTTAAATTTTCTAATTATTTCACTGCCTCTTGTTACCGCTATATTTTGCGACGGAAACAAAAATTCCATCGGTAAAGTTAATTAAATGTATACCGTCGGAACAAATTACGTCAGTATATAACAGGAGCTGAACCACTTTTACCGACGGTATGTGTTCCGTCAGTAACTGTCCGAAGCTACTTAATTGTGGGAGTCATTCCCGTAATTATTGCCTACGGTGGTGGCAAACCCGTCGGTAAACTTATAATTAACTTTACCTACGGACAACATTCCGTCGATGAATAGCGTTCACCAATCCAAACATACCGACAGAAGAGTGTCCGTTGGTATATATCCGAAGCAATTAAAATGCGGGAAGCATTCCCGTAATTTTTGCCGATGCCAAAGGTCGTGTCGTCGCTATATGTCGTCAGAGATTTTGCGTGAAATTCATTCCCTCCAGTATTGCCGACGGTAATATATTTCCGTCGCTATATATGAACAATACAATACATTTACCGACGGTTTGTTATTTTCTGTCGGTAAATAGCTACGATTTTTCATCCGTCGGGAAATGTCCGTCGCTAATTCATGATTTTCTTGTAGTGGCTGGTATTTGGTTGGTATTATCAATACCGGTCGGTAACAAACTAAACAAGGCAGTACTGATCAGTTTTTATACCCAGTACTGACATACCCTAATTTTGTATCGTTTTCCGGTCGGTACGGTACAAGATTTAAAATCTTGGAGGAAACAACATATCTATAACATTCAATATTAAGAGAAGAGTAGGTTATTTTGAAAAGCATATATCTAACATTCAATATTAAGAGAGTGAAAAGGAAATAATTTGTTAAGCTCTCACTTTTTTCTTATAAAGGTCGAATTCATAATTATTATTTTTTAAAATATTATTGAATAAATTATAAATATATACAATAAATTATAAATTATGTATTTTAGTTAACCCACTTAATGAATTCATGATTTACAATTAAGTAATTGGATCAATCTAATACATATTTGTAAATTCAATGTGTTTTTATTTTAGATTCATTTTCCTTTAAATTATTAAAATAAGAAACAACTTCTACTAACTCTTAATTTGAGCACAAAATATTTGAATTCATAGACACATAGAAGAAAACAACAAGATATTAATTAGACCTCGTTCAATTCACGATAATACCCGTTGAGGTTCAGAGAGACCATTTTTTAAAGTTAAGTTTTTGTCGAGATACATAATCTACTTAAGTATTAGCGTTGCAAACAGTACTATTAAGGTAGCCAAGTATAAAAGAAACCTGTGGAATCCTTTTATATGACTACTTATGATGTTCGTGTCCAAACACAAAGATTTAGGGGCAAGTCAATGACGTGGGTTTGGTGCAATAGTTTAGGCTAGGGAATCCATGGAAGAATAGATGTGCCCATCTCTCTCATAAGTTCGAGGCTACCCATTTCTATTAGATCACTTGCTCTCGTTATTCTACGCTAATTATATTTTATGAATATCCATTTATCTAATTTCTCTGGTCAAGAGCACATCACCTATTTTATTACTCCAAAAGAAATTGGATGAATAGATATTCATAAAACATGATAGACACAGAATAACAGGAACAAGTGATCTAAACATTTTCTCATATTTAGACTCCGGCAGCACAATATGTCATAAATGAGGGGAGAGGGTTAGCTTTTCTTTTTCTTCTTTTCATGAAACTTGAATATACACCACATTCTCTCTTTAATACAATTCCTTAATAGTTGTCACTGCAACATGTAACGATACCTTAGTTACATATCTCAGATCAAACGTGAAAGGATAATTAACAAAGAAATGCAGAAAATACCTTATTTCGGTTCTATAACTTCAAACAAGCTTTCCAAAGCTGAAACGAGCTCGAATGTACCCGTGTCTTCACAGGAGACTTTAACCTTTATATATAGCTTCCATATCGAGCTTCCATATCATAGGCTCGATATGGGTCTGGTCCACATTGATCATGATTCATTTTCTACCTAAACTTCAACTCATTGATTTAGATCATTTATTGAGCCACTTTATTATCTTTATCCGGATCAAATTATGTAACTTAACTGATAAGTTATTGAAAAACTAAAAAATGCAATTAAATGTCGTCCAACTTTATGGGAAAAGTAAAAAATGTCCAACATTCTCCCTCTTGGACAATACTTAATTGCAATGTTGACTCAAGTTTAAAACAGTTTTAAAAACTCATTTAAGTCATGTTACTGTATTAGTTAACTAAGTTTAAAAAACAAAACATTTAAAAGTCCATCATTCTGTCCTGCAAGGCTTTTGATACCGAAAAATATCAAATACATGTGTCATGTGTGACACAGATCTAATACAATTACGCATATCTAATACCTCACTAACATGAATGAGAAAATGAAGTGTGACAAACTAAGATGATACCTGTATGATTTAAATTATATCATTTTCGTTTGTAAGTCTCAATTTCTCCAACTTTATGCTAAACTATAATAGAGAAATCTTGTTTTCTCTTATTGAATGCTAAATATCATTAGAGAAAACTTGTTTTCTCTCACCAAATGCTAAACTGCATCAGAGAAAACTTTTATGTTCTCCAACTGAATGCTAAACTACATTAGAGAACCTTTATGAGACTAAAACTTATATCCCCCTATATCATGTCAAACTTTATGGATATTCATATAAAACTGTATGCGTCTCAATGACATAGGCTCAGAGTCAATCTGTACATATGCCTAATAACCTTTAAATGCTTGAGATTGACACAAATCTTAAGACTTTTATACGTATTATAACAATGTATGATAACACATATTACTGAGGATAAACGATGATCATCTTTATTGATGAACCATCATACCGTCATAATACATCAAATGTATAAATGTACATGGAGAAAACATAATGATCCCTTAACTAACAGTTTCCAAGGACTTTAAAACACCCATATTGTATAC
This sequence comes from Erythroxylum baracoense, assembly GCA_025629805.1. Classification (NCBI taxonomy): domain Eukaryota; kingdom Viridiplantae; phylum Streptophyta; class Magnoliopsida; order Malpighiales; family Erythroxylaceae; genus Erythroxylum; species Erythroxylum baracoense. The sequence continues at coordinate 6,236,987 of JAOTAY010000191.1, forward strand.
TTGTATTCCAAACACAAGTAGGCGAAGTCCTTTAGGTAAAGGATCAATTTACATTTCCTCAGTCCTTAAATGCTCCAAACCTTAATGTCACCTTTTCGTATCAACTCTTTTATGGTCAAATTATTAACCTCCGACTGCTATGACCATGTGATATTCTTTGTTGTTATTAAATAACAAAGCAACAAGATTATCACAGTACAACCGAATGGGTCTAGCCACTAAATCAACCATAGACAATTCAGAAATCAAGTTTTTGAGCCAAACTGTCTATGAAGCAGCCCTATAGCATGCATGATCAAGGAAATCACTTGTCTACTTGACACTCTTCCACGATATTGTTCCATCTGCAAACATAAAAATGTAACCTTAAGTGGACTTTCAATCATCCAAACATATAGCTAAAATTTGAATCTGAATCCCCTACGAGGTTTAAACTATTGACTTTTCTATATGTCGATATATAATCCTTAGTACCCTTTTAAGTATCTCAACACTCGCTTGACTACATTTCAATGGTCTATACCTGGTTTAACTAGATATTGACCAAACAGTCTAATAGTAAATGCAATGTCCCACCTAGTACTCTCCTGGCATACTTCAGGCTATCAACCGTACCAGTTTCAGGAACATTCCTCATAGCCTCTCTGTTTACTTTATTATTTGGACACTGTGCTAAAGGTAATCTCTCACCATGAGAAATTAGTGCTACGATAGGTTTACAGTTAATTGTATAAAACCTTTGTAACACTTACTCAATGTATACATTTTATGAGAGACTTAATAGGTGTTGAGATCTGTCTTGATAAATCTACATATCTAGGACAAAAAATGCTTCACCAATGTCCTTTATAATGAAACACCTGGCCAAAAGTTGCTTAACCTCATGTTATATGGTCAAGTTATTCAATGTGAGCAATATATCATCCACATGCAGTAATAAGAAGATAACTTTGCTTGCCTTAACCTCGTGATACAAGCATCTATTTTTATTTTATTTTCCATGAAGCTGAAATAAGTCACAACCTTATCAAATATAAGGTACCACTTTCGGGATGGTTGTTGTAAACCATATATTGATCTGGTTAATATACAAACTATGTTAGTTCCATCTGGATTTTAAAATCCTTCAGGTTGTTCCATATAGAAAGGTCTTTATTCAGGAAAGTAATTTTGTCAGCCATCTAATGTAACTCTATATCATCATGAGCTCTAATTATCATAATCACTCAAAATGTATCCTGCGAGGATACGAGAGAAAAGGTAACATTAAAGTCAACTTTTCTCCCTGAGTGAACCATCTGGCAATTGAGCAAGCCCATAAGCCGTTGAACTTTATCCCAAAATCTTTTAGGTCTTAAAATTTCATCTACAACTGACGGGTTTACAGTTCCTCTACAAATCAACTAGCCTTCAGACCTTACTATGCTTCATGGCTTGCATCTCATCAGTCATTGCATCCCACCACAAATCTGCATTGGGTCCAGAAACGACTTCTGTAAAAGTAACTGGATTTGAAACATGTCTAATATCATAGTCCTATTCACCTAATAGACTATGTAATCAGATGGGATAGCAGGTCGTCTCACTCTGGTAGATCTACACAACTGCATTAGATTTTGTACCCTCAGGAATCTCTGTGTGTATAGGTATAGATTCCTATTTTTGTACAGGCACGGTACAAAGACCTAGATCCATTGGATCTAACTATATGAGTACCGGGTACATGATAACTATAGTATTTGTCCTGCTATCATCTAAAGGGTCAAAGGGCCCACTATTATCATAGGCATTGTATTTTAGAAACTTAGTTGTTTGTGATTCCACTATTTTGGTCCCTCCTTCTCTACAGTAAGATCTGTAGCTTTAAAATGGTCAAGGTATCTTACTAAATAGCAATGAGCATAACGAGCATGCAATTTATCTTTATAAGGATTATACTACCTCAGTAGGGCAGCCCCATACACTAATGTGTGCAAGGCTAGATTTCCACACTTCTAGATAATCAGGTAGATTAGTCCTGCTCTGCATTGACTTCATTAAGCTCTTTAGGGTGCGGTTATGCCTTTTGGCAACATACTATTTTGCTCAGGACTACCTGGCATAGTGAACTAAGTCACTATTCTAACCGATTCTATATATCTGGCAACTGGACCTTTTCAAGTCCTGAAACACCATGTTTGCCATGATATTCTCTTCCACGATCAGATCTGACTCTTTTGATGAATTTTTCTAATTGGTTCTTAACCTTCAATCTTTAAGCAAGAACACATAACTGTAATGAGAATAATCATCAACAAATGCCATAATACATTTGGAATTGCATAATGCAACTGTATAAGGTCTTCCAATAAACAAGCCAAAAACATGAGTTGACCTTTCTTCCTTATTAGTCAACTTACCCCTGCATCAGTCAGCATATGTTTCCAAATCATCATAATCGAGAATTGAGAGAATGCTTTCCTTAATCAATCTTTCAACCCTAACTCTGGAAATGTGGCTTAAACTTTTATGCCACACCATGCATGACTTTTCATTCATAAGAGTTTTGCTTTTCATAACTTGTTTAGCAAGATACGAAGAAGCATATATCTAATTCGGGCTAAGATACATTCTATATAAACCATATGAAAAGAAAGTTATACCATTATGTTTTGCATTAAGCAAAAACTATACAAAAAAAGTATCAAATACAAAACATTAACTTTCTTTTTCCAAAATTGATACAAAGTTCACATAAAAAATGTGTCATGTAAAAACTAAAATGAACCTTATAACAAGGTTCAGTATATACATCTCCCACAAATATTACATCCACTTTTTAATTGTTATGAACCATCAGTTCCTCTTTTCCTTTAGTTGGCTCCATCCTGAATATGAACCTTTACATCATGGAAGAACCTTTATTAGATGCTTCATTATTTAGTCACCAAGAACTTAATGCGACTATCGCAAATTAGATTTATAATTTAATAAGCTAAGGAGTTACCTGATGGTCTTAGTCTTTCCTTCTAGGCCTTATACTGCTGGCTTCTTTATATCCACAGGACCTTTACTAGCACTGGATTGACCAGCATCAATATGTAGAGAAGATTTAGTCTTTCTACCTTTCAATTTAGCAGGTGTTGATTGCAAAACAGTCTACTATTTTTACATTTAAAAACTGCAAGTATACGGGTCGTGACTTGTAGTTAAAAAGAAGATATCGATTCCACGAGGATTGATGCTTAGGCATCACTTAATTCAGATCAAACTTTGTTTAAGAACCAAAATTGTTTTATAGAAATAAAATAGAAAATTAAATTAAAATTAAATGACTAACAATGAACAATTGATAACACCAAAATGCAGAAAATTGGAATTCAATGTTCTAACAACTAGAGATCACTTTTTTCCTATCTTGTCTCCCTCCTATTTTATTTATTGAATTATGTCTCACCTAAGATGTCCAATTGTATTAACTACCCCTCTCTTAAGGTATAATTAATTATCGTTAATCAAATTGATTAAAGTTGATTAAGCAATCTCTCAATTTACCAAATCACTCCACCAATTTAATCAGTTTTTAAGTTATCCTATGGGTGATTAATTAAATTAGCTAAGATCTTTCTTTTAACTAATCAATTAACTTGATGAATGTAAGTCTATAGGTTGTCAATTCTCATTATACAATCCTACACAAATTACCTATCTTAATCTCTCAATTTATTGCAAGGTATATGTATATAATCAACATTCACCAAACACATTTATCATTCAAATCAATAAAATGGGAGTTTAATATGATAGTTCAAAAGTAATCCCTAAAACTAAATCAGCCACTCATGGAGTCTATAACATCACCAACATTCAAATATTCCATCTTACAATGATTAGAAGAGATATAAATGACAAAAAATTAAATAAAGAGAACTCTTTCTCTTCTTTTTCTGAATCTGGAAATTCTAGTGTTGATGTGCTATTTTCCCAATTATGATTGATGATCCTTGAATCTCCACCTTCCTCAAAAATCTAAATCTAGATTTTTTACTCTAGGAGGCTCTTCTACACAGAAGGTTCACGTATCTCCTCTTTCATAGGAGTTTTATATCTTATATAGTCCAGAAAACCTAAAAATTAATTGAACCCCGCATATGTTCTAGGATTAAACATCCCATGATCGTGGGAATTAGCATGATTCCCACGATTGTGGGTTCTTGCACTAGAATGCTTCCTCTTCTCTTCTCCTCTTTTAGTCTCTAGCTCAATCCCAAAGTTGCTCAATCTCCATTCCTACATAAAAATAATCAATTTTTACTCTAAATGAACATCAAACATAAAAAAAACAACAAGGAGAATCAAACTAAACGAAAACATACAAAATGAATCCTAAAATACAATAATAATAAACTATTGTGCAAGAAACACATACCAAATATTTAGAAAAACATACACTAATGCACAACTATCAACTTCCCCACACTTAAATCTTTGCTTGTCCTCAAGCAAAATGAACACAACCAATCAGTTCCATCACTTCATTTTCAGAAAGATCAAAGCACACAATCTCTCAAATTTTAGCCAACTCAAATATCAAGTTACTACACATATCATAACTACTTTTTCATTAATGTACATAAGCAAACTCAACATATGGCACCATCATTATTTAAGTGTTGATGCAAAATGAATCTTCCTCACGATTTCACTCATTTCTCTTAAGTGTTTGATGGTTAGTGTTTTGCTCAAACTTCCTATAAGAAATTACACTACCATAGGCTTGCTAATACACCAATTCTCCTCTACAATGATTGCTTGCTTAAATAGATCAAAAGGACTTATTTAGGGTTGTAACGTGGTAAGGGTTAAGATGGGTAAAGAGAGTAAAGGGTTTACCATGAGCATTCGTAAAGTAAAAAGTAAGTAAAAAGGGATAACAAAATATAATTCCGAGATACAAAAATGTAACTATGCTACTACTCTGCACTTATTTATGCTACTCAAGTGTTTTTCCTTTTTTTCTAATTTTTTTCTTTTTCTTTTTTCATTTTTTTCTTTTTATATGGAAGAAACTATGACTAAAATAGCAACTAAATACAATGTGATTCAAAAGCAGAAGTATCCTTAGCTCATCTCGGTAAAATTTTTTGCAATAATCCTAAATAATGCATTACTTAATACTCTCCTAAGCTTGTCAATGGGTAGGTTAATGGAGTTTCAGGTTTTAAAATTTTGGACATTTTTAAGAAACAAAATGGTTAAGGCTCAACGGGGGTAGTAGGGGATAATAAAAGGGTAGGTCATTTAAGCCAAGGGTTAACACAAAAAGAGCCTTAATTTTCTTTATTAAATATGAATCCAATAGACTCAAACTGATTCAAAGTAAGTTCTAAAGGTAATACCCTAATGAAGCATCACACAATAAAGAAATAGAATGACTATAGATAGATTCATATAGGCTCAATCCTCACATTGTCTCAAATGAACATTCATTATGCATCTTTACACTACCTTATTGCTCAAATGTCAGATTGTGAGTAAGCTTATACAACCAACTACTTTTCATCATATAATATGGTTCACTTTCTACTTAAGTAGCCTAATCCGAGTTCAAGCATGCATTTGATCTAATTCCAACTGGCATGACAGAATCTTATGGCAAAACCAATCAAAATGATTCAAGTGCGATTCCATTGCTTAACATAAAACAACATGATATACCTAAACATGCATCCTATTTAACATAATGCAAATAGTGATAAAAACAATGCAATTGACAATGCAAGTGTCACCTCCCTATACTTAAAGAACACATTGTCCTCAATGTGACAAGATAACCACAAAATAAAGAAAAATGACATCAAGCCAAACAAAATACATGAAACCAAACAAAAGACATAAAACCAAACAAAAGAAATTGACATATTTTAAAAGTTTATGGTAAGAAGAGCTTATGGAGATTGTGGTGGTGACGATGTTGGCAAAGGGGCTTCAAAATTATTCCTATGAAAGAACTTGAGGAACTTCTTGTTCCGCTACTCCTTGTGGACTTGTCTCAACTGGGTGCCAGCTTGTTAATTTGCGATGTCATTTGTTGATGATTGGAGGTCATCTGGTCGAGGATTTGCTGAAATTTGTCGACCTCTGCTGGTGCGGTTGGTTCCTCTTCCACTGCTTCTTCTTGTGGCTTTAGGATCGCTTAGGATGCGAAGGGTCAGGACGCGGCTGTATCCTTGCCCTTCCTGTTTTTCATTACAGTGCGCGTCTGAGGATTTTGGAGTTCCATAGAATGGAGCTCCAAAATTTCAGAGTGCCTTAAATAACATATGTCAAACATATTGTATTGAGTTGTACATACACTATCCACACATAGTTGTAAAGCAAAGCCAAAGCAGTAACAATGTGAGACATGCCAAAATAAGAGCTCTTCTTATTCACACAACTCACAATCGATCAAAAAATCTGATAAGGAGTATTGATTTTGATTTTTTGATCCATGCACTAAAGGAAGAAAAGTTCTTTGGTTGAGCACTTATTACTTTTAGTTTTATTGAAAACCATTAAACGCATAAATATATGCAAAAGTAAATGCTCGTGCTTCGGATTAAAGTGTTTGGTGCATTTCGAGAGTCAAATTTTTCTTCACCCGTTAGAATTTTTCTGTAATTATCTACATCAAAGTCATCTTGATCATCTAAAATTTTTATATTTGATAAATCAAAAGTGCACAAATGACATGATAATCAAGTTTATAGACATCACCAACTACCCCAAACCAAAATACATTCATTTTAGGATTATAACGCACCATAGTGAAAAACTCAATAGTCATCATAGGGTAAATAGGCACATCACAACGAATGAACCTATTCCAACCTATGTTCGCAGCTAATCGCTCAACATTTCGCTTCACTCCTATAGTTTCTAATAATTCAAAGTCAAAATATCTAGGAGTAATCAATTTCCTATCTGTAAAGTCTCGAAAACACATACCTTCGTCCTCCGAATGAATTGGGAATGGGGCATGAAAAGTTGTTACCAAATCGACTTTACCTTCACCAGATACTGAAGGCGTAATTCATCGGTCGATTTTTGAGCTACCATCTTCTTTGAAGCCTCTGGAAGATGAAAACCTACAAAAGTAAGGAAGAGAGGGATAAGCTTGTTTTTTATAGAGAGAGAGAAAAAATCTTACCCAAATCCTTGTATTTTTGAATAATTAATGAATGATAAGAGCAAAGGATTGAAAGATTTATGAAAATAAATGAAGAAAATAACAAGAATCTAGTGTAAGATGAAGGATTTGAGAAAGTGGGAGAGTGGGTTTTGTAGGTTTAGAGAGAGAGGTTGTGAAAATTTTAAAAAATGAATGAAAGAAGAAGATGGGAGGGAGATTTAAAAATTTCCTCAAAATGGGCTTCCCACAATCGTAGGAATCGAGAGAGAATTCCCATGGTCATGGGAATCAAACCCATTCCCACAATCGTGGGTTTACTCTCCAGAAACTTTTTGGAGAGTCATCCCACGGTCATGAGAAACTCACCAATTTCCATGATCGTGGGTTGTTGTAATTCTTCCACTTCTAAACCTTCTTCTAAGCCTAACATGCATTCTCAATGATCCCAGAACCTACAAACACATCAAAATAATATTACCAACAAGAAATTTGAAGAGAAAATAAGTTAAAATTGAAACAAAATCCACATAAACATCAAACAAACTCAAATCAAACATAGTCATAACTAAATGAATCAAATAAACGAATAAACAAAGACAATCAAAAGAAAATAGAATTCCATAGGTTGCCTCTCATGCAGCGCTTCTTTTAACGTCGGTAGCTCGACTCTTCTTTTTGCTCGCAGTGGCTCAAATGAACGATGCAGTGGTGGTGCAATCATTGATCTCAAAATCTGCAAGTGTGCTACCATGTTATGGATTCCACCTTCCTTGTGGTTTTCCTTCCTTCATCTTCTCTTATGCGATCTTTTATTTCTGAACGCATTCCCAAGATCCTCAATATCTTCCCATTCTCCTCAAGGTTCAGGTTCCTTGATATCCGTTGAGGGTAAAAGAGAACAATAGTCTTTCTTTGACACCTTGAAGGTTAATTGCTCCTTTCCTACTCTCAGAGTTAGTTCACCCCATCAACGTCAATGATCGAGTGAGAAGTAGCTAGGAACCGTCGTCTAATGACTATAGGGGTTTTTGCATCTTCTCCAATATCCAGTATATAGAAATCTGCGAGGAAGATGAATCTATCAATTTGTACTTGCACGTTTTTAATAATCCCCTTTGGTTGGTGCACTATTATGTCAATTGTTTTCACTAATATCTTTGTGGGCTTTAACTCTCCTAACCTAAATTTTTGACTAAAAGTATAGGGCAATATGTTGATACTTGCTCCCAAATCTGCTAATGCCCTAGCAATTTTGACTTTATTAATGCTACAAGGAATAAAAAAGTCCACTGGGCCTTCTTTCTTCTGTGCTATATTAGGATTTCCTTCTGTTATATGCTCCTTTGCCTCTTTCTTGACCGGTTCCTTTAACATAAGCTTTGTTTCGAGTTGATTCGTTATGTCTTTAATCGTGTTTAACTTAACTTCCTTAAAATTCCTCATTGCTCTACTTGAACTTGACTTCTGCTAAGAAAAGATAGGATATGGAATTCCAAGTTGAGGCTCCTTGATCGGCTCACTTCCTAGCTCACTTGGAAGTGCTTCCAAAATTGTTTGTTCTTCTCTCTTGTCTCCATCTTCCTCCTCACGTTCAATTTCCTTTTACTGTGTCTAAGTGATGGCTATGATCCGTTCCTTCGGGTTGACCTCGGTATTGCTCAGTAAACTACCTGCATTTTTAGAAGACAAAGCATTAGTGAGTTGGCCTACCTGAAAATCCAAATTGTGGATGGATGAGGCATAATTCTTCACAATCTAGTCAAACTTTGCTTTCATCCTCTTCTGACTTTCCTCCTAGCTAGCAAACATCCTCTTCTGGTTCTCTTTTTGAGCTGCCAGTTTGGAACTAAAAATCTCCATAAACTTGTCCATTTTGCTTTCTATAAATCCAAGTCGATCTTGTTGAAATCCTGGAGGTCCTTGAGGTCTCGCTTGGCCACCTGTATTGTTAGCACTCCAAGAAAAATTTGGATGATTTTTCCACCCCAGATTATAAGCATTTGAATACGGGTTATTACCTCTTTGTGATTGGCCTAGGTAATTTACGTATTCTGTATCATTGGCTCCCAACAAAAAACACTCAACTAAGCTATGGTTGTTTCGCCCGCATAGCTCACATTGTACTTGCATTGCCTTAGTTGTAGATGAAGATGCTCGTTGCATGTTGTTCAACTGCTTTGTAAGGGCTGTAATCTGTGCCTGTAAAGCAGTAACAGAGTTAATAGGAATCATACTTTTTTGATCCTTCTGCCACAATCTACTCCTCTCGCTTGACCATATGCAACTGTTACTTGCCAACTCCTCTAATAGATCATGAGTTGTTTCAATAGTCTTCCTTATTAGAGAACCTTTAGCGGCTGCATCGATGGTTCCTCTCGTGCTCAAATTCACACCATTGTAAAACATCTGCAACAAGAACTCCCTCAGAAGGTTGTGGTAGGGACAACTTCTCTGTAATTCTTTAAATCTCTCCTAAGCTTCATAGAGAGATTCCCCATCATTCTGTTGAAAATTCGTGGTCTCCTTTATGATCCTCGTCGTCTTAGTCAACAGAAAATATTTTGCGAGGAATGCTTGGGCTAGCTTCTCCCAAGTAGTGATCTGCCCCGAATTAAGTGAATTGTACCACTCATTCGCCCGATTTTTGAAAGTGAAAGAAAATAATTTTAACTTTATTGCATTATCAGAATTCAGACATTCCATTAAACCGGAAAGTGTCGCAAATCTCTAAAAAATTAGCAATGTGGGCATTTGGATCTTCATTGGATAGCCCATAGAATTGCATACTATTTTGCAATATGTTGAGGATTGTTGGCTTGATCTCGAATTTGTTAGCTTGAACTACTAGCCTCGCAACTCCTTGAGGACTGAATCCTGGCCTCATGAAGTCCATCAGTGTCCTCTTAGCTCTCCTTGCTCTCCTTCTTCATCCTTATTTCTTCGTATAAGATTTTGACGCTTCGCTCTTCTTAACTCTCTTTCGTGTCTTCTATTATCAGGAAACTCATCTTCACTAAATTCTGTCGATCTTTATGTGCTCCTTGTGTTCATGCACTTGCAAATACACAAGGAAAAGTATCAAAAACTCTTAAATCAAAGCAACCTAAACTAAACAAGACGCTAAACAAACAATCCCTGACAACGGCGCCAAAAAATTGTTGATTGCAAAACAGTCTACTAGTTTTACGCTAAAAAACTACAAGTATACGGATCGTGGCTTGTAGTTAAAAAGCAAATATCGATTCCACGAGGATTGATGCTTAGGCACCATTTAATTTAGATCAAACTTTGTTTAAGAACCAAAAATGATTTATGGAAATAAACTGGAAAGTTAAATTAAAATTAAATGACTAACAATGAACAATTGATAACACCAAAATGCAGAAAATTGGAATTCAAGGTTCTAATAACTAGAGATCACTTTTTTCCTATCTTGTCTCCCTCCTATTTTATTAATTGAATTATGTCTCACCTAAGATGTCTAATTGTATTAACTACCCCTCTCTCAAGGTATAATTATTTGTCTCTAATCAAATTGATTAAAGTTGATTAAGCAATCTCTCAATCTACCAAATCACTCCACCAATTTGACAAGTTATTAAGTTATCCTATGGGTGATTAATTAAATTAGCCAAGATCTCTCTTTTAACTAATTAATTAACTTGATGAATGTAAATCTATAGGTTTCCAATTCTCATTGTACAATCTTACACAAATTACCCAACTCTATCTCTCAATTTATTACTACGTATATGTATATAATCAACATTCATCAAAGACATCTATCAGTCAAATCAATAAAATAGGAGTTTAACAAGATAGTTCAAAAGTAATCCCTAAAAATAAATCAGCCACTTATGGTGTCTATAACTTCACCAACATTCAAATATTCCATCTTACAATGACTAGAAGAGATAAAAAGGACATAAAATTAAATAAAGAGAACTCCTTCTCTTCTTTGCCTAAATATGGAAATTCCGATGTTGATGTGCTATTTTCCCAATTGTGATTGATGATCCTTGAATCTCCACCTTCCTCAAGAATCTAAATCTGGATTTTTCACTCAAGGAAGCTCTTCTACACAAAGGGTTCACGTATCTTCTCTTCCATGGGAGTTTTATATCTTATATAATCCAAAAAACTTAAAAATTAATTGAACCCTGCCTATGTTCTCGGATTAAACATCCCACGATCGTGGGTTCTTGCACTAGAATGCTTCCTTTTCTCTTCTCCTCTTTTGATCTCTAGCTCAATCTCAAAGTTGCTCAATCTCCATTCCTTCATAAAAATAATCAATTCTTACCCTAAATTAACATCAAACATAAAGAACAACAATGAATCAAACTAAACGAAAACATACAAAATGAATCCCAAAATACAACAATAATAAACTATTATGCAAGAAACACATATCAAATACTTAGAAAAACATACACTAATGCACAACTATCAGTGGGCTTCATCTTTTCCTTCCTTTAGTTGTTTCGAGGGCTATAGGAGTAGTAAGCTTGAGTTTCTCCTCCTCAGCAATGCAATGGGTAATTAAAGCATTAAAGTCTCATTCCTTATCCAACGAATAATATGTCATCACTAGATTACTAAACTTTGGAGGGAGTGTATTTAGAGTTTGGTGAACTATGAAGACATCAAGAAGAGGAATGTTTAGCATCTTCAGTCTACTATGAAGATGAATAATTCTTGCTATGTACTCCATCACTCCGCCTTCTCTTATATACCTCATAGAAAATAATTCTTTCATTAAGGCACTTATCTCAACATTATATGAGACTGTGCACCTCTAGGAGATATTACCAAGAAACTCCTTCACTGTGTCTGTGTCTGGAAGTCCACTAAGCAGATGGTCAGGTATGGATCTTTAATGGTCATAAGATATAATTTGCTAAACCGATCCCAAGTTGAATTGGCTATTTTATGAGCTCTCAAGCTCATGGATGTAGGTGGAGATGGCCTATCCGTCCGTATGGCTATATGAATTTCATCTATCTCCATAACATTCAATACATCCTCTGTCCACTTCTTCATATTGAAATTGGTCAGGGTTTCAATGATGAAACTGATATTGTTGATCGAAAAGGTGACTGCAAAGTAACAATGTGTAGATCAGCACTAGGATAACAGCCATACTCAAAGTTATTAAATAGTATCTTTACTAAGAATCTGATCACACATATTATGAAATACCTTTGGGCTGAATACATAATATATGCAATTATATCTCCACATAAAAGCGATCAACGTACAAACTATCGTGACACTACCACATTTGGGTGAATAGATCACTTGAGTAACAACTTTCCTCCATCTAATGTCTTTATGCACATCTCAAAATTTATGTAAGGCTAACACCTTTAGGAATAATAACCAAACATAAAACTAGGGACATCCCCAACATGCAAGCAGAACAATTCAAAATACTGACTTGAAAGGCTACTTTGGTGACTACATCCTAATCAGCACTCAAAAAGTCCACAAACATAAGGGATACATCTTTATGTTATCCTCACATTTTTTATGGGCATATGATATGTGATAATGTAACATCAATAAATGCAAAAAACCCAAATGCATGGTCTCATTGTCACACACTAGAGCTGAAGACATTCTCTGAAAATTTTATTTGAGACTTTCGTAAAGAAAAAATCTCATTAGAGTGACTATCGTGCGTCACCAAACACTAAACCAACGTCTCGAGACACTAGAATCTATCTCCCTTATGGCAATTTCATTGCACAAAAATTCACTCAAAAATATCTTCAGAATATCTTAAAACCTTTTCTGAGCAATTATCATGCAACCTTAAACACTGGACATGAGACCTGAGACACGAAAACTTGAAGTATCTCCTTCATGTGATGTTCGAAGCATGAAAATTCACTCGAAATTGGATTCAGAATGCCTTAATTCCTTTTTTGGAGTTAAAATTTAGTCTATTTGTAACAGCCCAGACCACCCGCTTGCAGATATTGTCCGCTTTGAGCCTCAGCCTCTCGGGCCTCGCGCTCTCACGGT
>JAOTAY010000191.1:6268121-6279552 GCA_025629805.1 Erythroxylum baracoense
CCGAGTTTTTAAATGTTAAGTGATGTGACACGCCACCTTCGAGGGGCACGGATTCGGATATCACCATCGGTATCGGGCCGACGGGGGTGGGGTGTTACATATTGTGTTTTACAGTAGGTGATAGATCATGACAAACACCTTAAGAAGTTTTGAAGGACTATCCATCTCAAAGCCTCCTTACTTCAATGGAAACAACTACTCATATTGGAAAGAGAAAATGACCATATATCTTCAATCTGTAGATATTGAAGTATGGTAAGCAATTAGAGTTGGAGCTACATTTCCCACTTCTGATAACATAGAAGTATAGGCTGATGCTGATAGGAGAAATGCACAACTAAACACTAAAACAAAACATCACCTGATATGTGTGTTGTCTCCAGAAGAATATAAAAAGATATTCTACTACTCTACAGTAAAAGAAATGTGGGGCAAACTACAAGTCATATTTGAAGGAACAAATGAGGTAAAGAAGCATAGAATAAGTCTTTTAGTGCATCAATATGAAACTATTGGCATGAAATAGGGAGAGACTATAGACAAAAAATGGATCCCAATGAAGAGCTCATAAAGAAGATTCTGAGGTCACTACTAAAGGAATGGAGACCTAAGGTGACAGCACTAGAAACGGCAAAGGATCTAGACACTATTTCACTCGACTGGATACAATGAAATCTAATGATCCATGAAACCGAGCTAGTAACGAAGATTTTGAGGTCACTACTAAAGGAATGGAGACCTAAGGTGACAGCTCTAGAAACAACAAATGATCTAGACACTATTTCACTAAACTGGCTACTAGGAAATATAATGATCCATGAAATTGAGCTTAGGCGAGATGAAAGATCCTCCTACAGAAAAGGAATGGCACTAAAAACAACTGACGAATCAAACAGTGATGAAAGTGACATTAAGCTGCAAGTAGACAGAGATAACGAGTTCAACTTTATGGTCAGAAAATATGCTCGCTTCTATAAAAAGAAGCTGATGAAGAAAAGAGAAGGAAACAAGAAAGTTGAAACAACAGGTTTCTATCAAAAGGCAGCAGCAGCAATAGTAATACATAAAACAATCAAATCATATGTTATCACTACAAGAAGTTTGGACACACAAGACCAGAATGTCCTCTTTTTCAAAAGGACAAGTCAGAGAATAGAAAATTCAGAAAGCAAGCGATGACTGTAGCCTGGTCAGATGAGGATTCTGAAAACTTTGAAGAAGAAGAACTAGAAGAAACGTTTGCTTCACGGTTGAATCAAGAGACGATGAGATATATTATTCTGACTCTGATATTGAAGTTGATGAATTGAAAAGTGTATATCATGAATTATATTATTAGTATAAAAGGTTGATAATGAATTATTTCAAAAAAGTTGAGAAGTTCGAGAGTAATGATGCATCTCTGAAGAGTAAGATTAAATCATTGGAATCTGTGAATGAGAATTTAACGACCAAGAATATGTCTCTGAAGGTTGACTATAAGTAAAAGGTTTCTGAAAAGCAAGTTCTGGAAGAAACAGCAGCTAAGTTGGAAAATATGCTGTTAAAAAATAATTATGATAAGGTAAGACAATTAGAAGAAAAAGTTGCCACCTTAGAATTTGAAAAAGAGATAAGTTCTAGAAAGATCTTATCTCTATACAAAAATCTGAAAAATTTCGTTGATGGAAGGAAGAATCTTGATGCATTGCTTGGTAGTGGTAAATGCAGTCTTAGTAAGGGCAGAATATGATACAATGAAAACAACAATATCAGGCCATATAAAAACTTCTTTGTTAAATCCAGCAGCAGTAATAGCCAAGATAGTAGGAACTTGCTAAGTGACAAAAATCATAACCACTATCATTCATCTGTTTTGTGCGATTATTGTGGTAGACATGATCACATTAATCATTCTTGTAACTTTCGTAAAATGGAGAAATTACCTCAAATGTATATTTAGAGACCGAAAGGTCAAGCTACTAACTTGAAAGGACCCAGAAAACATTGGGTACCTAAAATGAGATAATGTTTTTATAGATATGCTTCAAAAAAGAGACAAGAGAAAATCAATTGATAGTTAATAGCAGCTATTTAAGGCATATGACAGGTTAAATATCACATTTCAACTATATTAAAATGAAAGACAGAGGTAATGTTGTCTTTGCAGACAAAAATAAGGCAAAGGTCACCATAGTTGGTAAAATTGGAGATTCTGATTGTACCTCTATTGATAACATTCTCTTTATTGATGGTTTGAAACATAACCTGTTGAGTTTGAGAAACATAACCTGTTGATTCTGAGTCAGCTACGTGACAAAGGTTACAAAGCCATTTTCTATGCATCTCATTGTGAAATTGTCGATATTCATAATGATAATATTTTGTTTATGATCTTAGAAATCAGAATATATATTGTACTCAACTGAAAGATATGTCCTCACAAAGTGTTAAGTGTTTTGTCTTTCTAGAATAGGATTCATTTATCCAGCATAGGAGATTCAGACATGCTAGCATGAGCATTCTATCAAAATTGTCCACATATGAGTTAGTAAAAGGACTGTCAAATTTGAAATTTGAGAGCAATCAGGTTTGTGATGCTTATTTAAAAGGTAAACAAGTCAGAAGCAACTTTCCTCCTAAAAATATTATGTCTATTAACCAACCACTTGAATTGGTGCATATGGATTTATTCAGTTCCACTAGGACTCAGAGTTTTGGTGGAAAACATTACAGTTTTGTTCAAGTAGATGATTACTCCAGATTTACATAAGTTTATTTCTTATCAAATAAGGATGATGATTTTAAAGTGTTTGAAAAGTTTTGCAGAAAAATTCAAACAGAAAAAGGGTACTACATCACTTCAATTCGAAGTGATCATGGAGAAGAATTTGATAACAAAAAGTTTGAAGAATTCTGTGACAGCAATGGTATATCTCACAACTTCTCTTGTCTAAGGACCTTAGCAAAATGAAGTTGTAGAGAGAAAGAACATAACTTTAGTTGATATGGGTAGGACTATGCTGTGTGAAAGTGGACTACCTTATGGATGCTGGGAAGAAGCAGTATCCACGACATGTTATGTACTTAACAGATGTCTTATAAAACCTATTCTCAAAAAGACCCCCTATGAGCTATGGAAAGGAAGAAAACAAATGTTGCTTACTTTTGAGCTTTTGGTTACAAGTGCTTCGTTCTGAACAATGGAAAAGACAACTTTGGAAAGTTTAATGCGAGATCAGACAAATTTGTTTTCTTGGGCTACAGTACCGCTAGCAAAGGATTTACAGTATATAATAAAAGAACACAGAAAATAGAAGAATCAATATATGTGGTATTTGATGAAGCACTACCTTTGACAACAACAATTGATTCAGATGATGAAGAGCACTCCCTGGTTCCTAAAAATACATCGGGGACTCAAACTACACCTACAACACCTTCGGAATCACAAGATCAAGAAAGACCTTCTGAACCCAGGACGAAGCAAGCTCCTTCCTTTCAGTAAGAGCTTATGCAAAGAAAAACACCAAAAGAATGGAGAGGTCAAGATACACATCAATACATTATAAGAGACCCCTCTAAAAGCCTAAGAACAAGATCATCGTTCAAGAACAACTTTGTTGCTCTCATATCACAAATAGAACCAAAGACTGTTGAAGAGGCCCTTACTGACAAAAACTGAGTTTTAGCCATGAAAGATGAACTAAATCAATTTGACAAAAACAAAGTCTGAAATCTAATACCTCGTCCTCAAAACAAGTCAATCATTGGGACTCGATGGGTTTTTCAAAACAAACTTGAAAAAAATAGTAAGGGGGTAAGAAACAAAGCTAGATTTGTAGCTTAAGGTTACAATCAATAGGAAGGTATTGATTTTGATGAAAGTTATGAACCTATTTCTAGATTGGAATCGATTAGAATTTTACTTTCCTTTACATGTTATAAAAACTTCAAGTTGTTTCAAATGAGCGTTAAAAGTGCATTCTTAAATGGTTACATTAACGAAGAAGTATTTGTTAAGCAACTCCTAAGTTTTGAAGATGAAAACCATCCGGATTACGTGATGAAGTTAACTAAAGATCTATATGGTTTAAAGCAGGCTTCTTGAGCATGGTATGAGAGGTTACGTAACTTTCTGCTTGAGAATAACTTTGAAAGAGAAAAGGTCAATAAAATCTTATTTATTAAAAGAAAGGAAAATGATTTACTCATAGTGTAAATATATGTTGATGACATAATACCTGCTGCTACTAATCCATCCTTATGTGAAGAATTCTCAGCATTAATGTAAGGGGAGTTTGAAATGAGCATGATAGGAGAATTATCATTCTTTCTCGGATTACAAGTCAGACAAACAGAAAAAGGAATCTTGATTAACCAAAATAAATACGCAAAGGAACTCATCAAGAAATATCATATTAAGAATGTCAAATCAATGGGTACTCCCATGTACACTAGAACTAAACTTGATAAAGACGAAGAAGGCAAAGCTATAGAAGAGACAAAGTATAGAGGAATTAGTGTATCATTACTATATCTTACAAGCTCAAGACTAATCATTATGCTTAGTGTGTGTCTTTGTGCACGCTTTCAGTCAAATCCAAAAGAAAGTCACTTTTAAGCAGTCAAAAGAATCTTTCAATATCTCCATGGAACTATGGATTTTGGACTATGGTATTCGAAAATTGATTCATTTGACATTATGGGCTATTGTGATGCAGATTATGTAGGTGACAAAGTCGATTAAAAAAGAGCAAGTGGTCACTGTCAATTTCATGAAGGATGTCTAGTATCTTGGTCCTGCAAGTAGCAAAATTATACAACACTTTCGACGACTGAAGCATAATATATAGTAGCTACCTACTGTTATGCTCAAATCTTATGGATAAAGCATTAACTATAAGATTTTTCTCTAAATTTTTTGTCAAATTCCTATATTATGTGATAATACGAGTGTTATAAATCTTTTTAAAAATCCTGTACATCATTTTAGAACTAAGCATATATAAATCAAACTTTAATTTCTTAGAGACCATGTTTTAAAAGGAACCATTGATCTTTTGCATGTTAATACTGAGAATCAAGTAGCTGGCATTTTCACCAAGCCACTATCTGAAGATAAATTTGTGTGTTAAGAAAAGATCTTGGTATGTGCAAACTCTCTGATATTATTTCTGCATGAATATTCTCTACTACTTGTCTTTACATTTTGTTTAGCAAGCTCCTTCTATTTTGATTACACATGTCCTAAAAATAGGGAGTCATTAATGGCACTGTTGCAATCTTTTTAAAAACACACAATCTGACATCTCTACGTACGCATCTTTCAGAAGATATGCAACTAATTACGCTTCCTTTTCTGGTCTGTACATCTACCCATCCCCTCACGAGATCAACGTTCAGGAATCACTTAGTATACCCTAAGCAAACTTCTCTCATCTTTACATCTCTATCATTCTAATTTGTGTCGCTTATTTCCTAAACCTACCCATCGCTCTTACAATGGCACGAACCAAATCAAAAGGACAAAAGAAAACTCCAACTTCTACTGATAGTCATGGTAAAGCACATGTTACTAAACCCCAAGTATCAGAAATAAACTAGGTTATAAATGATGATGATTCAAATGAAGAACCTTCTCAGTTGATTAGACAACCACGAATGAGAGGAAGTCTTGGAAAGCAAGCTAAGAAATTTTCTAAGCAAAAGAAACCACTGTTTCTGAAAAGGAAGATGAAGAAGAATCTAAAAAAAGAAAAAGGGAAGAAATAAAGAAAGGAAAAACACATGTGACTGAAGAAACTATCGAGGACTCTATTGATAGAAATGAGTTGTTTATTGAAAAGATGATTCCTAAAGAAAAAAAAGCAAAGAAGATAAAAATAGTTGTGCAAAAAGGAAGGACATCAATACCACAAAAAATGTTTCAATCAACGGAAGTTGAAGTTTGCTATAAAATGCAGTACAAGAAAAGAAAGGTGGTTGCTGGGAGAGTCTTACCTCCTATGATGTTTGATAACATAGGTATACGTATCTCTTCTTACTTTGTTGCAATTGGTTGGGAAAATTTCCTGAACTTAGATGAGATAGTGTGTGATAAGCTAGTCAGGGCTTTCTACACACACATGAGAAAGGAAGTAATTGATGGAAAGCTAGCCATTATTTCATGGGTACGTGAAAGTGAGACTCTAATTTCTGAAGAGATTTTAGGAGATATATTGGATATAGCTCTAATAGGGAGAACTGATTTTCCTTGTCATAAATGAGATGTCGATGATCTGGATTTGTGAGAAATTGTTAAATCTATCTGTCTTAATGCCAAAAATTCCCAAGATGGGAGACCTTAGAGCAGGTAATTTGACTTACTACCACGATGCCTTGCATCGTTATCAACTACTTCTATTTTTCCTAGGAGTAGTTATATTGAAAGGTGCAGTTTGCTAGAAACTTATGTAGTGTATAATTTGTTGAAAGGAAACATAATGAATCTCCCTGCAATGATCTTAAGGTTTATAGTGGATAAAGGGAATCATAAGAATATCACTAGTTGTCTACCATATGGGATGTTACTCACCAAGATTTTCCACTATTACGGAGTACGTTTTGCAAATCTAAGTTGGTATGCAACAGCTAAGTTTCACCCTTCCATTCCTTACCAGTTTGGATACAAATTGTAAAACAATGTCTGGGTGAAAAAGAAATCTAAAAGAGAAGCAAAAATTCTAGGTTCTTCTCCAAATCAACGAGCTAATGTTCCTCCTCAAGATGAAATAGTGCAAATCTCCAATAACAATTGCAAACATTCAGGCCAATCAAGAACAAATGCAACAATAGATAGATAGCATGCAAAATCAGCTTCTTGACATGCAAATTTTGCTGAGAAAAATCTTTGAATTTCTTCACTAACTTTGCTGTTATTCTTTTCTTCCTGGCTTATTCGAACTTGTGAAAGTTCCTTCCTCCCTATACTCTATTATTTTTTGATAATGACAAAGGGGGAAAGTTTATGTGGATTTTTTCCATATTTTTGCGTATATATATATATGATATGATTTCTCGATGCTGCTTTGATTATATTTGTGATTGATTATACTATTGAACTTGTGAAAATATGTGATATATAAATGATAGGTTCCTTTCTTAGGAGACAGGCTCCTTCTAGTTATGTCTGAACACATAAAAGTCTCAGGTATCTTTTAAAATCACTATCTTTTTTAATTTTGAAAAATATATCTATTATTGCTTGTCATCATCAAAAAGGGAGAGATTATTAGCTCAAGGATTATGATTAACGATTTTAATTATATCTGTATAATATTTCAAGATTCAAATTGGATTTATTTCCTTGTATAATTAACGGTCTTATTCTCAAAAGGAAATAAAATCATAAGAAATACGTTTTCTTTCTTGTAGGAACCTTCATTATGAACTTACCTTATTATAAATGGTTTATCCGAAAAGATCTTACTAATTATGAAGGATGTATATTAGTCACATGATTACTGGAAGATTTTTGTGACAAAGATGACATCGAAGTTATTCAGATTTAGATCTATCTAGTTGACTAATTAAGGATGCAAGATAAAGCAACAACTAGTTGAAGAAATTGAATATTTAAGAAAAAGTTAATGCAACTGTGAACAAGAATGAAACAATATAGAAGCTTGCGAAGCTATATTGTCAAAACTCATGAAAAGCAAATACATTCTTGAAAGTGATATCTTTGTAAAAATTATCTTGTGCCTTAGAAAGTGAAATTCTATTGAGAGAGGTTATTGAAGCTCATATCAAGCAAACCTTATTTTTATTTGAGAGCTTGTAGAGGTTAGTGAAATACTACTGTGCGAAAGGTTGAAGAATCTTAAAAAATATTAACTTGTGAGTTTGAAGAGACTCGTCAAATTACTAGTTGATTTTATAATGAAACATTCAAGTTGAATACTTGGGGATTAGACGTAGGCTTAGGTTGTAAGTCGAACCAGTAGAAATCGATTGTGTCCTTCTTATTTATCTCTCTCTCTCTCTCTTTATTTTTTATATTTTCGCATTATATTATGTGTGTTCATTTCAGCAAGAGGCTCCTTCACTTTTATAATAAGTTTCTTATGTTTTTGACTTATTGATGATTGCTTTCATTTAACAAACATCTTCTTTTTATTGTTTCAACAGGACTTTACTTTAACCTATTGAATGATTATGACAAATTCATATATAATAATTACTAAATAATTATAAAAATAATTAAAAAGAGTAAGAAAGAGAGAAATTTTAATTTATAGTTATTAACATTTAGCTTATATCCATCTCAAGTTTTACTTAAGAATTCACTTTCTTCTTTTGGCACTGACGAAGAAGAGCCCTTATAAATCATGTTCATGGTTAAGAGGAATCCATCCAATGTATATCTTAAGTATTTACAGTTTTTACTTGAGACACTTGCACAATCATATACAACTCGATAACTCAATTTCTTGCTTAAACAAATGAATTGTATCTCAATATGATTTATATAATGCATACATATACTCAAATACATTCTTTAATCTTTTAAGGCTCTTAACCCTCTCTATTATGTCCAAGATACCTCCATAACTTATATATAGTCTATTTATACTTAAAACAACTTAAAATAGTCGTTAGAAACAAAATAATATACTAAAAAAAACTAATATTGACCTACCATTGACCTAGATTGGTTGATTAATGTACCTGAAAATAAATTTCTCAAAATTTTCAAGTTATTTCAAGGATAAACATACACAAAAGTTTCCTAATTTTTTTAAAGATCAAAATAAATTTTCTTTTGATTATGAAAAGAACTATGCATTATGACCTATATGTAAAGAATTATGCAATGATTAAACCCCTAAATCGTTAAAATGACCAAGAAAATTTATAAGAAAGATTTCGGTAATTTCTTTATATTTTGATATGACTTCTTCTTATTCTTTGTTCTTTACTTGAATGCCCTTAAAGCTCTCATAGGTGGCATGTGTGCTCCACTTTACTCATTTCCTTTATCCTTTGATTGTTCAATTGATTCAATTGACTCATTTGCTTACTGACCCTTCTATTAAACTTGAAAATTTACATATTATCTTATTAACACATCAAAGATAAAAAATATGAATAATAACATATTTTGTTATTATTAAAACTATGGGTTAAAACCTTATTAGACCAATGATCCCTCTTTTTTAGATGACAAAATATTTAGTAATATTGGAAAAAATAAATTACATTGAGTAAGTTTTTCCTATGTTAAAAGTAATATGTAATGCATACTTCTCCTTAATTCATACATCATAGAATGATAAAGTTTTAATGTCACGGTTATCTCTCTTTTTAATACTAAAAAAGGTATATAATATATAAATATATAAGCTTCAAAGGAGGAAAAAAAAGCAACTTTCTTTTCTCCTTTTAAAAAATTCTATTATATGGGCAAAGCACATGTAAAGCATTATAAAATAGAGCAATTCTTATATACCAATTTCAAGGATCAATTTATCTTTCTCTTTTTGTGTACTTAGTAATAATGTTTTCTCCCTTAAATATGTATGTTAAGATATACTCAATTGTTATCAATATGAAAGCAAGTGTATACCTTCTTTCATATACCACCAATGTTTACCTCTTTTGTTTTTGTTTTCTCATTTGGTTTAATAATTAGTCTTTTAAGTCTAGCCTTATTACTTGGCTCACGTAAGGGATCTTAGTGATTTTTTTCAAAATAAATTGTTGAAAATAACATTGTTGTTTTTTTTATTTGATATCATTAGAGGTAATATCAATTATTGATATTTATTTGATGTCACCTAATATTAACATATAAGGTAAAGGAATCAATATTGTTAGTCCTTAATGACACCTAAGTGTCAGGGGGTGTGTGGATGGGATGAATTAGGTATTCATAAAATTCAACAATCATTCTAACTAATGTATTCAATTGACAACAATCAATATAAATAGGTACGAGAAAATTTCTTAATATAAAATAATCAAACATTTGAAAAATAATTCAAAGAGGATAAGGAGGAGAGAATGCAAACCGATTTATAGTAGTTTGACAAATGATCCTTGCCTATCTCCACTCCTAAGACTCTTTTTAAAATTTCATTAATTTTTCTTTTAAAGAGAAGAATAACTTTTGTACAATCTTTATCGATGAAGAGGAACCCTTCATATAATCTTCTTATAAGGTAAAGAGGAACCTTAATCCAATTTGTATGACCCCATTTATAATATTCAACATCCCAATGAAGTATTACAACTGAAAAAATTCTCACTTATTCCCTTGATGATTCAAAATGGCTCACTCATATAAATATGACATAACAATGCTCAAATAATTGAAAAACTCTTTGAAATGTTTGTATATATAATATCCAAAACCTTTTTGATACTAAAACCTATGAGAAAACAACTACTTATAGTATTTTAGGGCCCAAAATAACTGTTGGAGCCAAGAACTAGCTATTACAATGGCTATATGCAATGTATTAGTTAACCATCATATGTAATTACAACAATATATTCACCAGCCGTTGGGCACTAGTCGACTAGTGCATATATTGGTTGACTAATATGACACATCGGTCAATTAATACATTAACCAATATTGATACAAAATCACGGTATATTAAGTTTAAAAACTTTAACCTATATACATTGACCACTAACCTATATAGGTTAACTAATCACCCAAAAATATGATTTTAACATTTTCAAATACTCAAAACCAATTCTTTTAATCTAAATATGATTAAAACACTTCCCAAAATGATCCCAAAGATTATTTACAAGATTAAGAGCTTTTGTATTAAAATCATAAGCTTCAATGGCTCTTAATGAATATAAAGACTCATACAATGAAGTTAAATTAAATGTTTATACATGTTGAGTCTTTTAGATCATTAAATTAACAAAGTAAGATTGCAAATAATAACAGAAAATGTAAAATGACATTGATGAGCCTTAATGTTGTTTTTTTTATTGTTTTGATCTTTATTTTATCGATTGTAAACTTCAACTCCATACACTATGTTCTTAAGTTTATGACTTCATTTTGTTCTAATATTTCTTTTCATTAAAATAATAAACATATTAGTAGTAGATATTTTTTTTATCATCAACATATTAATTGGAACCTCTTTTGGTTCAATAAATATGTTATAGGTAACCACATAAAGTTGGGTTCTTGAAGATTAGTGCTTAAACCTTTTTCAACCTATATATTATTGGGTTTACTTAATGAACATTGTTTCAAAGCAAATTTTTTATAGATATGTCCACAATCACCACAAAAGTGACATCTTACATAAGATGATCTAAACGTTTATGAATTATGTGAGTTTGACCTATAAAAATGCTACCTTAACAACTTTCACTTTTATCAATTTCTAACAATTTCCAATTTCCAACAATCACAAAATATTCATCAACAATT